>VWZW01005448.1:36158-85197 GCA_013397115.1 Edolisoma coerulescens | reverse complement strand
CGGCGAGAGCGCCGCGGCCTGAGCCCCAGGGCGGCGGCAGCGCGGCCTGGGCCGCTCGCCGGGCACGGAGCAGCGCAGGCCCCGCGGCCCGGCCCGGCCCGGCCTGGCGGGTGGCGGTGAGAGCCGGGGGCAGCGCGGGGGCGGCGGAGGGTGGGCACGGCCTGCGGAGCTTCGGGCTGAGGGTTGAGGCGGTGCTGGAGGGGAGGAGTGGAGGAGGAAGAGGCCGAGGCGGTGCAGCAGCTGGCAGCGGGGCAAGGCTGCTCGCTCGGCGGCTGGTGCCTCTGCATCCCGAGTGGGTAGGAGAGGGGGGCTGGAAATCCCCTCCCGGGAGAGCAGGAGGGAATGCCAGCTCTTCCTGGAGGGGTGCAGCGGGTCCCGGGGCAGCCCCCGGCGGGGGGAACTTGTGTCAGCCCCTTCCCCAGAGCAGCATCCCGGGGTGGGGATGCGATTCCCTGCAGATGGTCGCTCCATGATGGGCGAGAGCCCTGGGAGCACTTGGAACATCTTGGCGTTTGCGGCTTCTCTGTCATTTTCCTCGCTGCTCAGATTTCCTGTTTTGAAAACTGGGCTGAGAGCTTTGTTGGGCTTTTAGAGCCGGTGGCAGAAAGACGGTTGTTTAATAACCGCATTTAGGGTCCCATTAGTTTTTGAGGCTTGGGACTGATTTGGGAGAGCTGTTGAGAATGCCCCCGGATGGATTCACTTTGCCCCTGTGACTTGGAGCCGCAGCGTTTGGAGGAAGCGGCAGGGACAAAATGGACAGTTCATAAAAGGAACAATTGTGCACTGCCTGTTCTAGAGGGCACTTGCTGCCCTTCAAGAACTTTCCTCATCGCATATGCTCTTTATGCAGCAAATCTTTATCTTCTGTTTCTGGCCTTTTTTTTTTTTCTACCTTAGTCCAGAAAATGAAAGTAGAACAGACATTTCTGGAAATGAACTTGATTGGTGCAGTTGGGAAGATGTGATTCACAGTTATAATGAACAGTGAATTTTGTCCCATTTTTTTCTCAGTTCAGGATTTGAATTATGTATTTCCTGATTTTTAACCTGTTTACACAGTTATGCTGGGTAGGTTTTTAACCCTTCAAATAAGGCATCCATAGTGTTGGATTGCCAAGAGGTACCCCAGGTATATCCGGGATGTAGAAGCTGCTGTTATTTTAGAAGTATCTGATGCTTTACCTTGTAAATTAAAAGGTTTAATCGTGCGTTATTTTCTTCTTATAATCCCACTCTGTGCTTGGAAGAGCCAAAGCTGTTGTCAGTGAAATCTGGAGTTCGTGGAGATCGAGTATTTCCAGGATTGGCCAAAAATAAATTATGGGGTAAAGAATGTTGCTTTTTTTTCTCCTAGTCATGCAGCACAGCTGAAAAGCTCTGAAGCTTTTAGTCATAACACTCTGGTCCCATGTTTTCCTTTTAATAAAGCATCCAGTGGGAGAATGTGACATAATTGGTTTCTTGGATTTAGAGATCTTGAAATGGCTGGTACAACAGAGGAGAGGAGAGGAAACTCCAACAGGGTTATGGTTTAAATACTGTAATATGGTGGCAAAGTCATGTTGTTACTACATGGTAATCTTGCATTTCTCTTGCAAGAAAACGCTCTCTACGCAGTTGTGCTGCGGAACAGGCACTTTTAAGTCTCGTCAGTGGCACGGAATATTAAATATCTCTCTCCTTTCCTTGCATTGCATAATCTGAGTGTTGTTCTCCCATAGCAGCAGAAATGATGGAAGAATTGCATAGCCTGGACCCACGCAGGCAGGAGCTCCTGGAGGCCAGGTTCACCGGAGTTGGGGTTGCCAAGGTGAGCGTGAGTACCTGTGGTGACAGGTATGACTGCTTAGCCATCCTGCCTTGTACTTTGGTTGGGTTTTTTTAATTTCTACATGGATAATTTTGCTTTGCAAACAAATTCTGTATCACTTGTTGTGTTTTGACCTCTAATTTGTGCGAAGTATGTTCAAGAGGAATGAAAATGGGATCTCTGTGAGCAGATGTTTTGCTGTACGGAAGATTTTGGGCTCTAATTAAGTTCTTAGGAGTTGTTCCTTCTTAAGGCAGCTTGTACGCCTAAAAAACTCCATGACAACTTCGTAGAAGTGGGAATCTCATCTGGCTCTTCCTTTCTCCAGTACCTTTGAGAGCTGAATTTGGCAGCTGGTGAGATATAGTTTCAAGTGTTGTGTGTTGGATACAACACGTAACCAGACTGAAGCATTGAGTTGTTCTCTTCTTTGGGGTGCAGGAGCTGATATTGTCTACCCCATCACATGGAAAACACACAAAAAGTGCTTGCAGGGCAGCTCTCCTGTGTCTAATCCACAACCTGCCTAATAAAATCCCATTTTTGTCCTCATGTACAGCTTCCACTTGGTCAGGAGCTCTCTAAAGCAAGGCGCCTGAGTAACAACGTTGTGTGGTTGCTTGGTGTCCTGGCATTAAGCTGTGAGTTCGCCAGGTGTTGGTACTGTTAATGTCAGTCTTTCTGAGCAATGAAATGGTGACAGAACTCATTTTAAACTGGGTCAGGGATAATGAGTTAATTTTTGAGGGAGATACTGAGTTTTGAGCAACATCAAGGTAGATGGTAAAGCAGCACATTGTTAGATGATTTTCTGAAGCCACTTAGAATTATTTTGAGAAGAAACATTGTAGATGCCGCGTTTCTCAGAAAAACGCAAAGTGATTCAGAACTTGAAAGAGTTTTGTTTGAGTTCTCGCTTTTCTTTCTGCTCCGCCTCTCAGACAAGGCTGAGTCTGGGAACAGAGCACGAGGAAGCCAAATGCTCAGCTGTAAGAAAGTGTAGTAAGGAAGATTAACACTAGATGTTAAGGGGTAACAATTTGGGTTGCTGAAGTAAGAGTGTGGGGATTTTTTTGTCTTTTCCCCTACTCTCAAGACTTAACATATTAAGTTCTTTTTCTGGCATAAAAGCTGATGGGATTTATAGTACTGTGATCTTGTTTCATACAACATTACGACTTTTCGTGTACTTTATCAACTGTTTCTTGCCTCTTTTCCCGCATGTCACTTCAGAATCTTTAGCTGTACCAGTACAGATAAACCCAAACATCTTACTAGAATGGCTAAAAGCATAGACACAGTTATAGCTTTAAAGCAGTGCCAATGTACTCAGTGTTCACAAAGAATGTTAGGAGCTCTTCCTTTTAAAGGAATAACCTTTAAGAGATACAGGAAAGCAAATCTTAATTATGTTCCCAATATGTTTGGAGCAGAAAGTACATGCCCTTTTCTGTAGGGGTGAATATTGAAAACTTGTTCCTAAAGCAATCCAAGTAAAAAAGCCTCGTTTCTTGGAGGCCTCACTTGGAGCAAAGCTGTTTTGTTACTGAGTTTTATTTTTACCTGTTGTTATGCAGTTTTACCTTGTACTAGTCAGTTAACTGTTAAAGTGCATTACGCTTATTGCAAACAATATATTTATTTATTTACTTGCAATCTTGCTAATTTGCAATAGATCAGCCAACCATTGATATAAATTAGCATGACTCTACTATGTTGCAGCAAATCTTGGTTGCAATATTAATTTCAGCTACTACATTCCCTCCCAGGTTGGTGCTTCAAATTCCCTCCCTACCCCCCCAAGCCTCCGTCCGTCATGCTCCGCACTGGCATTGGTAGGTCACTGTCTTAAAGGGAATATATTGGGAAAGCTGTGATACAATTTTGTGTGATTCAGCTAAGATTTTTAGCTGGCTCCAATGAAATGTTTAAAGAAAGAGCTATGGAGTAAGTGAGTGCCATCTAGTGGGACAGGGCCTGGCCCATCCTCCTGGGATAGAAGGTATCTGGTGCTGTTTGTTGCATAAAAGGAAGAAATGTCATCTCAGATGCTCAGATGTGATTGGGTGAAGGCAGCAGGCAGTTGTACTGAGCTTCCTGCCCTCCTCCCACTGGGTGTATCTCGCTGTGTATGGCTTCTTTCTGTCATGTTTAAAAACACAGGGTATATTTCGGACCTGTATAAAATGAAAGCGTTAGTTTATACCTTAATACAACTTCAGCTTCAAGCCCACAGTTCCTCTGTGTTATTAAAGAACAACTATAGGTGTTTTGAGATATGAATGAGAGCAAGCTGATCTAGAATAAGTTTTCAGGCTGGAAGCTAGAAAAAAGCTTCTTAGCCATCAGAGTCATGGGATTCTGGAAGAGCTTTCCAGTAACAGTAGTAGAGGACAGAAATCCTAAACTGTTTTGGAAACAGCTGTGTACTTGTCACCTCCTGTGGTAGCTGAAGGCACAACCCAATGACCGAGGTCATTTGTAGCCCCAAAAGCCTCAAAATTCTGTTGCAAGTCTGTGATGAAGTTTCTTACTTAGTAGCTGAAGAATGTATTTCACTAGAAG
The DNA here is from genome assembly GCA_013397115.1 of Edolisoma coerulescens. Taxonomy (NCBI): domain Eukaryota; kingdom Metazoa; phylum Chordata; class Aves; order Passeriformes; family Campephagidae; genus Edolisoma; species Edolisoma coerulescens. The sequence goes on along the minus strand of VWZW01005448.1, from coordinate 80,819 downwards.
CTTGGAGTTAATTCATTGAATCAAATTTATGAGCAAGGAATGTTTCTAGGCAACTGTTATACTCCTGTGCTTCATCCAGGTCACTAGATAGCTTCAAAAAGCTGGCGATGCTTTAGATGTCTTTTCTTGCCATATGGTGAAGTGCCATTCTTCCCCAAATTCCCAGAGCAAGTCCCTGAATTAACACATGACACTCTGACACCGACTGTTCCTGCTTATTTAGCTCCTGTTTATATTTACTTCCTGGGAAAACCTAGTGCATTCCCACGAGGCATTATCCTGACTAGACATCTTCCTTGGGTCAGGAGGCCCAGGAGACAAAATGTGAGTTGTTTCTCTAGATAATATTGTTTAATTTAGTCTGTTCTCATCTTCTGCCTCCCTTCCCCCTATTTGGGTGCTGCCTTTTAAGATATCAGGTGGATTAACTCCAAGGGATTTGTGTCATTTCCACAGACTTTCCCTGGATAAGAATTTGGATAAGTAATTGTGATGCGTGAATCTGTATTTGCACACAGCCTGTCTCAGGCTTAACCAGGGTGGGTCCTCACAGCAGCACATGTGTCTTCTACAAGTTTGGTCTTCAAAAGGTCTCCAAACCAAGCTCTGTGTGCCACTTCCATAGTTAAACTATAAAGGCTGAAGTACTTATAGGGAGAGTAACTGGGCTGTGGGAATCTTGTAGATCCGTCTGTGCCAGAATTGAAAAAGTGTTGGTCTTGGCGGTAGCTAGTGCTCCCATTCCTCCTGCTTTGAGATCACGCTGCAGAATATATGCCACCAAAAAATTGTTCATAAAGAACAGTATTTGCTTGTATTAGTTTGGTTTTTATTCTTTCTCTGTAACTTTTGAAGTCCTGATCACTTCAGCAGCTCCAGTTCTGTGATGTACTCAGCAACAGTTTTAGCAGCAAAGTTACTACGTTGAGAATTCGTGTTTGAGGATAATCACATCTTCCTTGGAGGGAAGTGGTGCTGCAGGGTGGTGGCCCCTAACAGGTGTCATAGGCCATGAGAAGAACCAGTTAATAAGAGTTTTAAAACTTAGAATTGAATTTAGCAGCTGCCTCAGAATGTGCCGGAACTTTATGCCAGATACTTGAAAATTGTTCGGATGCTTCTGAGTGCAACATTACTTCAAATGTGTTGTCTGGCTGCTAGAGCCCAGAAATAGTTGTCAGATCTCAGTCCTATTTCTGCTCCTGAGCTGAGGTTTAGGATGAGTTGTGTGACCCTTCTGTCCAGTTTGCCATCAGCAAAATAAAAATACCGCGTTTCCAAGCAGAGAGAACTCTTGAGGCATAATGGAAGCCAAGCAAATCCTGCTGCAAATCTGCTTACCCATCTGATAGAGTGGGGGTTACCTGTGAACATCTGAGAGTAGATTAACTTCTCGTGGCAAAAAGACCTCAGTGATTCAGGGATTTCATTATCAGCAGTAATACTGAGCTTTTCTAAAAGTCCAATTAAGAAGCAGGTTGTAATTCTCATACTTGTGTGATGCTTGAAATAAGATAAGAATATGTTAATTAAACCTGATACAGTAGCACTGGACCAGAGTAACTGTAAAACCATTCGATCATTTCACTTTGGTGTAAACCTGCGTGGACTCAGCACTAACCTTTAGTGGAACTAAGGATTGACTCTTTGCCTTTGAAATCTCTTGATTTGCTACAGAATTCAGAGGAACTCAGGTTATCCTGGCTTGAGGTAATGAAGCACATCTATCTCCATGTCTCCTCCATTTAGACAGCGAGAGAATTTTGCAGTGCACGTTGCTGTAAGCCTGTGTTGGAGACTCTGGCTAGGCAGCTGGAATTCCTAGAGCTCCCTTTCAGTACGAGGAATTGGAGAGCACAAAATGGAGACTGCCCAACTTGAGTTGTGGAGTGGTGGGTCATTTCTGGGAAGGTGGAGAGACTGTGGAAATGCACAAATCATGGGAGGCAGGAGATAGTAAGGGGGACTGAGTCAGCTTGGTGTTGTTCTAGATGATCTGGTGGGAGCTATTACCAGGATAAGTCGTTTCTTTTGAAGTCTCAGCCGTTGAAGCCTTACTGTGGGCTTTCCAGGGGCTCTGGCAAAGGGAGGAATGACTAACCAGCTCCTGTAAGTGGCCAGATTTAAAATTCTTGCCTCTCGAGTAGGAGTCTTGAAAGTGTCTGCTGCTTGTGCATCCAGTTCTCAACATGGAGGCTTTGTTGTGCATAGGTAGGTCACAGGCTTCGAAGCAGCAGTTGATAGGTGAATCACAAGGGAAAGGAGCATGCCAGCTTATCTTGGAAAGAAATTCCTTGTGGAGGAGGAAGTGTGTGCTGTTCTTGTGCTTGTCATTTGGGTAAACACTATAGGAACTATTAGCTTGTTTCAGATGACCCACGTATTTTGAATTTTTGCTGAGCACCATCACCGATTGCCTTGACAGGGCACGGTGGATGAGTGGGCTGGAAGTGAGAGCAGAGAAGTGCAGTATTATCCCAAAGTGGTCTATGCTAGAAAAGCCAGATAACTTCTGGAACAAAATTCAGAAGCTCTTCCTGTGTAAACTGTTGCATGTGTATTATTCCCCACTGCTACCTCCCTGGTAATATTCTCATGACGATGTTCTTTGCCTTTGCTTACTTGGGTTTTTTTTCCAAAATTCAGGTTCATTCCTTTAATTCCTTTTGTGTCATGTCCACTTAAAAATGGTATGCTAAATTAAGTACTGAACATTTATCCCAAGTCAGTTGCTGAGTTAAATATAAACAGTCAGGAATGGTAAAATACAAATTTGAAGCTTTTTTTGTACACACACTCACTGACTGTTAGCTGAGGGGAGATACTCAGATACACGGTTTCTCACATCCATGCCTAAACTTGTTGCTATAAGCAGTTGATACCTAATTTCACACATAACCTCATGTTATCTGGATAATCAGGAAAACTTGCTTTTCCTTTCTCTTGACTCACTACATGAGAAGAGGTACAGCTGAGCACTAGGTCACGTTCCTGAAACATCCTAGGTATTGCGTCTTTGTTGCTTCAAGTACAGCATGTTCTAGTGAACAATTTGAGTTTCCATAGCCAGAATGCCTCAAAACAAGACTTTTTGCCAGCTTTGCCAAGTTGAGCTCTTGTCTGTAAAGGTCTAATCCTTTAGAGTAAGAAAAGTGTCAACGGAAGGTCCTCTCAAAGGTAATCGGGGAGAGGGAAGGTCATGCATTTGACCCATTGCATGGGTCAAAACATGTCTGCAAAGAATTAATTATGCATTTGTTCACAAATCAGTACACGTGACAGTGAAATTGCTGGATATCTGTAGATAATGACAAGCTGTTCTGTTGCAGTTCCATAATGAAGAAGTTGGTTCCTTCTCCCCCTTTCTACTACTGCACTGAGTTGAATTTTACCACATCATCAGTGTAGGTTCTAGGGGAAGGTTTAAAATAAAGGAAAAAAAAAGGGGGGTTTCATCAAACTACTCTTTTATTGATGCAAGAAATGGTTTTGATTCTGGCTGGTAGAGCTAAAAATTTCCCACGCAGGGTAGTCAGTACAGGTAGTTGTAGTACTGGAAGTAAGAAAAACATTGTGGATTTTGTATTAGGCGTTTTTCCAGCTGCTTGCATCCCAGAACTTTACATTCAGGTGCAGACTGAGTGGATTTCTTGTACTGGACAAGATAAACCTGTATTTCTGGAAAAAAAAATCTTAGTATCATTTCTAGCTGTAAGTGGCCCCATCAGTTAATCTCCAGGTGATCCCAGAATACAGGGACCTTGCAGAATAATTGTAAGCCACTGCCATTCCCCTTCAATCAGAATGTTCGTGGAAAGTTCAAACGTGGCGGTTTTGGAACAGCTGCTCCTGTCATTTGCTATTCATCTGCAAAATGGAGGCAGCGAGATTTAGGCAAATGTGGAAACAACTTTCACTTTCATCTTCATCATGTCAGAAGCCCAGTGTGAGACCAGCAAATGCTCGTTTGGAGAGATGCTCCTGTATCTTACAAAGTTCTCCCCTAGCACAGGAGGTTAGTTGGTGCCTCAGATGTGCTGTTGGGGTTGGAGTTCCTGAGAGAATGGAAAGATTTCGGAGGGCAGCATTTGTGCAGTTTATGAACAAGCTTTTTTCTTGAGTGAAAAGATTCACTTTCTGTTGCCACGTGCCGTAAGATTTTACAGTTTTTTTGTCACTGAGACTTTCACGTGGACGTAGCTAAGGTTAGTGTTGGCACTTCTGTTAAGTCCTGTTGGCCAAGGAGTAAATTCCTGGAATAACCAAGAGTTGTACCTATAACGTTTGTGAGCCATCATGTTGGGTGGTGGGGAGCTTCTTGCTTTGCTTAAAAGCAACTGTTGCTGAAGAAATGAGGTGAAACATTTTTCTGGTCCTGAAGCTATTTGTGTGATCCCTTGAAGGGATAATGGTATGGCGTGAGGAATGTAAACCTGCAATTTTTCTCTAAGGGAATCCTAAATGTTTAGCTTCTTGAGCTATTCAGGTGTTGGGTTTCCTTTTTTTTTTTTTTTTGGTCAAAGCAACTGAGCGTTTTCTTTTAGGAGAAACAAATTTGATATTTAACACTCACAGTGAACACAGAAGGTAAACAGAACTTTTACTTTCAGCACATGCCTGCTTGGGAATTGGGGTTAGTAATAGCTAGGTTATGTCACAATTTGATGGTGGTGTTTGTCCCTTAAACAGGCAAGGGAGAACTGGTCTGTTCAGAAATTACCTACTGTGGGATTTCTCTGTGGTGTTAAGGCTTCTCCCCCACTCCACCACTTGAGTCTTCTGCTCAAGTGTATAACGAGAAGTGGCTTTGCTTTGAGGAAAGATTGATTGGTGGGAAGTGGTTACTGCAAAGTTAAAAATGCTAGAATAGAATGCATCTTGGGGAAAAGATGCTCACAAGTTATTAATGGAGAACTGGCTTTATCACGTCATTCTTCCCGTTAATACATTCCATCATTAATTGTGAATCTTGTTTTTACATCTTTGTCAAATTTGTCTTCATTTCTTAAGTTAGATCTGTAGGAGGATACTTTTGTGTCAGGATAAAACACAGTGACTTTGCATGATTCACTTTTTCCTTTTAAAACCAGTTTTGTTAGAGATCCTAAATAATTTTCAAACTGCTTGGATATGTGAAAATGCAGATGTGTATCCAGCGGGGCCTGCAAAGATGCAGCAGACTCTTGAGGTACCTGGTTACTATTTTGGTAAATCTATTCCAGCTTCTTGAGTTTCTGCTTTGGCCTGGCGGGAGCAGCTGCTCTGTGGGTAGGTGACACATGGGTCCATAAAATGGCCAAGTGGGAAAAGTTGTGTTAATGGGTGTCAGTTGTACTGCTGTTAACACAACTTTCACTTGTTCACTTTCCTAGTGTTTAAAAAAAAAAGCATGAAATTACACATTTAAATCAGTGGTACAGCCAGCATCTGATAACAGTAATAGCTGGCTTGCCAGATGGAAGATGCGTCTGAATGCTTAGCTCAGGGTCAGGCAGATGCTTGCCTGGAGAGCTGAGCTTGGAACTCCTGCTACTCAATAAATCGGGTTTTCTTCATCAAACCTTAGGCTTCTATAAATACCACCTCGGCTGTTTTGTGGATGTGGGTAAATAGACCAGTTAGGATATGAACTGATGCAGAAATATTTCAAAGGCTGGATCATTATCCTGAGAAAAAAATTGTTAAACAATCCAACTGTCCTGCTGCAAATGGTGTCTGAAGCCTCTTAGTGCCCCATCCTGTGTCTGGGAGTGTGACCCGTGGTGCTGCTGTAACCGTAGTTAGCCCAGAGACTGAGTCTTTGTTGGGACGGGCCTGCCTTGTAGGGAAGTTGTTTCTAACAGTCTTTGCTTGCTTTTCACTAGGGTCCATTAAACAGCGAGTCTTCCAACCAGAGCTTGTGCAGCGTGGGCTCTCTGAGCGATAAAGAATTGGAGGTGAGCGGGCACAACCCCTCGGGGTAGTTGGGCTTAAGGTGAACACGATCAAACTCAAAACATGGAAGAAATTGTGTGACAGTCAGTGATGGTCGTCTTAGTTTGGAGAGTGAAAGGGACCAGGGAAGTATTTAGCTTGACCCTGCAGGCTGTCGACCTCTTTGTGAAGCTCCTCCTCGAAGCTTCCCTCCATTCCAGGCAGCTTTTACCCAGTCCCAAACACAGCATTCATAAAGCTCGGCTTAGGAAACTGTTTTCAGTTCACGGGGGATTTGTTTGGATACATTTTTGGATACACATAAAAAGCCGGAGAGCATTAATGGAAAAGTTTGCCATATCTATCAAATATGTGAGTTTGCCTAAGCCTATACAAGCCAGAGCATTTTGTGGATTGCTCTGTGCAAGTGTGGAGAGGTGAAAATTGATGCTTTGTCGCTGGTTAATCTCACTTCTTTAGGATTAACTATTTCAAAATGCTCGCTAAAGCAGCAAAATGAATTTTGTAGTTGGGTTTTTACTCTAAAATTCCGTGTTAATAAACCAAAATCTCAAATTTAAGTGCGTTTTCTTATGCATTTCTTACGAACTTCTCCCATAGTTACCTGGTAAGCTTTGGATCATATTTCCCTCTGTTATATGGCAGTACTGGTATGAGGGGCTTTTGCAAATGCAGTATCCTCAACTCCATAAAGTAAGTGTAGTTAATAGTGAAAATCTGAGTATTCATTCTTTTAATTGCTTTTTTAATAGAACTTTTGTGGAGAGATATAAATTGACCAAGCTGACGTACTCGAATCTCCCATTCCTTGCTTTTTCAGTCTGTAACAGATAATGTTGTGTGTCATTTTTGTTATGTAAGTACTTGAATGGAAAAACAACTTAAACTGAATCTCGTTAATATGCTCACAGCTCCATGGAGGCTGTAATGGAGCCTGTGGTGTTACAGTCACGCCAACGCTGTTCAGGAGCTGCTCTTCACTACACAGTGAGGAGGCAGTGTCACTGACTTTTATACATACAGGGGCTGGAGCAGCAAGTCTCTAGGTAGTTTTGGAGTTTTCAGTCTCCTCATTCTAAAAAAGTACCTTGCAGACACAATAATCACCTTTGTCTTAACATCCCCTCCATCCTCTTACCAAAACAACACTGTGTCCGTGCCCAGCTGGTAACGTGGGGCTGTAGATGTCCAGCACCCACTGGGGGCACAGCCAGGTTTAGATTCAACTTCATCCTTTTTATCCTACTAAAGGAGGGAGGTTGGTTTCTGTGCTTAGCATGTGTCTTTTGGTAGACATCTTTAAAGAGGGTACTAGAGGTTTGGGTTTCCAAAGAGCATGAAACTTAGGTTTACCACAGACTCTCTGGCCATGGCTTTCCCTCCCCCAGAGCTGTGTTTTGCACATGGTGTTTTTCTCCCTGTCCCCAGGCTGTAGTTTAGTGGTGGCTGCAGTGATTAGAGAACATACAGCTTGGGAATTATTTGGGACGATTTGGGATAAGAGATGTTTTTAAAATGACAGTGGTGATGCGAATGACAAGACATCTCTTTCCAGCAACCTCAGTGAGCTACTTCCAGCAGTCTGCTTCCCAATGTCTTCAGCAGGTTTGACCACAGATGTGACCCTGGTGATGGGGAAAGCACTGTGCCGGGGTCTCCTCCATTCTCACATGTTTAGGCTTGCTAACCTTGTACAGACAGATAGGCATGACACTTCTGGAGCCCTCAGGCCTGTCAACTGTGCTCTATATTGGGCCTGTGCATAAATAAATTGATTGTGCACAAATCCACTGGATCAGCTGCCCATCAGGTCTCTGGGAGCTCACAGAAATGGCACATGCAACTGACCCTTGACTTCAATGAGAGCAGGTGAGGAGCAAACAGAAATCTGGGTGAGTTCCTGCGTCTGTAACAGCTTTGTCCTGGCTGCTATCCTGGGATAGTTCTTGTAGCCCTCTGCAGTGGGCTCTGAGAAGAAGCATTACCTGCAGGCAGAGTGAATTGGCTTGAGACTGTGCTTGGACTGCTGATTTGGATGTCAGTACTTAAACCTCTCATCATTATTCCCCTTGTACCAGTACTATGATCACCTTGAAGTGGTTTACACAGGTTTTTATAAGTGTTTGAGCTTGCTCTGCTAACCCTGTGAGGTCACTGGACAGGAGAGGCTGGCTTGCAGCAGCTGAAATAGAGAAAATAAATTTACCTCCTTGTTAACCACATTCTCTCCCTCCTGCAGCACATCTATGAGAAGGTAGCAGCTCTTTGAGAGCAGTTGTTTCTTTAAGTACCAACAATAGAAACAAATGCACCAGAGAAAAGAAATGGCCACTGGGGATATGGAACAGATCATTGTGTTTGGGCATTTTTTTAAGATCTTGGAATAACTGCAGTAATGTTAATTTTGAAGTATTGTTTAACAGACTCCTGAGAAAAAGCAGAATGACCAGCGGAATAGGAAGAGGAAAGCAGAAGCCTATGAGACCAGTCAAGGTAATCCACGCTCCGACCCTGCCGCAGGATTGCTGCGTGCCCGGTAACTCGGGCACGTTTTGCACAGGCAGTGTCCTGGGAAACCAACGGCTCTGCTTGAGGGTGTGTCAAGCAGCTTGTTAAAAACTACTCCATGATGGTGTATTCTCTTCTGGGAGCCAAAATACTTGGCTTATTCACACAAACTCTTGCATTTTTGTGGGACAGGCTGCCCAGAGGCTTCGTATGCTGCTCTGGAGTGTTGTTTTGGTCCTGTGTCGCTACACATACAGCAGCCAGACTTCAGAATGCAGCCTGTACTCTCTTCCTTGCTTTCCAGGATGTGTGCCTGCCTTGTTAGAGCAAGTTCTCGCCATGACAAATCAGGAACAAGCTGTGCCCAAGCAGGCAGTGCTGTCCTGAGTGCTGTGGAAAATCTGGCGTGTTCAGTCCGAGTTCAGATTTTCTAGCAAATGGGCAGAGGGGCAGATTTTGATTTCTTTCATTCTTCAACAAGAAAGTAATGAGAATTGTGTTGACAGAACTGCTTTGATAATATGATCGTAAAAGAAAAGGGCTAAGTTTTAATGAGCTGATGTTAAGCCACTGCTAATTATCTCTCAAACTCTTGCAGGAATGCTTGTGAGAGATCTAATATGCAGTAATTTATCTGAAGGCGGAGGAGTAAAAGTACCCTTTGCTCTCTCCTTACCTTGAAGGAAATTTTGGAGAACCTGTGCAACGGTCAAGACCTTTAGTGTTTTCTAAGTACTTCAGCAAGTGCAAATGCTGTTTGATTGGATCTGACATGTTTGGAATTGAGAGTTAATTGAATTGTCAACTGTAGAGCCTCCCAAAAACAGCACAAGGGCTGTAACCCTGGGGCAGGCTTTTGTTGTGCAGAAGCTTTGTTGTGATAGGTGTTGCACTGAACAGGAAAAGGAGTGTCAAAATGTAGGAGGAGGTTTTTAGAATGGCATGGTAACTTCTGTTCTTAAAAGTACAACTCTTATTTTAATCCTTTGCTTTCCTTTTTAGGGAAAGGCACTCCTAGAGGACATAAAATTAGTGATTATTTTGAGGTAAGAATCTTTTCATTGACAAATCTGCCTGAATTCACATTTTGCAAAATCTGTAGATAGAAGTTTGCGATGTGACATGCGTTACTGATCCGTCACTGGGATTGTGGATTGATGATGTCGACTTGATGTGCTCAGATCTGATTAGGCAGAGGATATGAGAAAGTTGATTTTTAAATTAACATTTAGTTGAACAGTTGATAAGGCATTTTTTTCACTTAAGTATAGGTTTGAGGTTGATTTCCATTGGAACCTGTATCTCAGTTGAGGATATCTCTAGGTTTGCAAACAATTTTGTTAAGGGTCCAGTGTTGCAAAAGAGCCCACCTGCACAATCCTGCTGGTTGGAGTGGGAAGTTGTTTACAGGGTTCCCTCTTAAGAAAAACTTCCCATGGGAGGCTGGCACCATAGGGGGCATGGAAACCCCTCCCCGAAAAAGAGATGGACATTCTGAAAATCAGCGTTCTTCTTGCACTGCATAATATCTGAAGTTTTTCTAGATATGCACAATCCAGAGCTGTAGCTTTTCTCTTAAGTTTGTTCTTTATTTTACGGAGTAACTCAGAGTCAGAAATTAAGTGCTTATTAGTGCTTACTTCTTTCCTGGGTAAATTTTTTTATGAGCGGTACACTGTAGGGGTTTCTGTACCAACTGGAGCAGTTCCCCAGCTCCTTACCTCTCCTGCCTCGTAACAGTGACTGGCGCAGGTGCTTCAGTGGAGATGAACGTTCCTTACCATTCCTGTGGTGCACTTCAGACGTGTCTACTCACAGGGAATGGGCTTCCTAATTCCATAGAGTGAATAACTGATCTATGGCCAAGTGTGCAGGTTTATATCCTTTTGTGTTACAAAGGAAAATGTACTCAGTGGAAATACAAGTGTTTGTCTGACGTACTTCTGTTATTTTGAAAACTCCGTGAACTGTTAAGGTTTTCCTCTTAATTTATGTTCAGTTTGTTTAAACAATTCCCTGAAGCCTGTAAGGCTTCATTTTTAAGATAGATCTATTTCTTCTGCCTGTGTTAAATTGGGTTAAACTTGGTCCGTCTGTGGAATTCCTGATGCTCAAATCTGTTTGTGTGCCCAGTTTGCTGGGGGCAGTGGCCCAGGAACCAGTCCCGGTAGAAGCGTGCCGCCTGTCGCCAGATCCTCTCCGCAGCATTCCCTGTCCAACCCCTTGCCGGTGAGTGTTCTGGGGACACAGCTGGTGCCCTGGCATCGGTTAACGTGGTGCCCTGGCATCGGTTAACGTGGTGCCCTGGCATCGGTTACCTTGGTGCCCGTGCTTCAGACAGGTAATACAAGGTTCCGGCCGGGGAAGTGTCTCTTGGTGAGTGATTTGGCTTGTTCTCCATTTTAAATCTGCAGGTGGGTTCTGAGAGCAAAGCCATGTCTAGGACCCCGGGACAGTGGCTAGTCCAGCTGTAGCTGCCATAAATATCTGAGCTGAAATTGTGCAGGATGAATGTTTCTAACATGCCACGTGGGTACAGAGGGATCCCTGTCCCTGATAAAGGTGGAACTGACCCGTTAGTTACTCTGCATTCTATTGTAGCACATGAACTTCTCCACGGAGTTGAGAGTATGTTGTGTGCTTGTGCAGCACTAGTCAGGGGTATTCTGATCTTGATTGGACCCCTTGAGTATCCTGAAAAATGTGCTCACCACAATTATTTTGGGCAGGCCTTTTACTTCTGTTCATGTGCACAGGACTTGCAAGGAGCATTAGCAAAAGCTTGCAGAGAAATGTGTGTACATGCACAGCTGGGGCTGGTTTTTGGCATGTAATTCCACTTTATTTGCAGCATTTCTGTGAGGTCTGGATGTGAAGAAGTAACCAATATTTTTAAACCATTTTAGGACAGAGCACCTAAAAAAATTTGTTGCAACTAGCAAAGCAGTATTCAGAGGCTCTGTTGCCTGAGCTTTAGTTTTGCCCATTGGCTGGGCCCCTCTTTAAAAATTGTCAGCATTTGCTGAGTGTCACAAAAGTCTGGAGACATTGTGGGAAAGGTCAGTATTCCCAGAGCCAAATGCAAAGTCTTTAGTAATTACATTATTCTGCAGAGACCTTTGCACAGGTCCTGAATGTACTGAACTAAACCCCAACACTGAACACTCTGCTCAGAATTCCATGTGTTGCTAGATTTCAGAAGCTTTATAATGCTGCTTGAAGGGAGAGCTTCACATATGCTTCTAGATACTTTTTTAAGTTTCTGAAAAGTAAAGTACATCTTATTTATTGAATGGACTTTCATCCTATCATGTGTTAATTCACTAATGCATCTCTTTAAAGGGAAGTTAATGAAGAAATAGCATCTCTGAATGTTGCAGATGTGTGGGGGATTAGGGACAATTCTTTATTCCAGCAGATTAGATAACCCACAGTGGGACAAGGGGATTCTTCCTTTGGTTTTCTTCTTCTACACTTGCATGTGTTGAGTAGGTAAAAGTTGAACAGAGTATTTCTGGTGAATTTTGATGTCGCAGTTAGTTTCAGCCAGGCCAGTTTGTCTCTCTCCCTGTACAGGTGCTTGTGTTTATCTTCTGTTCTTTACTCTTGCAGCTAAACCTGTGATAATTGCTTATTCATAACAAACTTTTCTGGCCCTTTGCAAGATCTGTCCTCTTCTTACAAACTGAATATCAATGGTTTGATCTAATCCCCCCAAAAATGGGGGGATGAGTGGAATTGGAGAACGCTGAGTGTCTTACCCATTACAGGTGTCAATGTGATCTTGGAAGGAAGCAGAGTGTTAAAATGTCTTTCACATGATACAAACCTCCTCCAGACCTGAATTAATCTGTACTGTACTGGAAAATTTCTGCAATCAGAACTTGCAGAGGAATTGTAATGGCTTCAGGATGTTACTACTTATCTTCAAATCTCTTGGCTGATTTGAGTTGCCTCGTTCCTCATTTGATCAGAATGATCTGCAGGTCTTGAGACTCTTGCGAGGCTGCTCTCAGGCACAAGCATTCTTTTGGGGAAGGAAGCACTCTTGAAATTGGTAATGTTAGCCAGAAAACAGGTTGCAATTTAGGTTTTTAAGAAAAACAGAAGCCTGACATGACTGTTTGCTTTCTCAGAGGCATTTGCCTGGTCCGGAAGAGCTTGGAAGGACTTGGATGATTATTACCCAGACTGCCGAGTTTTAGCAGTGATGGTGTGGCTTTGGAAGCCAGGGCATTGAGATGCTGTGTGCTATAATCAGAGTAGCTCAGATGATTCTTGTTGTTAGACCCAGTTCCTCCACCACGGTTAGAGAACTAACCTACTGCAGGAGAAAGGAGCTGGCCGTTAAGAGATGTAATGGATTTGAAGGATTTTGGGAATGAATTAGTACTTTGCTTACCTTGCAGGAGATGGGCCTCAGCTGTAATGACAGAAGTGAGCTTACCCTGATGTCTGGGTCCTAGACATGGTTAGGTTGCTGCCGTTTAGCAGTTCTGACTCAGTTTACTTCACCAGAATAGAAATGTATCATGGAATTGGCTTTTTGAGTCCTTAAGAAACATAAAAAATATATAATCATGAATGCATTGACCAAAATCTCAATGTAGATTTTTGGACCTGCAGTCTGTTTTGCCCCGCTGACTCTGAAGCACATGTATTTGCAAAGGAAGAGGATGTGTTAACTGACAAGGAATTCTGTCCTGTGTGTTCATTTGTTAGGGTTTTTTTTTTAATTGTTAACTTCATTTCCTTGTTGCTGTCTGCCATTGGAGCAATCACTGCAGGAGTCCTGTTTGAGTTATCAGATCCTCACCATGCTGCCTGCTCATTCCTGAGCTGCTGCTTCGCTGACAACAGTTTTGGCAGAGTCTGAGCATCGCTTTTTTTTTAAATTTAAAAAAAAAAAAAAAAAGTAGTTCATTGTCTGTTTTTTGACTGTGTTGCAGCGGCGAGTGGAGCAGCCGCTGTATGGGGTAGACGGCAGCGCAGCCAAGGAGCCGCAGGAGGAACACTCTGCTCTGCCAACGCTGATGTCGGTGATGCTGGCCAAGCAGCGGCTAGAGAATGAGCAGCTGGCACAGAGGGGAGGTGGCCTCTGTTTTACTTTTGTCTCGGTGAGCAGCTCCAAAAAGATTTGAATCCTAAGGCATGTGTCTAGTTAAGGGATGGGGAATTTGAAGCTTTTCTGCCCAAGTGCAGCCTCGTTTTTGCTGACCCCAGTCTGTCACCTTCTGGTAAGTTCATCTTCCTTGTGAAGAGTTCCAGGTCCCAGGTTTTGCTTGTTTAATAAAACGATGCGAGTTTTAACTTAACAGCTCAAAATCTTACGTAGATCAAAATGATGTCATCTGAGAGGATAATCTGAGAGATGCAGAAAAGCAGGAGATTGAAGTATAGTCTTGTTGTGAGAAGTGTTTGGTTTGGCCTTGCTTAATCTCAGCTGCCATGAATTATATCAGGCTTTTAAAAGCTTTGTCTTCAGCAGGTTGGGCCAGGCTTCTTGGAAGAAACTGACTCTGGTTTTACTGAACTGAATCTCTGAAGCATCCTTAAAGCTGAACATGAAAGTGTGGTGCAGGCCAGGCTGCAGCTCCAGTGCGGAGATGAATGTATCTGCACGGGCACTGGTGGTCGTGCTGAGGGACATGTAACAATACACAACTTTCTTTTACAGGCCCAGCAAGGCAGCCCATCTTCTACCGGATCAGGGAACACTGAGCATTCCTGCACCTCCCAAAAACAGATTTCCATCCAGCACAAACAGTCACAGGTATAGCTCACTAGACAATATAGCTCTTGGATGTGAGGTTGAAGCTTGATGCAGCTTGTCCACTGTGCTAGAGGGTGCCACTGGTAGTGGACGTGATGTTTCCAGTGAGAAGAGCCAGTATTCCCAACTCCATCTGTAACTACTGAGTGAAGTGAATTGCTCTGAGCTTTGTTCCTCATCCTGTAAAGAATGTTTTCAGGTGCTGCTGCTGGAGTTTGGCCAGTCTGCTACTGAGGCTTTTCTGTGTCAGTGCTGTGGGCAGTTGGTCATCTGTGTGTGATTGTGCTTGGGAGAGGAACACCTCAGCTCTGTTTCTGCTCTGTTGTATCCTCAGTGTTCTTCCTCTCTCTGGAAGTGAAGGTGTGAAGGAAACCTGAGTGGTGGTTGTGAATGTCTCTGTTCAAGCGCTGGGTCGTGGGTGCATCACGTTGCTTACCGTACACACAGCCGCAGTCTGGCTGGCAGCTCTGTGACCTCTGTCGAGTCCGCTCATGGAATAGTTTGTCCTGTCGAGGTGGAACATGATGTGTTCCTGAAAGTGCTTCCCAGCAACTTCAGTGGCCTGGAGTCAAGAAGAGGAGTAGCTCTTCTGCTATCTTTTTGGTACCTTTTTAAATTATTGAGGTTCTTTTAGCTGTGTCATCTTCTGTTGCTTATCAGGGTGCCCAGCTTTATCTGCAATGCACCTGGTTTATTTCTTCTCCAAGCCTTTTAATCTTCTTTGGATTTTCATCTCAGATCTCTCTGTGTCTTCCCTTGAGCAATTTTTAAACAATCATTTCTTCATACCAGTCTGTGTCAGAGACGATTTTGTTGCTGGGAAGGTCCATTCTCCATTAACCCTGCAGGTGGTACAAGTTCTCTGTTCACCAAGGACAGTAATCCCCCCTCTGGGGATACTTGCTCAAGTCTGAGCTCTGTTGTGTCCCTAGGGTTGCATTTATTGTCTGTATTGTTAAAATGCTGGTCTGGGAAGATTCCTGTTTCCTGACGGTGTATGGAGAGGTCTGTGTGTGAGAATGATGCCACAACTCAAGAACTTGCCAGAGATTATGTCAATCTTGGCTGTCCCAACACCCATGCTTAAAACAGTGGTCCTGCCTAGAGGGAACAAGGTGTTTTTATTTTCTTCTGTGCTTAACATGCCCACAAGGTCCATGTTCTTAGCAAGACATTATCTGAGCAAGCTTTCTGCCAGTGTTCAGCTTTGTGATATTCCCCAGAGGTCTAGGTGGAGCATACATGTGCAGGAAAGAATCTGGGAAGGTGTTTGGTTGCACGATGAGGACACGCACACATTCTTGGTTTTCCCCTTCCAAGCCTGTTTGGAGTTGATAGAGTTAAAAAAATAGATAAACTTCAGTGATTGCCAGCTTGAATCACTTGTGGCAGTGCCAAAAGCAAGTCAGCATGGTGTTATTTCCTCAGTGTTTTCAGTCAGTGCTAAGGCCTGAGTGCTCTGAGGTGACTTGGGGTGAAGTCACATGTAAGAGCATGTATCCTGACTTCATCTGACACAGGGCAAGCATGTCTGTGCACTTGCCTTAGTGAAATAACAGTCACTTACTAAAGAAAATTTCTGCTGTTTGGCCACCAGCTGCACCAGATTCTCCGCAGACATCCTGCATGGTGCCTCCCATGGCAAAGCTTTTCCTGCAGGCAGGAAGCTTGAACCAAGTTGAGGCAGAGGTGAGGTGACCTGCCCAGGTCTCCTCTTTGTCTCTCGGGATTTAGACCCATCCTGCTTGGTGTGCCGTGCTGGCAGGTGCTCTGTTTGGGCTTCTCCATACTGGGCATATGTCGGGAAGCAACAGTCAGCCAAGTTTGTCTCTTACTCCGTGGTGTTGGCTTCCAGGCAAGCTTGAAATTTGGAGAACAGTTACATAACAACTCCACAGGTAAGTCTCTGCAATCTCCTCTCAGAAACAGAATAGGTGCCTGCTAGCCACAAGAAGTGTGAAATCTGTGTGTGCAGTCCTGGAGAGTTTTCCTTTGTGTTGACCTTGGCTGTTTTAGATGCTGTGTTCATGTACCTACTGACTCCTTCCCCTGTATTTCCCCACCCTTTAATTGGAGTGCTGAATCTGAAATACTCAGTGTGTGTCTTCTGTTCCTGGGTATAATTCTCATTTCACTGCTTCACTGAAGGTGTTTGAGATGTGCTGCACCCCATAAAACTTTCCAGATAGTTTTCACTCAAGAACTATAAAGGTCCTGTCCCCAGTGGGTACTAATACATCAGTTTATCAGAAACAAAAGCTTGTGCCCAATACTCTTGCTGTCAATCTGTTATAATATTTTAAAATGAAGACCTGTGTTTTCTGTCAGGACCACTTTAGAGCCCCACAGATGTTGTCTTTGTCTGCAGGTGGTTGTCTGTGCTCATGAAAGATGATAGATTTGATATTCCAGCTAAGGGCTGGGATATGGTGCAGGTTTTGTTTTTTTTTTTCTTAAGCCTTTTTTCTGTACAAGCTCTCCTGCATAGAGACCACCAAAGAGTGTGCAAAACTCAACTATAAATTTGCAGGACACAGAGGATATTTTAGGCTGTTGAGAGTTACCAGTTTGTGCTCTCCAGAGCTCTGTGCTGGCCGACTGCACCTCCTGTGCTGGAGGAGCCCACCGTGCAACAACAAAAAGAATAATGGAGACCATTCTTCCCCTGACTGCCAGGATGCAGGGGATCAGTTCTTCTGAGACCCAGCAGTTCAGATCAGAGGGGGTTACACTGGGACATTAGTGCTGATTATTCAAAACATTATCCATTCATCTTAAATGTGGTTTATGGTGATTTTTCCCTACAGTCTGACCTCACAATGGAAAAAATATCTGCACTAGAAAACAGTAAGAACTCTGACTTGGAGAAGAAGGAGGGGAGGATAGATGACTTATTAAGAGTAAGTATTTTAAAGTGGGACAACTGTTCTAAAAGCTGCTATTTAAAGGTACTTAGAATGCTTGTGCCAGCCAGGCTGCAGAGCAGGGGCTTGTATACCAGCTGTAGAACCAACACTTGCGAGGTAAAACAACTCCAGTGATCCCTAACCAGCAGGATAATTGTCTGGCCTGCAGACACTGTGGTAACTCTGGTCATCCCTGACTTGCAGGATAATTGTCTGGCTTGTAGACACTGTGTTTGGGTCTGCTTGAATCTGAGCAGTGTCTGGGGATGCACAGTGCAGAGCTGTTGTAGCTCAGTTGTTTGTGTCCTCAGCAGTGCTGGCCTCCCTTTGATCTGTTGCATACTTGTGTATTTTGCTGGCTAACCTAAAAGATTTCTCTGCTGAATTCACAGAATCATGGAGTCATTAAGGTTGGAAAAGACCTTGAAGATCACCAAGTCCAACCATCAATGTAGCAGCACCACCGTGTTCTCATTAAACCATGTCCTCAAGTGCCACATCCACATGTTTTTTGAACACTTCCAGGGACGGTGACTCCACCACTGCCCTTTTCCCTCCACCCAGTTACTCCCCTCTTCTAAGTCCTGAGGAGCTGACTCTCCCTTTTGTTTGGCAGGATGTCCAGTAGCCTCTCAGTAGCCTGGGAAGTCATGTTCCAAAATGCTCGTTCAGGAGAGGCAGAGACGTGAATAGAGATGAGAACATCCTTTGGCCAAACCAAAAGAATAAGGCTCTTAACCCATTAGTATTCTTCAGTAAAAGATAAATACCTTCAAATCAAGGATCTTGTCTTAATGGAGGAGTTCTAATTGACTTACCTTTCATCAGCTGGAGAGGCAGCTCTTGTGAAGTGTTGAAAAGCATTAGAAAGCACATTAAAGCGAGTAGAGGGAAGGTTTTGTGTGTGTCTGGTCTCAGCACTTGAAAGCTCAGTCGAGCTCATGGAGACATGGGGCACATGTGAGTTTGTGGGAAACAATCCATGAAGCAGGGAATCAGGTTTTTTTTTTTACTTATTATTATTTTTGTTTTTACCAGAGTACTAGTTGGAAGGGAAATGGTTAAATTTAACTCAGTTAATGAAAGTGGTTGCACATACAGCCCTGCTGCATGCTGTGGTGGTGTGAAGCAGCAGCTGCCGTGCCATGGGGAGCAGTCTGTGTAGAGGGGCTGATGGAAAGTGACTTGAACAAGAATTTAACTGAAAGTAGAAAGGGAGTTCCCCCATCCTTTTCCTCTGCCAGTATTGTGGCTAAAGAGGGAGGATAGTCCAGCAATGACTGAGCTATTTTGAGACTTGGTAGCTGTGGCAAGGTCTTAAATGTTTAACAAAAAAAAAAACCTTAAAATACTTTTGCTTGTCTTTAGTCTCATTGTACCTTAGTTCCTTACATGTAAACCAGGATGACAGAACTTCCCTGTTCTAGAGGGGTGTTCAGATGTGAGTGAGTTCAAAATTTAAGAGTTTGTCTTGGATGTTTTGCTAAACAAAACCTGTTCTTTTATCCTGCTGGTTTGCTGACTTTAGTCTGATCCCCACAGCTAGCTGGAGAAACTTCTTCCTAAGTGATGCTTAGTTTGGCTCTTCTGGGTGGTTTAAAGTCACAGGCTTTGTTCTCTGTTCACTTTTAGGCCAACTGTGATTTGAGACGGCAGATAGACGAGCAGCAAAAGATGCTGGAGAAGTACAAGGAGCGGTTAAATCGATGTGTAACGATGAGCAAGAAGCTTCTTATAGAAAAGGTGAGCAGGGGACATCTCTGCAGTCACAGTTCGTGTCCTTGAAAGCATCTCTACCTTCTTAACAGTAAAAACCTGCTCCTGTTGCTTTAGTGATAAAAGATAACTGGAATTCTGTCTTGAATTATTTCTCTGCAAAAAGGAATGTAATCCAAAGACCGAAGTGGTTCAGAATGTTCAGATTTGGTCACTTTGCATAGTGGCAGAGTGGTCTCTTGCTTAAGTGAAAGAGCTCTAAATGCAGCAGGCAGTGCTTGATTTGGAAACCCGTACACCTGAAAAGCAACTCTGTGCAGCTCTGGGAATGCAGGAGCAGTGTCCCATTGTTCAGTGGAATTGCAGATGTGCTCTGGGACATGGGCAGGTGATTTAGACCTTTCCTTCTTTCAAACGACAAAGTTGGAGATTGTTGCTTTGTGTAGCACTAGAAACAACACACTGGGGACAGTGCCAGTCTGTTGTTCACCAGCATCTAGCCTGCTTCAGTATTGAAAGATTTCCAGCTTTGCTGATGGTTAAACAGTGTGGGGGTTTGATTGCTCTTTCACCCGTTGGCCAGTTGCACCTATTGTTTGTGGGCACTGGATGGGCAGAACTACCCAGGTGCTGGCTGGGACATGCCATCTGTTTGAGTTGATTTTGCCACAGAGCTGATTGTTCTTGGCTGAGCAGGGCTCCCTTCTCCAGAGTGGTGACCTAACTGAGATTGTGTCACTTCTGGACATGGTACAAGGCTAGGGCTGAGCTGGCCAATCACTGTATCTTAGTCTTAATCGTGGTCCAGGGTGCGTTTCCTTTCTTCATCTCCTGAATAAGGGCCTGATCAGAGGCGGGCCTGCAGTCTGGCTGAGCTACTGATACAAAGGGATAGTTTTAATCCTACAGCCAAGCTGATGTCAGCTGATCGTAGGGTGGGTGAGCTGCCCAGGCAGTCATCAGGAGGGAAGAGTGAGGCTGAAATGTCAGGATGGAGGTGAACAAATGCCTGTCAGACCAGTGCAAAGCACCAGCAATAACTTGATCAGTGATATTCAGCTGGGTTTCAGATAAGCAGAACTGAAACAATAGAAAGTGGTAGGAATTGGTGGTGATTTAAAACTCAGCACAGCCCTTAGCTAGTAACTTATGGCTTGTCTTTTTACGTGGTTTTATTTTGCTTTCAGTCAAAGCAGGAGAAGATGGCATGCCGAGATAAGAGCATGCAGGATCGATTGAGGCTGGGGCACTTCACCACGGTGCGGCACGGCGCGTCCTTCACCGAGCAGTGGACAGATGGCTATGCCTTCCAGAACCTCATCAAGTGAGGACAGACAGGATTGTCTTTAACTTCAGAGGCAGAAATAGAAAGAAATGCCAGCAGTTGTGTGTGATGTCTTGCACGTCAGAATGTGAGAATGGTGTGACTGATGCGTGGAAGGATCAGATAGGAGCTCCTGACAATGGGGAACTTTTTCACACTGAAGTGAGAAATCCCTTTCCACTGAAACTTCCAGAGACTTGAACTGGAATGAAATGGTTTGAGTTGGCCTTTGGGCCAACTGTTGTTACCTGTAGGGAATCCTCAGTGCACCCACCTGGCTGTGTAGTGCTTGGGGTGGAGGGGCGGACCAAAATCTCACATATATCCTGAGTCAATCAATTTGATTTGCATCCTTGCATATATTAGTCAAAGAAGGCTAATTAGCTTGCTTTTTTTTGAAAAGCAGAAAGTGGGGAAGCTTGAAAGAGAAAATCCATACTATTTAACTTGTTTTGCCTTCTGGTAACAGTGATCAAAGGGGCTGCAGAAACCTGGAAATGAAGATCAGAGACCCTTTATGCAGGATGTTAATGGAAATATCCAGTCAATTCCCACCTGGCCTACACCTTTAAGTAGGACTTGGCAAATTAATTGCACTAGAGAGCTATGTGTGATCTTTTAAAATCACATCACTTCCCTGTAGTCTGATAGGGAGGTGCAGCTCTTGTTAGGCACAGATTAAGGACTTTATAATTCTTCCTTAGTTTGTGCCGTAAGACATGGAAAAAATACTTCTGGAATACTTACCTGCAGCCTCAGTCCCTTTTTAAAGGGGAATTAGGTATGCAAATGCTTAGGTCATTTAGACTTGAAATTTCAAGAGTGCTTTTATCACTGTAAAATGTTTCAAGATAGTCTTTTTATCTTGGAGGAGAGACAGTTTCTTAGTGAAATCGGGAATGATGTTGGTTATATTCCAGAGAATTTAGGATAGCTTAACTGTACTTTTGAAGTGTAAGGATACTTTCTCAGACAGTGCCAGGCTTCTAGGAAAAAGTGTGTGGAAAGTTAGTGACTTGCCGTGGATCCTAGGTTTCCATGGGGTTAGCAACTCCTGTGGATGTCCTCTGCATGAATTAAACCTTTCACTTACTGAAAGGTTTCTGTGAGCCAGGAAAAGAATCCCGTTTTATGTGAAAACACCTTTAAAACTCTGACTCATCATGTTTGGCACATCCCGCTTTTCTGTACAAAAATATTTTGTTACAAATCTTACAAGTACAACTGATTTGAAATTCATGGCTCCAGTCTGGTAAGAACAGATGCTGAAGACAACCAAGTGCACCCCCTTAGTTATCTGCATCCTCTCTGCCTTTCAGGCAACAGGAAAGGATAAATTCCCAGCGGGAAGAAATAGAAAGACAACGAAAAATGTTGGCGAAGCGGAAGCCCCCGGCGATGGGCCAGACCCCTCCGGCAAGCACCGAGCAGAAGCAGCGCAAGAACAAGACCAACGGAGCAGAAAATGAAACGTAGGTTCTGTGGCCTTCTTGGTGCGTGGCAGAGCCACCTGCTTTGATTAGGGCACAAAATATCTCCTGGGAAATGGAATCTTGCCTTTGCCTCCAGGCTTCACTCCATGCACAAATGAATGTCGTGGAATTAGCCTGGCATTCAGCAACATCTGGCTCCAGTTCTAAATAGTTTTCATTGAAGTAAAACAAGGATCATTGCTGAGTCCAGACTTTGTATGAGATTAACTTCATTTTTTAATGAGTCAGTAATTTTTTCAGTATTCCTGTGGTGTCAGGTTTGAAAAGTGGGGTCTGACTTGAGCGTTGCAAGTTCAGAATTGATATCGGTATCAGGGTATCCATGGTGCTTTTTTTTAAGGAAAACAAAATTGTACACATTTAGAAGCCTTGATTTCTGTGTGTTTACTGTGGAGAATTCTGAGTTAAGAGTTTTGAAACAATTAACTTGGGATGCTGAAGAAATAAGGTGCTCTCTATAGAGACAGTGCATTGAGCATTGGCTTGTTCTCCAAAACAGTTCTTCACACATACACATTCACTCCAGGGAAATGCTGGAGGTGCTACTCTTCTCATGGATTCTGTGCCACCTCCCCCCACCTCTTTTGAAATTACTGATGCTCTAAGAGACTCGATATTCTTCTAGAGTAAAGCTGAGTCTCAGAAGCAATTTAGAACATTATTTTTTCAGAAGTTTTTGTGAGTTGGAAATACATTTAGTTAGAAACTTAGCCCTACCTTCTCCTAGTTCCCTTTATAGACTTCATTTTATTGCTGTAGGCTAATACCATAACTCTCATTGACACTTTTCATTTTTCATTATTAAATCTCCTGAGCTTGACTTGACCTCAGAGTTCCAGAAGCCCTTTGAATTCTTTGCCTTGATCTTTAAAAGAGCATGTGAAGCAAAAGCTCCCACTGCCTTCACAGTCTCAGCAAAGATGGCACAGGGCTGGGTGAATCCTGATGTTCAGGGTGCCCTCAGCTCCAAGGCTGTGCCCCCAAATGGGGTACAGGTACCTGCAGATCAGGTCAGTTGTGTTGGAGAGCACTGGGTGCTTCCTGCAAATAACTAAGTTGGTTGGAGACATTTTCCCCTCGTTCTGGCCAAGGGAGCCTGAAAAGAACTAAATAAAACTTTAAAGTCATCCTTTTGTATTGTCAGGTTTGAGCTGGGAGAAGCACACGGAATGTCTGTACCTGGATATTTTGAAATGCTGCCATTCGTTGTGGTAACCTTTCACTTCCAAAGGGCAGGATGAGCTTTCCCCATTTTCGTGGAATTCTTTTTCTCCAGCAGTCTGGTGCAGCTGTAGTGTGGCTGATTCTGGAGACGTGGCAGCATGGGTCCTGATGTGCCCTGGGAATCCTGGTCATGTCTGTGATGCTTCTGCTTGTGCTGTGAGCCTGCCTTGGCATAATCCAGCTTTACCACACTCTGCTAGGAAGCCTCTTGGGCTCCCAGGTCTTTTTCTCTGTTTCTTGCTGGTTTATCATTCTTCTCTGATATATTTTAGGGTGGTATCTTCATGGTTTAGAAAAGCTTCTTGTCATGTGCTTGATAAAAACTGCTTGCCAGGGTGTGGATATGGTTCATGTGGAGCGTTGTAGCTTATGTGAAAACACGGGTTTTTGCAAGTCAGCTGTAGCAACTGGACTAACTGACTACTTGCTTAATCCTTGGTTATCCAGTAAGTGCATTTGTTGGACCATTGTGTATCAGGAACAAAATTTTCTGACTTCTGGAGGGAGGCTTTTCATTGTGTAACTCTTAGAGAGGCTGACTTTTACGCAATTTAAATATAAATGTTTCTAAAAGTTGAATGAGAAGCAGACAGCCAAATTCCTTTTAGTTTTGGTTCCTCTTTGGTTCATGGTTGTTGCTGTGTCTTAAAAAGGAGAAGAAGGTCCCGTGATGCAAATTTAAACGCGAGCTCTCCCGAAATGAGTTTCTAGCCTGTGAATGAGAAAAGAATTTTCGTTCAGGAAGATTAATCTGCTGGGAGTGGCTGAGATTCATTAGGGCAGCTTGGGCAGCCTTCAGCTGCACTAGGGGTAGGTAGGGGGTTTCCAGCATGTTTCTGTGAAACAGGGCGGTGTTTGTCTCAGAGCCCCCTTGATTTTTGTGATGGTTGCTGTGACAGGCAGCTGTTTTGGGCAGTGTTAGCCTGGTGGTGCTCGTTACGTCTCTTCCCTAATGAGTAGATTGATGGTGTTTGTTATTTTTGCACGAGCATATGTGCGAACCTTGTTGCTGGTTTATTCAGTTGTCTCTTTATTCCTTACACAGCAACAGCAACCAAAGAATCACTAAGACCTAAAGTCCCGGGACGGTCTTTTAGATTATCTGAATCTAATTAAAATTCAGGCTTTGTGTGCAAATGAGAATCATAGAATCACAGAATATCCTGACTTGGAGGGGGCTCCCAAGCATCACCAAGTCCAGCTCAGGGCCCTCAGCAGTTTTATACGAAATGAGACAACATGTGACCGTTTTTGGTTCTGGCTTTGTTCTGTATGTATCTTTAATTTGTAATAAGCGGTTCCTTCTGCTCGAGATTCTTTCCATAGGGAACTTGGCTTATGAGTTTTCCATTAAATTTATCAGGTGACAACTGCTTTAGGCCTTGTTTCAAGCACATGCATTATCTCTGCGTTATCAACAGAGGGAAGTTGGGGCATTTCAGGATGAGCACTCGATGAGCTGAATGCTCCCTCATCTCAGTTTACTGTCCCCCCTTGAAAGAAGTTGAGGTGTTGATGCTCTGGAGGCCTCCTGCACTAACCTTGCCTGAAGTACTGTGTAGAGCATAACTGCTGTTACAGGAATCCTCCTGGGATATGCTTTGAACTCAATTTAGGTTTAAAAAAAGATATTTGTATGTTGTCACGTGCAGATCTTGTTTACAGAGTAAACAGATGCAGTTGATAAGGGCTTCACAGTTTTATGTTCACAAGTGATGCTTTTACCAAACTCCTTGTTGGTAGTAAGGAGAAAATTAATATAGTGATTCAATTCTCTAATCCTAAAGATCTCAGCGTGTCATTGCATTTCACAAGTGATGGGTTCTGTCACTGTTTTAGTGTGAGGCTGTGCTTTGCCTCTGTTCTACGTGGCACACTTGGCATGGAAAAGACGTCGAAAAAGTTATGAAACTTCTTTTGACCAACCACCTAGAGCAGAAACTTTGCACATTGTTCACTATCAATAAAATAGGGATTATTCCCCTTATCCCATTGCTTCTCCTTACTACACGTGAGGTCAAAAATACAATAAAGTAAATTTCCCAAGGTTTCCCTGGAAGCCACTTGGCACAACCTGAAACAGGAAAAAGTTCTGAATCCCAGATCATTGCTCTGTTTGCAGTGGCTGTGTGGCCAGGTGTGCTTCTAGTCTCAGAGTGAATATATGGATTAAAATTATCCAGCTTTTATTACAAAGAAAAATTTGAAAATGAGTCAGTAAAGCAAACTTTACATGGAAAAATAAGATGTGGAATATTTAGGCTTCAATTTTCTATATTCAGATTATGGTTTACCTGTCTTCGTTAAAAGTCAGTCAGTAGCTGAGATAGGTGTTATTAAGGACTTGGATTTGAAATTAATGTATGTTGTTGAGGTTTAAGACTTTAGACTGATTATTAAAAAGTATAGATTGCAGAGTTTATCTAAAAAATTTCGTGCTGGCTGTTGATTCATTCTGTGGAGTTGTTACTTCCACTGGCAGTGTGCATTCTGCAGGTTGTTCACTTTATCACGTCTTGAAACCTCATGTGTTGAGTCTTTCTTTTTTATGCAGGTTAACATTAGCAGAATACCATGAACAGGAGGAAATCTTCAAACTCCGACTAGGTCACCTTAAAAAGGTAAGAACTAGCGGCAGCAAAGGCTTTTTGTGCAGTATTCTGTGAACAAGTGCATTTCTCTGTAGAGGTCACTACTCGTTTGATAATCAAGAGGGTTTTGTGCTTGAAAGGGATAGCCTGGATTTTGTAATAATTTTTTCAGGGTGGTGGTATTCACGAAAGATGTTCTTTGCTTCAATAAGTAGATTTCTGTGTCCTTACAGTTAGGATTTAATGCAGAGTTCTACTCTTTTGATACATCTTCTGCCACTGTGACCTGCCTGGTGCTGGACTCTGAATGTGTATAACATGGGGGAGCAGTAAGGAATGGAGCAAGGGAAGAAAATTGTAAGAACACAACAAAAAAAATGCAACAGTCATTGACTTTTCCAGTTCTTTGCAATATTGAGTAACCAACATTATCAGTCCAATAAAATATCTTGGGCTGTTGCAAACCAGTCCTGTTCAGGCAGCTGCGATGCACATTTGTTCTCAAATACCTTAGCCTCAGTAGGAACTGTATCTGCAGGTGAGCTTATATTTAGATAAGCTGTTGGTTACCTTGAAAGTGATTGCAGTGACCTATAAATAAGTTTTCTGGGACACTTCAACAGATGAAATACTGGGAAAAAAAATAGGTGTCTTCTGCCATTTCCTGGTTAGGTGTGATCTCGGCTAAGGCCAAGGAATTTTCTTTCAGAAATGAACCAAAGAGGAAGCAAATGTCGTGCTGGAGTGCCCCTTCTTTTCTCAGGTGGTGCTCGAGCTCTACATTTAATTTTTTTCCTGTAACCTTGACACACGAGCAGAATGCAAGGCCTCATTAATGCCTCTGTACTCCTTGTTATTTTCTGTGGAAGGGGAAGTTACTGCACACCCGGAATCTGCTGGCAGTCTGCCCATTATGCTTTACTGACCTGTGAACAAAGAGAAGTGATATGGGCAGGGGAATGCTGCAGGCATGCTGCCTCTACAGCTCCCACATTGCTCCAGGGGATTAACTGCAGGTCCATGTATGCTGGCATGTTACACTGCCACCCTGGAATGGAGGAATCCATTTGGAAGTGGACCTTAATGGAAAATGAAGTAATGTGTTGGGATCGTGGCATTGTCTGAAGCTGTGCTTATCCTTCTCCACTTTTGGAAACTGGCTCATTCTTTATGTCTAAAAATAGAACCAGTTGGAAAGGGAAGGAGCAGAGTCACAAGACAGATGGGTAGTGGTGTCCCCTGAGTCACATATACAAATTGTACTGCTCGGGGAGCACATTTGAATTGAGGTTTGCAGCCCTGGCCACAGTGATGTGAATTCTCATGTTGTTTTTGAGGGCACCAGAACTTCCAGCTAGACAAACACTATGTCAGAACTTCCACGTGGCACTGAGGAACACTCTGACCTGTTTGAGCAGTTACCACTAGTTGAACATAATGTCATTCTCCCACACTTTCCCCATCCCATGTGGCATCATGACATCCCTGCTCTTACTGCTGAGGGCTGTCTTCTTTCTCTTGTCCTACCAGAACTGAAATTCCTTCAAAAACAGCTGCATAGCGCTTATTCAGGGAAGGAGCAAGACCACAGCAACAAGGCTTCTTAATTACAGAAAACATTAGAAACAAGGGGGTGTAAAAATAAGTCTCCTCCTGTCTGCGTAGGTGTGAACAGCGTTGCCCAGTCAGTTTTCATTCCTGTTCCTTGCCACCTGACTGCGAATTGACTCTGACCATCTCTCTGATCTCCCAGACAAGTTTTGTGCCAATAACCTCTTCACAAGTGGGATTGCATTTGTGTTTCCATAAATCAGGTGGAAACACTACCTGCAATACCTTACAGAGTGTTGTGTCTTCCTTTTGGTTTTTCCTTGTGCAGGAAGAAGCAGAGATCCAGGCAGAGCTGGAACGGCTAGAGAGGGTTAGAAATCTGCACATCAGGGAATTGAAAAGGATACACAATGAAGATAATTCGCAGTAAGCACATGGGATTCAGGGATAAGAACTTAAAGTCACTTTTTTATTTGTTCTCTTCATAATGAGAAACAATCTTTTCATAATGGGAAACACTTAATCCTTTTTAAATTGATGTTATAACTCAATAGGCACTTGATTGTGCGGTGGTACAGTTATAGCTTGAAGTTCACGTAAGACAAAGGCTTCCAAGTGCATCAAGGTACCATTAAATAGTCTTTCATTGGTGCCAGGTGATCAAATAGCATCAAATTTGTCAGTCATTAACACGATTATAATATTTCTCTGTCTGAAAGTGAAAACGTTTCTTAGCTGTGCTGTAACTTACTGTGCAGAGGATTTCATTATTTCTGTCTTCTTAAACTGCGTCTTTCTCACCAGATTTAAAGACCATCCAACGCTAAATGATAGATATTTGTTGCTACATCTTCTGGGTAGAGGTGGCTTCAGTGAAGTATATAAGGTAACTTGGAAGTGGCAATCTGTTGTAATCTGGATCTGCAGGAAGCAGAGTTTTTACACTTGTTTTGTCAATGCTGTGTGGGTTATGGAGAGAAGAAGGGAGGACAAAGCTCATGGTGCATCTGGCTTGCATTAGACATCAGAGTTGAGATTTTCAGGTGCTGGCCTTGTCCTCAGAGGTCAAATTTCCTTCAAATATGTGTCAAAAAATGTTGCAGCAAGTCTTCAATTTTTGTTAAGACAGAGAAGCAAACCACTTGTTTCTTCAAAGCTACACGCAAATACCTGCAGTGGCTGAGCCTGACATGGCCCAGCAAGTCTGAACATCTCTGTAAACAAGAGAAAATAGCTCCAGTAATAAGAGCAAAGCCTGTACTTCTGGGAGTGTAAGGCTTTGTTTCTTGTGCCTTCATTTTACCCTCTGAAACAGCAGACTGGGGGGGCAGTATGTGTTTGTAGTTTTGGGACTTCCTTGGAGCTGAAGATTCCTGGTGTGTCAGCACTCTTGACAGCCAGGACCTGGGATACTTTGGTGCTTGCTATTTGACTATTACACTTAGAGCCATTCCAGTTCTCACCATTCCCTAGCTGTACTCAAAGTTTTGAATTCATGCTGAATTTGGCTAGAATGGAAATAATTGTGCCAATGCAAATACTGGAAATTTCATGGTGCTTTATTATTTTGATGCAGCACGACAGTGGGTACCTAAACTAAGGGGACTAGACTGCTCAGATGGGGGGAAAGAAGAGTGTGAGCTGTGTGCAAGTGCTTTGAGCTGATTTGCTGACTAAGCAGAAAGTTTTGGCTCCCCAGATAAAAAGCAAGAGGGTGTGAACATTTCCTACCTGCCTGCTCTTAAGAGTTGTAACTGTTATTAAAACAAAGAAATGCTTAGCCCTTCTTCTCCAGGGTCTTGGCCGATCTGTTAGGCATTAGGAATTAAGTGGACAACTTTTGAGATGAACACACATTATGCCTGTTTGCTTACCACAGCATTTTGTCCTGTCCTGGAAATTATGCACTATTGCTGCTCTCAGGCAAGGTAGAAGATTTCTGCATTGCTCCTTGAGTGCAATTTCAAAGGTCCATTCTTTAAGGACTGTTTAAATAATAAAAAAGTGCAGGGAAGGATAAAGCACGAGATCACACAGCTGTGCCGTTGAATTCTCCAGCTTTTATATGTGCTAAAACATTGTGCTCCCAAGTTGGAAAGCTGAGCTACTGGTGTGAAACAAAGCATTGAAAAATCTTCTGTATTTTGGTGGTTGTTTTTTATTAACCCAAGTGTAGAAAATGGATTTTGGACTTGGAGCAATAATGGCAGGGTCTTTCCCAGTATAAAAACTGTCTATATTTTATTTTGGTAATTTGGTCTTCCTGGTCCCTTTGTAGCTCTGGTAGCAAAATGTCAGAATCGAGCAGCGTGAGTTGGATTCCGTGGGGAAGGTCAGATCAAAGCACAGAATATTCAGTTGTTTTCAGAGTTGCTTGAATTCATTAGTGAAACTTACTACATCAAAATGCAGGCTTGCTTTTCCTTCACTAGGTTGTAATACTGATTTCTTGGGTGGGGAGATTGGTTTGTTAGAGCTTGTCTGCTTTCGCAGTGTTAACTTGAGCCTGTGATTCCTGCTGATTTTCAGCTCTTCTCTCTGCAGGCATTTGATTTAACAGAACAGAGATATGTAGCTGTGAAAATACACCAGTTAAATAAAAACTGGAGGGATGAGAAGAAAGAAAATTATCACAAGTAAGTGAGTTTGTAAAGCATCCAGCCATGTTCCCCGGTTCCTCCTGCATTTGGTTGTCCAGTGCCTGTGAACAGGCTGCCAATTTTTTCCTGTATTTGCCACATTTCAAAAGCCACTTTCTGTCCCAGTAGCTACTTGCAAAAGTTCTGGTCAGGTTAGAAATGTTTTAAATGTGTGCATACACACAGAGAGTTTTATGTAAGCTCTGTGGCTCCGCATTTTAAAGCACCAGTGCTCTGTGAGGAAAGTGCTGAAGTGGCTTTTCTCTGAAATGTTCAAGCAGTTTCATGGGAAATGGTTTTTCCTGCCCATCTTTCAGGTACACACCTGCATTGTGCTCCCTTGAAGCCTCCCCCTTCCCTGTCTCCTAAGAAAAAGTGATCCTAATTGTGGCTTTCCAGTACCTGAAGGGAGCCTGCAAGAAAGATGGAAAGAGACTATTTACAAGGGCCTGGAGTGACAGGACGAGGGGGAATGGCTTCAGCCTGACAGAGAGCAGGGTTAAATTAAATATTAGGAAGAAATTCTTTACTGGAAGCCTTTTGTTGTTGGTAACTCTTGCTCCCTAATGCCATGGGTTAGATAACTCTGCAGAGTGACAGCCGAGCCTTCTCCATAGGACTTCCAAGATGAATCTGTGTTCTTAATTCCCCAACAAGTCACTGGGACAAACTAAGCTGAATTTGAAGCCTGGAAATCAGGCTGCTAAGCATCATTAAATTCTTCTAGAACTTGCTGATTTCTGTATTCAGCTATCTTGGATCTCTTTATTATTTATTAGGATTTATGAGGTTTTTCTATTTTGGTGAGTAGTACTGTTAATCAAGATGAGTTATTTTGTAGCATTCCCAGAGTTGGAGCTGCACTCGGGTTCTGTGCAGTTCCTCCATCAGGTGCTTTTTCTGAAGCTGTCTGAGGAAGGTGCATGGGTTTGATTGAAGCTGGATGCTGTGTGGTATGTCTGGATTCAGTATCTGGAGAAATTAGAATTAAGTCACTTGTATGACTGATGCTCAGACTTTGCTGTTTTCAGACATGCGTGTAGAGAGTACAGAATTCACAAAGAACTGGATCACCCTCGAATAGTTAAACTCTACGACTACTTCTCTCTGGATACTGACTCGTAAGTTGTGTTGCTCTGTCCTTTCCCGTGGTTTGACCTATTCACTAAAGGCGAAGTGTTTAAAACTTTCCAGGGGAGCCCAGAAAGTGTCCACGCCGATGTTAGGCTTTACTGCAGAGATAACTGAGGTGGACTTGCAGCATACACTGGTTTTCTAGAGACTCCAGCTCACAAACCAGTGTGGTGTATTCTGTCAGATGTGGTGCTTTACTGGTAAATCCTGCTCTTGGCCCTGGGCAAACGTCACAGCTGATACAGCTTTCAGCCTCTGGGTCTTTAATGGGGGATCTCTGACCTTTGTACTGTTGAGCATTGAGGCCTGTGCTCCTGGTAGCTTACTTTTAGAAAGGGATTAATAGGCTGAAGGACTTTTAATTTAATATATTGGCCAAATAAGTAAGTTACAGACAAGCAGTAACAAAGTGTTCTGGTTTCTGTCAGGTGCCTTAATTGCAACAACTCCTGGTTTTCTTTCAGGTTTTGTACAGTGTTAGAATACTGTGAGGGGAATGATCTGGACTTCTACCTGAAACAGCACAAGCTAATGTCGGAGAAAGAGGCACGATCCATTATCATGCAGATTGTGAATGCTTTAAAATACTTAAATGAAATCAAACCTCCCATCATACACTATGACCTTAAACCAGGTATGCTGTGCTGACATGCTTAAGAATGCTAAGGAAATGTAATGGGTTACAGGTAATGCGAGGAAGTTTCCTTTGGTCAGTCAGCAAAAAGAAGACAGGGCTGTCTGGGAAAGCTAACTTGCAACAAGAAAAAAACATAAAATGCATAGAGCATTTGGGAAATGTGGAAAGGGTGTTGTCTCCCAGAATTGCAACATAAAACAAGGAGGTGTAACATTGTTAAGAACGAGCCCTTGAACTACCAAGTGGCTGTGTTTGTTTTCTTAATGTACTGCTTGTATTCTGCTGTTGAGAGCTTCTGTTATTGCTTCATAAAGGTTCCTGCAATTACTGGTGTGCTTCATGTTCCCATTCTTCTGGCCTATTCTTTCTGTAATCATCTGGCTGAAAATTTGATGGCAGAAGCTAATTTTGAAATGTTTGTTTTTTCATATTGTGTGTCAGCTCCCAAAGCTGAGGACACACAGACTGCTCAGGTCTGCCTTTGCGTTAATTCGGTTACATCTGCTGTGGAGAAGATCCTCCCCAAATGGTGGATATTTTCCTTCTACCATTGGGGCAGAGCCACAAGGGGGAAGATGGAAATGCTCTGTTCTGGGATGATGCCTATTGGCTACATAGCTTTTTTCCTAGTCCAGTAAATGCATCCATCTCTTTGGGCAGTTGTCCCTGGCTTGTCTCCCTGTACTGGTGGCACCTCATCAGCATTGTGTAACTGGTTTGTGATGTGGTTTGTTGCATCAGCACGAGGAATGTGTACAGGAGATGGTGCTGTTGCACTGGTTGTAGTGACCCCGTTTCCTCCCTGGCTGTTCCCTAATTGTCTGAGCTCTGCCTGCAGCTGCCTAGAGCTGTGATTCATCCGCTGCCATCACACACAGTTCTGCTACTTTATTGTAGGCTTGGAGAAAAACAGTGATGATCTGACTTCTTGATGGGTTTATGAAAGACTCTTGCTAAGCAGTAATTGTCCTTTTTGAGCTTAGAAAGTCACTGGGGAGCACTGCCAGGAAGGAGAGAGTTTCTGGCATGTTGAGGGGACAGGGCAAGTCAGAACTTCTGGGCAGAATGAGTCATAACTGTGTATGTGTACTTCTTCCCTTAATCCTCCTTTTTGACCTGCCCTTCCAACGGGACCTTTGGGAGGGGTCAAAACAGCCTGGGCTTGGAGCTCATTTGGCCAACAGGGCTCAGGATCTGGAGGCTCCAAGCAGTATGAGGTCACTGGGTCATTCAAGATGTGCAGATCAGTTCTAGCACTTGGTGGTTCCCGAGTTGTCTCTGAAGTTCAGGGTTTTGAGAGTTAAAACATCTGGTGCAGCTCACTGTAGGTCCCTTGTCCTTGTGCAGTGCAGGGCTCAATGCAATTTTATTCTTGCTAAATGTGTGTCCTAAGGGCTGTTTCCTTCCTCTGTCTAGGTAACATTCTTCTAGTCAATGGTACTGCATGTGGAGAGATAAAAATCACAGATTTTGGACTTTCCAAAATCATGGACGATGACAGCTACAACTCAGTTGATGGCATGGAGCTGACATCGCAGGGGGCTGGTACTTACTGGTAAGTGGTGCCTGGGGCACTTGCAAGTTAAGATCAAGAACAGTTTATGAACAGCTTTGGATGTGTCAGCTCTGTGTGTGCTGCCATTGGTTGTGACAGCTTGACACACTGGAGGTTTGAGACCCTGGAAACTGCTCTTGTCACACAGCTCCTTTTGAGGCTGGCAGCTTTTCACTGTTCCGTAGGTCAGCGTTTGAAAACCAGCTCATGTTCAAAGGGTTGGTGAAAAGCTGCATATGCTGCTGAGCTAGCGAGCTCCAGAGTGAGACTTGGCTGCTCTTTCACAGTCCAGAGTGGCTCTGTCTCGCATCTTAAACACGAGCGAGGGGAATACTGTACCTATTTGGAAATTCAGGTGCATCAGGGAGATGCAAAGAGTATTCCTCTGAAATGAAGAGGTGAAAATCCACAGTTAGCTCTCGAAAAAGATGTAAATCTCAGGGTGTTGTCTATAGCCAGAGCTTCACTTGAGTGTCATGTTTTCAGCAATTCTTTATCTTCTGTGCCAAGTGTCACTGTATCGCCCTTGGCTGAGAGCAGACCTTTGGTGAGTGCCACTGAGTGTGACTCTTAGATGTCACCCGAGCTGCAGACTGTCACCATGGGCAACAGAACATTTGTTGGGGCATTCTGTGTTGTTCAGCTTTGTTCTGTTCCTAAAAATGAAACTAGCTGTACCCTGAGTGAAGCTGAGTGTCTTTAACCGGGACATGGCATCTGGGGTTGTATTTCTAAAAATATGTATTTTGGCTGTGTGCTTTCATTGTGGAGTTGTTGGCCAAGCCCTTTCAACAGCAAATACCAGTTCTGAAGATAAAAGAATGGGCTTGTTTTACGTGCTCTGGTGAAAAGAAACTGACCGTGCTGACTAGCTGAGAACATGAGTGTCTGGAGAGTCCTTGGGATCACTGTTCCCAGGAGGAGTAGGCATTGGTGATCTTGGCCCAGAGATGCACAGGAGTGAAATGGGACCCTCGAGTCCCAAGCCAGTATCTGATCATAGAGTCTTCTGTTCTAAAGGAAATCATGGAAAATACTTGAAACTGCTGCTCATAACTTCTTATCACTTCCTTCTAATCAGGTATTTGCCACCAGAATGTTTTGTGGTTGGGAAAGAACCTCCAAAGATTTCAAATAAAGTTGATGTCTGGTCAGTGGGAGTCATCTTCTATCAGTGTCTCTATGGCAGAAAGGTAAGAAGGCGTTTAATTCCTTTTCTTAGTGGTGTTTCCCAAACCTTTTGGGAGGCAGCCCAGGCTTCTGCTTCCTTCTCCACAGACTTAGAATGTGCTCCCTTGTCTCCTTGCCGTCAGTTCCAGGGCAGAGTCCATGCTAATGGAAGTGGGGAGCATAGACTAGGCTGTGTTGTGCTCTACCTTTGGCATTTCCTTCAGAAAAGACATTCTGCAGAACATCTCTTTCCACTGGGCATGTTCCCACTGAGGCTGTTTTGGGCAGGACAGATGTGTCATTCATGGTCTGAGGTTTTTGGTCTGGTCTTGTCTGTGACACTTTCAGTGCCCTGAGTCTTTGTTGCTCTTGATGGCTGCAAGTGTTTAGAGGGGGGAAAAAAAAAGTAGGTACAAAGACCCACTTTAGAAGCTTTTAGGATGGCTTTTGGAAGGGAAGAGCATGGATCAGGAAAAGGTGATTTGTCATGAGAAAAGGTAGTTTGTTTTGTGATGGTTTAGGATGGAGAAGGGAAAGGATTCCATGGGCTTTTGTTCTCAGGAGCCCCTGGTACCCGAGTGTTGGGAAAGCCGGGGCTGACGCACGTGTGCTGCTCGGTGCTGTCAGTCAGACACGTGGGACCAGCCCAGCAGAGACGAGCGGGTGAATCTCTGCCGGCTGGGACGGATGGCAAATGCTGTAACAGACCCATGAGGTCTGGAAGCAGGTGGAGAGCCCTCCTGGCCGAGCCAGACATGTTCCAGCTTGATCCCTTTTGTTCAGCTGAGCGTGGGAGCAATGCCTCCTGGTCCTCTGGGATCCGCAGCACCTTCCCAGCAGCTGTGGGCTGCTTGCCTGGAAAAATGCTGACGTCAGGTGATGATAAACAGTAGAGCTACAGGATTTTTATGCCTGTCACCGACCTTTGACAACTTCTTTCTTTCTTTTGGTAGCCCTTCGGTCACAACCAGTCACAACAGGATATTTTGCAGGAGAACACAATCCTGAAAGCTACTGAGGTGCAGTTCCCTCCAAAGCCAGTAGTCACACCAGAAGCAAAGGTAAATCTGCTTGAGGGTCAGTCAGCACAGGCAGTTCCAGCCTCCTGATTTCCATGAAACCAGCAGGAATCCTGTGTTTAATGCTCACCTGTCACACAGTGATCAGTGGCTTTGCATGTCCCATCCTTGGAGGTGTTCAAGGCCAGGCTGGATGGAGCTCTGAGCAGCGTGACCTAACGAAAGGTGTCCCTGCTCATGGCGGGGGGGTTGGAGTGACATGAGCTTTAAGGTCCTTCCAACCCAAACCATTCTATGATTCCATGATTACTGCAGCTGTCAGGCTGAGCACTGAACATCGGGTGCCTCTGCCCGTGCTTCTCCTGGTGCAGGATGAGCTTTGGTGCGAGAGCTGGCCTGTGTCTAGGGAAGGAATTTCACCACTGGGGTTGTCTCATTGGCCCCGCTCCCAAAGAGTCAAAGGCTTCCTGTTTCTGTCATAAAAAACTAATTCTTGCAGGCCTTCATCAGGCGGTGTCTGGCCTATCGAAAGGAGGACCGGATAGATGTCCAGCAGCTGGCCTGTGACCCCTACTTGCTGCCTCACATCCGCAAATCCGTATCCACAAGCAGCCCAGCTGGAGCTGCAATTGCATCAACCTCTGGATCATCCAATAACAGCTCTTCAAACTGAGACAGAGTAATAGGCCAAAAACTGCTTGAGAAACCGGCAAAAAGACTTTCAGAAACACCTTTGGAACAGAGGAATCCACAAGGGTCTCAAGAAACCTGTACCAGGTGCTTTTTTCTCTTGCTTTTTTCCATCCATAGAGCATGACAACATCAACTCTCATCAAGAAAACCTTCAGCATCTATGCCAAGCCATGTGGCTAGGAGATGGCTTGAGGTTTATCCAGTCAGTGACCACAAAAGAGTGGCTGCTCTGAGCAAGGAGGGGAAACTCAAGAAAAAAAATACAAAAAGACATGGTTCCATGTACTGTGAACTTCTGAACATGCAGCCTTGGGGAATCCAGGACGCCGTGTGTGCTTCATATGAAGAATGTGGACTTTGGAAAAAAGACTGGGCTAGTCCAGTGTTGATATTTAAACATTGTTCTTTTTCTTTTAATAAAGTTTAGGTAACATCTCCTGAAAAGCTCGAAGCACCAAGGTTCAGCTGGGGATGGTATATGACTCTTTGCCCTTTGGAGGGGAAAAAAGTTGATCCTGCCTGTTCATGGCACTAGAGTTAGTGTTTTACCCCGAATTAATTTCAGTTTTTTAAAAATAACAATTTTTTGGAAGAAAACAGTTTTCTGGTCTCAGTGAAACCCGTGTTAGCAGGTTTGTGGCAGTGTCCATTCTGCAGCTGGTGCAGCTTTCTGCTCCTTTGGGGTGGCCTCTTAGGAATGATTCACCCTCTCGGGACGGTGGTGAAGCCCTGGGAGAACAGGCCTGCGTCACTCTGTGAGCAGAGTGGGTCACAGCTCAGGCTGCCACAAGGTCTCAGCTGCTGCTTCATCACTCTCACAACGGTTGCCCCTTTTTACCGTGTTGAAGTGCTGTTGTTTTTGCAGCCCCACGTGCTCCCACCGCGCTCTCCACGCTCGTGAGCCTGATCTTGGCTGGCGGGCAGAGAGCGGGCAGGGGTCAGAGCAGGGCTCAGGTGTCACAGGTGTGATCTGGGCCCACACCACTCTCTGCTGCCCCAGTTCGTGTTCTGGGGCATTCTGAAGCTGAAGGCTTGTCTGCTCCTCCCCGTTGGGTGACTTGGCAGCAAAGCTTCCTCTCTCCCTTAACACTTTTCAGACTTGCTGACTGATGAAACTTGCTGCCATCACTGAATCCGATTTCAGATGGGAAAAGGAACGAGAGAAATTCTTGAAAGGAGCAAACACCCTAATTATTGTCTCCCTCCTATAATCTGCCTGGAGGGGTCTTGTACCTTCAGCTGGATCTGCCTGCTGTGAAATGGGAGCCTCCCACTCCTTCTTCCTCCCACATTGAAGGAAAACTGAAAATAAAAAAAATGCAGCACTTGAACATGTGGCAGCCAGGTTGGAGTGCTCCTAACATGTGGCAGGAGTTCCTAGCCAGAAATATTTAAAGATGCAGTGTTGAGGAGCAGGGTTTGTCCCGGGAGGAGACGAGTGCTGCACTGCTGCAATTTAGGGTAGTGGTTAAAAACCAAACCACCCCTGTGCACACTTCCCAGCCCAACCCCTGGACCACTCTGGGCTGGGGGATTCTTTGTGGGATAACTCCAGGATTGTACCCACAGCTGTGGCAGCCTGTGAGCTCTTTGGGTGGCTCTGTTACCCCAGGGGCATCTCCTGGCAAGTGCTGTTCTCCATCATGCACTCAGAACTGCCACTTGTCTGCCTTATTGTGAGCTATCATCTGCATCTACTGTGCTTAAACCTGATCAGGAACTTGTTAACTGAGAAGTGGAGCAGTCTGTTGGAATTAAGCAACAGGCCAAGGAAGTGGATAACTCTGCTGCTTTGATTTTTCTTACTATTTTCGTAGTGACTCTTGGGCTTTTAATTGGATTTTCTCCCTTGCAGCTGCATTAAGGTGGTGTCTAAACTGCAGTGTTTTAGACAAAGAACAGAAATACTGCATCTTTAAATCCTCAGCCATCCTCTCTTAGCCCGTTCCATGCCTGCTGCTCTAAGCCAGAAGTTAATTGTCCAGCAAGCAGCTTCAGCATGTTTATTCAGCCTCTGTCAGGAGAAATTGGGGTTGGTGCTTCATCCGATTTGCCGAAACTGGTGATTTGGTATCTGTCCACATCGGGGAGAATTCTAAAAGGGTTTTTTCCTATCCTGGTCCCATTGTTTCTTGGCCATCCAGTGTGTGTATCTCTGTGGGTGTGATTAGTTTTGTGTCAGAAGCATTTATTCCTGCTGTGCGACACCCATCCAGGGCCAGGGGACAGTGACAGCCTTTTGGGGCTGATAGCAGGGAAGAACCCTGGTAGAATTCTGGCTGCAGCACTTCCCTTGTTAAGATGGGTTTCACTTCCAATAACAGACCCTATTGCCACACTGTTCATTTACTTAAAGTGTATGAAGAATTTGTAACTTAAACCAGGCCAGACTGTTTTGGCTCTACCCAACAGATGAGACATGGATATTAAAATAAGTTTTAAGAAACTGATTTGCTTGGCTTTTACCGTTTTTCTGCTCTTGGCACTGGCACAAGCTCTCTTGCAGTGGCTACGTGGAGATGACACAGGACAGGATGAGGCAGGATGGAGGAAGGGTGCATTCCATAGCTCAGAGCAGTGAGATCTCTGCATCAGAGGGGGAATCGCTGAAAATTACTAAGTCACTTAATTACTGGTGTTGATCTTGTCCTGGAACATAAATTAGAAAGCTGGGGTGGGTTTGTCCCTCATTTCCTGTAGAGTAGCAGCTGCCTTTAGAAGCCATATATGTTGAGGACATAAAAAAACCACCTTTCCTGTTGATGAAAATCTGTGGGTCACAACCCCCCATCCACTCCCCAGCCCTTGGACACCCAAGTCTCCCCTCTCAGTCACCCACAATAACCACACTGAGCAGTGATGAAACACAGCTCCTTTAATTTCTTGGGGCTGGGCCTTGTCAGCTTTACAAAAATACACAACAGAAAAATGAAGAAGGACCTTGGCAGCTGAAGCTGTTCAGTCTTGTTTGTATCTGGACTGATCACTGGGGAGCACTAGGGCCCTTGGCACATCGAGTTCCTCCACGGGCATGTGGGGCCACTGTGCCAGGCATCCCTGGGCATCCCCCAGGAGCTGGGGCCGTGCCTGCCCCCAGAGCTGCTTCCTCAGGTGAACAGCCACCGGGCCCCAGGTTACTCTGCACACCTGACCTGACCTTCACTGTGCCTGGAGTCAAACTCGGTGAGTGCAAGTGAAAGCACACACCGAGCAAGCTCAGCTCCCGCCCTGCTGCTGCAGTTGGTCATTTTTCAGCCCCCCGTTGCAGTTCGGATGATGTGACACAGATTTGGGCCAGGAGAGGTGGCAACGGTGCTTCAGCAGCATCAGCAGCAGCATCATTGTCCTGCAGTGGGTGGGCGGGTGCCCACGCTTGCAGGGCCGTGTGCGGGGGACACACCCTGACAGCCACAGGATTGTGATTCACCGAGGGGCTGCCTCGCTGGGTGCTTCGCCTCTTGCATTCGCAGCTGGGAGCCGTGCTATAAATGAGCTTCCCTCTGCTAAACGGGCCAGTCCCAGTTTATTTTGTGACCTGGCAAACCTTCAGTGTGAGCTTTGCCACCGCTGCCAGTGTCTGCCGCTGGAGGATGTTGTTTCCTGGGTGCTACACAAGCTTGGCTCAAGTAACCCTAACCTAAACCTTCCCAATCCCAGCATGGAGGAGAAGAGGAGACTTTGGAGTGGGTGGGAGCAGAACTGGGCACAGCCCTGACTCCCGCCCAGCCCGGACCTACCCTTTCTACCAAATGCTGATGCATCTTTGCACTGCGATGCTGATTTTCCACGGCTGCACATGGCTCTGCCTGTGGTCTCTGCCTCTCCCTGGCCCCAGTGCTGCCCTTGGGGGCAGCTGGGTGCCCCCCCAGCCATCACCCTGGGCGGGGGCAAAAGGCCAAACAAACGCAGAGCAGCTCAGCCTCCCCTCGCTACGTTCACACCCAGGAACAGGCTCTTGGCCACAAGGACATTATTGTCTGTTCTGGGCCTGAGACACGCTCCCATTCCATGCTTTAGCTGCATGGGGGTGTGAGGGCCAGGAGAAGCTGTTGGCTTGCGCTGATGGTGAGGAGCCGCATGCTGCCGCCAGCTCTGAGTGCTCTTCCCTGCTCCTCTGTGCTCCCAGCCTGCATCTCCTCCTGGGATGGGTTACTGCAGCCTTTCTTGTCCCTCCATCCTTTGGCTGCAGCTTGTGTTTCACTCGCTCTGTCGCTACTCATTTCCAAACAAATCAGTGAAGGGGAGTCTCAAATGCTTCGAGCTGATTCAGAAAAGCCTGAAAATAGAGGTTATCTACCATCTGCCCCACCAGTGTGGGATGAGCCTCACCAGCCTCCAGGCAGCCGTGGCCAGGAGCTGCTTTCCCATCCTCTGTTGCTTGGGCTGCAGGGATGGTGCAGAGCACTGCCATGGTCCAAATGGAGTAAAAAAGCACAGGGATGGAGATAAAAATGCAGGAATGAAGCCAAAAGCGCAGGGATGCTGTGGGCAGCAGCAGGATGAAGACAAGGAGATTCAGCCTCCTGCTCAGGCCAGATCTCCCATCCCCACCTGGGCTGCCCTGGGGAGCACCAGCAGCAAAGTTATAAGGGGATTGGCTCTGCTTCGCATTCAGGGGAAGAAAAAATGCAGAGCTCTGATCAGCCCTGTCCTCTCGCGACCAAAGGCGCTGGCTGCGTGGGAGCCACGAGCACACGCTGCCATGTCGGCAACCGCCTTGCTCCTGGCTCAGCTCCGCGTCAGGATCCGGACTCCAAACCTGCTTTGTTCAGCATTGGCTCATCCCAGCTCCCGTTAATCCTGAAGATCCGCGCACTCACACCCAAACCCAGGAGAGTGGCTGGGATTGATGCCAAAACACCTCCAGGCTAAGGGAACTGGTGAGGGATGGAGGTGGAAGGGGACATGCCTGTGGTTATGAGGTAAGGCAGTGGCAGAGGTGGAAATGAAGCACCCAGGGCCAACTGGACCATGCTGCTCTTGCTGGAAAGGGCCAGGGAACAGGGTCAGATCTCTGCTCTGTGGTCCCGTGCCCGCTTCCAGCAGGAGGAAGATGCCGTTCAGGATACGCTGTCCTCCACTACTCTCCAGCTGCTTTCCCTCCCCTCTCTGCAGCCCGGTTCTGCCAATTTGCTCTTGAGTCATGCAGAGAAAGTGTTTTTCTAAAAGGCAAATTTCTTGTAAATGGCTGGAATTCCTCTCTGCCCCTTTCCAGGAGCCCTCCAGGGGAAGCCAGGCAGAGAGGAGAGGCAACAGGCTCAGAGGGCAGCGCTTCTCCCCGGGCAGCCTCCAGCCTTGTCCCACCCCCGCAGCGGAAGGCC
Organism: Edolisoma coerulescens; assembly: GCA_013397115.1. Lineage (NCBI taxonomy): Eukaryota > Metazoa > Chordata > Aves > Passeriformes > Campephagidae > Edolisoma > Edolisoma coerulescens. The sequence continues at coordinate 39,631 of VWZW01005448.1, read as the reverse complement.
AGGATCTCGGCGCTGGCCCTCACAGGGCTGGAGCGCCCTGAAATTCCTCATGGCAGCTCCAAGCGAGCACATCTGGTTTTAATAAGTTATTTGCAGCTTGAACTTGCCTGACTTTTCAGGGCTGCAGAAGAGAGAGCAGCAAAGATCTCTGAGAGCTGCCGTGTGGGGCACCCACAAAGGGACCCCCTTTGCAGTGCTGGGAGACAGCAAAGTTGGGAAGGCGGTCGGGGGGAATGGGGCTGACCAGGTACATTAAGGGACCCCGGCAAAGCTCCATCTGCTCCTTGCAAGAGCCGCAGGGACGGTTGGGTTGCAGGCAGGGAAAGGGCCCTTCATTTTGGCCAGGATCCCTCTACCCGTAGCTGAGTGTCGAGCAGAGCCCGGGCTGATCCTAAACATTGTGTTTCAGCTCCTGGGGGAGGAGCACGGGAAGCAAACAGGAGGTGCCTCCCTGACACTCCCGGTGGAGCCTCAGCCACCAGCACCGAGATCCCTCTCACAGTGTTGAACTCTAATGAGAAAACCAAACCCTCAGGAGCATCAGCATGGGGCCCCGATGACAACCAACATGCCTGGGGCTGTGGAGGAGCTGAGCCCCCACATGGTGCCCCCAGGCTTGTCCCCAAGGGAAGGGTGCAAATGCAAAGCTTGGGGATGGGTCCCTTGCTGTACCCCCATGGGGTTCCCCACCAAACCCCACATCCCAGCAAGGGGATACCAACCACCCTCGCTGCCCGCAATGCAGAGCCTGGAGCTTGGAGAGGGAGCTGGACTGGCCATTCCTGCCTGTCTCCAACAGAGAGAGCCACGTGGCCATTCCCTGCTCCTGCTGCTGCCGGCGCAAGGGAGAAGGAGCCAGCAGGCGCCAAGACGGCCTCTTCCCCAAGCAGTGACCTCAGTGCACAGCGCCTGCCAGGTGGGTGTTGGTCTTGGCCCAACCAGTCCTATTCGGGGCCAGGACGAGGCCGAGGCGGCGCTGAGCTCTTGGCAGAGCCTGGCAGGTGCTGCTGGTCCCCAGCAACGCAAAGCCCCTGGCACCAGGGCCCCCCAACAGCTGCTGCCCACAGGCAGGGCTTTGCTCTCCTGGAGCCTTCAGTCCCGCAGAGAGCCGTGGGCTGGGGGGAGCACTCTTGGAAGAGAGCAGCAGAGCAGGACATGCTGCCTCCCTGGTCGTACAACAAATAAACCCTTAGAACCTGCCAGTCCTCCAAGGTGGCTGGTGGGGTGGTCAGATCCTTCTTTCAGAAAATCTGAAGGCTACAGATGTTGTTCTCATGGTCCACAGGTCCCCAGATCCTTTCCTCTAATGCCTCTGGCACAAGCAAACACCAAACGTGCCCCATGACAGCCCCAAACTCAGTAAGTCATGGGGTGCCTCACTGCCACTGAGCGCCCCAGCTCCAATCTGGAGTTTCTCCCCCACCCCTATGGTTGGGTCCCACACATTTTGCAACCTGCTGAGCATCCTGACTGACCCGCTTTCTCCCAGTGCTTTCTCCTGACCAGGTCAGAACTCCAGCCAAAGGCGGGCAAGTGGCTTGGATCTATTTCCGGAAATGTTTTCCAAACCCTCCTGCAGGATGACTTCCACCGGAGCCATCCCACTGCAGCCCCTCCACTGTGACTGCTCCCTACATGGGATGTTGCTTTGGCCAAAACCCAAAATTCATTTTTCCAATTAAATGACAGATACAGATGTTCTGACTGTGGGAATTGGCTACTGACACTGAATATCCCAAGTTCTGGGTAATCCTGGGATGAGCCCATTGCTCCCATTCAATCTCCCCAGGCAAGGAGCTCTCCTGAGACTGTGGCTGGCGGCGCAGTTGGCTGTCCCCTACACGCAGCCATGTCCCCTTGTCTTCGTCTGGCAGCAACTCATTAGGGCCAGAGGGGTCAGACAGCCTGGAAACATCCCAAGGGAAAACACATTTCCTCCCGATCCACTCCGTCGAGTAGCGACTCAACTAAACCAGATTAGGAGGAGAGTAGGTAAGGAGCTGTTGGCCTGTGTTGAAGAAACTAATTAAGAAGTGCTAATTATCTGCTAATCACATGCAGCATAGGGGCCTCCAAGACACAGGATGTACCAGGCCAGGAAGCAGCGATGCCCCATGGGATCCAAAGCCTTTTGATTCTGCTGTGTCCCTTCCTTTGGATGGGTTCAACTTCCTTGAAAGGGATGTCAGGACTTCACAGCCCCATCATGTCCAGCCACTGGTGTCTCAGTGGGTGCCGTCCCCCTGGAATGGTCTCCAAGTTTTTGGGATAGGAGTGAGGATCTGGATGATTCCTTCCTCTCCTCTGGGCTGTCATGCTTGTTTCCTGTGGCAGACATGGAGGCCAGGGAGGCCTTTCTCTCAGTGCTGCTGCAATTAAAAAATAATCCCTGCCTTAGAAAAACCAACAGCCCAGATGCTGATGTGTTTAATTAGCCCCCCCAGAGGGTTTGTATCCCCAAAGCCCATCCTGGCACCGGCCTGCCGGTCCTTCCTGCCCTGCTGGGAAACAATGGATTCCTTTATTTTCTGAAGAACAGCCAAACCGTGGCTAGCTCACACCCGTTCCTCACCTCCTGAGGGGTTTGTACCATCTCAGGGCCAGATCCTGCTCCCTGCTCAAGGAAGCTCTGCCATCAGCTTGGTCTCATCAAAAGCATCATCTCCCCTGAATTTGTATGGCAGAGACTGTGTGTCAAGGACTGACTGACCCTCCCTGCACTGCTCAGATCCCCGGAGAGCTCGAGGGGGTGAGGCTTCCACACCCTCGGGGATGCTCCCACGAGAATGGGCACCATGAGCATCACCCAAGTGCACCAAATGGATGTAGAAAGCCAGGAATACGCCAACTTCAAGGGTTTTCCATGAATACTGCCTTCTTTGGGCGGCTTTTGGGGCTATGGGCCGCCCTGCTGGAGTGGAGGCGTGAAAAAAAAGTTTAAAAGTTCTTTAAACGTTTTTAAAAGCCTTTTACATTCAGCTCCTGGATGTGAGATACACCTACATCGGATATTGTGGATGTTCTTTGTCCCATGCCCTCAGCAGAGCACCAGAAGCTGGAGAGCTGCACCAGCACCCCACGGCTGGAGGCACCGAGCTTGTGGTGGAAGGTGCAGTGAGCTGTGTCCGACTTCAGCATTCACAGCTGGACTGGGTGCTGCCCAGCTCTGTGCCACAGGGATGCACGGAGGAGGATCCAGCTGGGCTGGCTGTGCTTGGGATAACTCTGCCGGGCACCCAGAGGTGCAAGCAACGCTGTGTGCTGGGAGCTCGCCGCAGCCCTTGGCTGCTCTCCCCGGCGAGGTGGGGGTGCTGAGGACCCGCAGCGGGACCCGACGCGGGGCTGGCGGCACCGGGGACATCTCCCCCACACCCTCCGCCCCGTACCGGGGCATCGCGGCCACCCGGGGTGTGGAGAGGGCTGCAGGGGCACTCTGCTGGGGGAACCAGCCACCTCCGGCCGTCTGCAGGGAT
>VWZW01005448.1:0-35792 GCA_013397115.1 Edolisoma coerulescens | reverse complement strand
TTTCTACCCCATCCCTCTCCGCCCGCGTTTTGTTTTCTCCAGTTTGGCCGCGCCGTGTTTTCTCCCCGTTCCGCCGCGTTTTCGCTCCCTTTTGTCACTCTCGAGTTTAAGTCCCCGCGCCGAGCGGCCGCGCAGCGCCGGCCGAGCCTGGCGGAAAGGCTCCTGCGGCCGCGGGGGTCCGGGGGGGCGGCTCCGCAGCCCCGCTCCTGCCCTTTGTCTCCGCGGGGACGGCAGTTCGCGGAGCCGGAGGTCGGGAAGGGTCCCAAGGGGTTTGTTGGAGCTTTCCTCCCCCTCCCATCCTGACCCCCTCTCCTCTCCCGACGTGTTACTCTTATGAAAAAGTGCCCCCCCCGGGATCGGGGCCCGAGTGGGTGTTTGCAATTTTTTTTTTTAAGTTTTTATTTTTTTAGTAACTTCTCACAGTAAAGTCAACGGGTTGTATTTTATCTTTTTCTAACCTTCTGAAGGCACCATGAGTCAGATACTGGAGGCTCCTCTGGACGGCCCCTGAAATTGTGAGACCCTTTTTATTCCAGAATAGTCTAGCCTAGAACTAAGGAGCTGCTTTTGGGGCTTCCTTGAGTTATTTTGGCCCTATAGATAAAACTTTAAAATTTTAAAAGAAAACAAAATTGGCTACTTTTGCCTGAAAATAACAACTGTAAGCCCTTGGCCTGTTTTATTAGAGCACATTCAGCAAATTCAAAGCAGATTTGGAAGTGGCAGCATAGGAGCACACTGATCCCCTGCCNCTCCCCCCCAGTCTCACAGCGCCTGGGGCTGAGCTGCCTTGCTCAAGGGGCAAACATGGGGGTCATGGACCTGATGACAGTGGGCAGCAATTCCATGCCAAGCAAGGGATCAGTTCTGGGATCAGAGGAGAAACTGCTTGGCTGGGGGATGGAGAAAGTAGGAAGCAATGGGAAAGGAGACCCCCGTAGCCTGGGGCATTTGGAAGAGCAGTCAGGGTTTGCTGCTGTTTGTAGACATCTCAGCTGGACTTTCCACAGCTGAATTCCTGTTAGACCTCCCCATAATTTACTTGAGGGCCGTGAATTCCTCCTTCTGTGGGTTTTAAGGGGGTTATTTCATTTCAGCAAGGTTTTGCTACCTTTACAGGCCTATTCTGGCTGTTTCGTCCCAAAAAATGTCAGTGGGATCCAGGTCTGGCAATCCCGAGGACAGAGGCACCTCTGTCCCGGCTGTGCGGCAGGAGCGCGGTGGCAGCCGACCCCATGCCGGGCCTGGGCGAGGAACAAGGCAGCTTTCAGCGGCCGCCAGCCCGCAGGGCCGTGTCACTCGCGCCTCGCTGAGTGCTCCTCAGTCCCCTCAGCTCTTTCTCCTCCCCGTCCCCACTTGCTGCTGCTCCTGCCCTGCATCCGTCCTGGTTCGGACCCGGTGGATGAAGGGGGCAGAGGATGGCGCCAATGGAGGTGCCACATCCAGGACCCCCCAGCACCAGACTGGTTTGCAGCTCAGAGAGGATCCTCGCTGGGAGTTTGGGATCAGGATGGAGTAGTCCCAAGAGTCCCTTGTTTGCAAGGACACTTTCAGTGGGAGCTGGCCCAGCAGGCAGCATTGCTTCCCCTGGGGAGCTCTTGCTTCCTTGAGAGGTTTGTGCCAAACCTCCAGGACAGTCAGAAAGGTGGAGCAGAGCTCTTGGCAGGAGGTTTGGGGCTCCTTGCTGGGATATCTCCTCCAGCTGACCCGTCTGTGCAGCATCGTGTGGGCACCCACGTGCCTTCCCAGGGAAACCGAGGCAGCAGCTCCCATCCTGCCATGGCTGCAGGCGGGAAAAGGTCCTTGTGTCAGTGCCAGGACTTGGTGCTGGGTCAACTTCCCACCTGTCCAGTGCTCAGTGTAGGTCCTGCCATGCCAGCTGTGGGGCAAGAGAGAACGCAAAAGGGACCTGGAAAGAATTTACAGCCTGTAGAGCAAACAGAGCAGCCTTTGCATAAATTTCCCCCCCATTTTCCTCTTTCCAATGGAAATAGCTTGTTGCATGGCAAATGCAGCCCCAAGAAATTACATCTCGATTTTCTTCAGACTGTTTGGGAGCAGAAAAAGGGGTCAGAGGTGTTAGCTTTGCTGCTGGAGCCTGGCAGGGCACAAGGAACAGTGGAGACCTCATCTCCCCAGCGTCTGCAGCCACAGCAGCCGCTGGGACGTGGCAGCCGGGCTGGGGATGGTGCTTGCACAAGAATGACAAGAGTGAAAAGAGATTTAATTTAACCTTCTGTGCAAAACTGTCCCCTTCTCCTAAAGCCACCCAGCTGGTGTGGGGACCCCAGGAGCTTTCCCATGGGGAGGTGCTCCTTCCCAGCATGTGCTCGGGCATTTTCAGGCGTGAGGTCCTGGTGATGGTTAAAGCCACGTTGCAGATTTTTCTCTCTGGCTTTATTTTCTCTCTGGCTGGATTTTGCACCTTTCCCTGCAGGCAGAGGCACTCTCCTTAAGTATTACTTCCTTAAGTGTTTTCCAAGGAAACATTTTGCCCCAAAATCAAAGCAAATGTGTGCTGAGAGTGTGTAATCCCTCTGTACTAAATCATTTTTCCCAGATGATAAATCCATCACAAGAGGCTCTGCTCCCATTGCCTCGGTGGGTGCTCGGAGCAGAGAAGGGAAGGCTTCGGTCCAGCTCTGCCAGAGGTCCCAGTGTTACCCACCGGATCATCATGCCCTGCTCAGCTCCATGAATGCGGCTGGATCTTGGGTGGGAGTGGGAGTGGTGGCTGCCCTCCCACCCACTCCAGCCCATCCCAAGCCAGCGTTTCCTGAAGGGTTGTTTAAGCAATTTGTAAAATTTGGTTCTTCACGTGCAGTGAGGAGCAGGATTTTAATTAATCTGAACTGTGCGCAGCTCGCAGAGCATCAACATTTTTCTCATTCCTAAGATTGCTTGGAGCCCAAAAGAGACCCACACAGATGCTCTTGTTCTTAAAGAACCCATCTTTAATTTCTTAAGGATTAGAAAATGATTAGTGGATTGACTTGCAAATTCCTGGGAGCACTCGAGTCTAGGAGCAAAGGTCTGGCTGTTCCAGGGGGCACAGGGTATTTTCCAATATCGTCTCCATCCCACTGCTCAGTCCTGCACTGCACTTCGTGCTGTCGCAATAGGGACACAGTGGGATTTTCCATGTAAAACAGCCTTGTTTGCAGGATAGTGCAGAGGTGGAATGGACAGATTGAGCTTTTCCCATTCCCCCACCCGAATCTAGACACGGCAACTTGGGCCTCTGCAGTAATGGTCCCATTACCCTAGTAATGCCTGGCCTGGGAGTGCTGGGTGTGAGGCAGGCAAAGGGCACCCAGTGGGAAGTTCCATGGTAAATATCATTTTAATTTAAAAAAAATATATGGGACACCAGAGACTGCCCCTGGTGGTGCGAATGTGATCGAGTTTGATGAATAGGGGGGATTCCTGTCCGGAGACAGTGATACCACTGCTCAGAGAAGTAACATTAGGAGTGGTGCTGGAGAAACAAGGGAGGAGAAATCGATGGATCTTTCATCATTTTGGGGGGAGTTTCTTTAGTAGTTTTGAAAAATTTGATAGGTCTTCAGCCAACTGTGCTGGAAGCACCCTGTCTACGAGGATGTGTCAGGGCTGTCCTGTACTTCACATTACACCACTGGCCAGTTTGCTGGCCAGGGGGTCTGGGGTGCTGGTGGGTGAGGGAATGGGGACAGTCAGAGGAGCTGGGGCCAGAGCAGTGCTCAGGGGTGAGTGTTTGGCCACCGTGTGTTCTGGGAGGGAGCCTTCGCCTCTTCCACTGTGCTCTTGGTAGGTCCATTGCACTCCTTCATCCTGGCTGGAGCCCGTTCAATGGATGGTGCTGCCTTCATCTCCCTGCATTCCTGGGGAGTCAGAACCTCTGGATGAATGCAGCTGCTGCAGGGCTGGAGCCTGGGCCAAGTCTAGGGGGAAATTGGGGAAAATTTGCTGGGTACCAAAGGGCAGATTCTGGGGCTCTCGTCTCCCTTGTGGCCACTGCTGTGGTGAGTCCCTTGGGCTGCCCAGGGACAAGCATTCCTTCTGGAATGCATTCATTCATCTGTGTCCCAGGCAGGATGCTGGGAGAATGGGCTTCTTAATGTCTGCAGAGAGGTTGAAGTGAAGTATGTGGCACCCTTTCAAAAGCTTTACGAGGCAGCAGGAGTCAGCAGGGTGATAGGTAGCCGTTGTCGTCACAGCCAAGTAAGGAGCTCATCTCGTACAGCTCCCACCATATAAACAGCAGCTTCTCTCTGACTGCTGGGCCAGCCAAGAGGAGTTTCTCAGCTCCAGGTGCACATCCTGCTGCTCCACACCCCCAACCAGACCGTCAGAAGCTTCACTTTCTTCTTTGTAGCAAGAGGTCCTTAACTCCCTGAGGTCTGTTTTTAAAAAAACAAAACAACAACCACCCTCTTTTATTCTGGAGCTTGGCTTGGAGCACCCAGAGCTGCTTCTGGCAAGTCTGGCCCCAGCCGAGCCCCAGGATTGTGCTGGGCTGGGTGAGTCTGTGGGATGCTGGGCATCATTGCTCATTTGCTGCAAACCTCTAATTTAGGAGCATCAAGGGTGGGAGGTGTGTCTCCTCTCAGCTCTGGAGCAGGCAGGACCAGTGCCCTTCTGGAGCCAGACATGTCCTGGGGCTGCCGTTATGGCTGCATTTCCTTCCCTTTTATTTTTTTTTCAGTCTGAAGTTCCTCTCTGAGGAGTTGCATCGGAGTTACCGATGCCAAAAGCAGCTGGGGGAGAGGTAGAGCCGTGATGTCCTTCCCGCAGGCTGGGAATGCTCTCGTGTCCTGTGATCACTGGCAGCAGGGACGCTCTGGCTTTGCTGTTGGGAGCTCCAATGGACACAGATGGTGCTTTTATCACTGTTTCCCATTCCCAGCCCACAGAAGGATGTACAGGCTCCTACCTTGGGCCAAAAATTTATGCTCTTCATGGCAATGGCTTTGCTTTTTGCTCTTCTCCACAGCAAGACCGTAAGGATGGCATCAGCCGTGCCTGGACTGACTGCTGGAGCTGGGCTTTGCTGGGAACTTCTCTCCAGGAAGGGGATTTTCCTCCAGAGGAATAATTTGTCCAGTAATATGAAATTCAAGATGGAGCTGGGGCTTTTCTGTGACCCTGCTGTACCCCTCAGCAGAGCTGGCTGGGCCTGGTCAGGGGTTCAGTCCTGGGGTCCTGCCCTCCCAAATGTCACTGGAAAGTGAATCGTTGGGCTGGTCTCCCCCCATTCCAGCAGTTCCCTCTCCTCCTCAGAGCTGTGGAAGCTGGGCCCAGCTGAGGCTCTGTCAGGTGAAACTCTCCTGTGTTCCATGAGCAACCATTTTTGGTTCTTCGTAGAGTCCCAAAATGGCTTGGGTTGGAAGGGTCCTTAAAGACCATCTCCTTCCACCCCCTGCCACGGGCAGGGACACCTTCCACACTATCCCAGGTTGCTCCAAGCCCCATCCAACCTGGCCTTGGACACTTCCAGGGATAGGACAGCCACAGATTCTCTGGACAACCTGGGCCAGGACCACCCCACCCTCACAGGGAAGAATTTCTTCCCAATATGCCATCTAACCCTGCCTTGCTCCAGCTTAAAGCCACTGTCCTGGCACTCCAGGCCCTTGTCCAAAGTCCCTCTCCAGCTCTCTTAGGGACTGGAAGGGACTCTAAGGTCTCCCTGGAGCCTTCTCTTCTCCTGGCTGAACATCCCCAGCTCTCCCAGCCTGTCTGCATCTTTTTTGTCGTCTTTTTCTGTTTTTTTTTAATTCCAGGGGAGTTTTTCTTCTCTGTTGCTGATCTTTCCCCCATACTTGGTGCATCCCCACCGTGTTTATCATGAATGAGTTCCCACTTCCCGCAGTTTTTCACCCATCAGTGCCATGTGGGTTTTGGAGCCACTGCTCACCCTTGAGCTGCAAAAATGGGCTGAAGAGATGGCGGTTTGGAGTAGATGGCTTGGGGCTGCTGTGCCCTGTTTGCTGGTGGGTGAGACACATGGCATGAGGAGGTTCAGGCTGAACAGGGGTTCCTTTCTGCACTGCGTGAGTGAAGGGTGGGTTTCTTGCTGCAGGATGTTACAGGTAAAACTTTTTCCTGGGCTCCCAAATCCAAATGAAGGTGTTAGTTAGCACAGGGGGCTGCAGCCCCTGAGGGAGCCCATGAGTCTCAGAGCACCAGTGGAGCCCTGTTGCCTGGCATGGCTGGGGCACCTTGTGGGCTTCAAGGCTTTGCTGCCTTTACTGGGTGGTTTGGAGCAAACCATATCCACAGTGTGTCTGCAGCACAGGAACCTCCGAGAGGGATCGTCCCTGTGGCTCCGAGTGTGCTCAGTCTCCGGCACAAGTGACTTGGAGCTGTGTTTTTTGGGGCATCCCACATAAAGGGGAACCTTGAGTGAGAACAAGGGCAGGGAGCACCTTTGCCAGGGCAGCTTCAGGACAGGGCTGAGCTGCAGAGGTTTGTGAGGGGCTCTGGCATCACACGTTGCCATGATCACACTCACAGAGGAGCCAAAGAGGTGGCAGGGGCTGGCGGGGACGTGGTAACAGAGCCTCACAGCGCTGGCGTGTTGGGGACAGCATTTGCTTTCAGTTGTAATTGCAGCCAGAGCCCTGGAGCTGCTCCAGTCCAGGATAACTGGGACCAGGGTCCAGCTGTAGCTTCAGTCCTTTGTTGAAATTGCTCCCTGCGTTGGTTGCTGGTGATGGGAGGATGACAAATGCAATGGAGCAGGGGTGCTCTGGGTGTCCTGTTGTGGGTGGCTGAGCTGGGATGTGCTTGAGGCTGGGTGGTGCCAAGGATGCCCATCCATGATGTGCTGCAGGGCTTTCTCTGTCTACCATCCCTGTGGCCTCTCATCCGGTGCTGCCCACAGTCCCCAAAATTGCTGGTTGTGAAGCTTTCTGTATTTGCTTGGGGGTGGTAAAGCTGTTGTGGGAAGGGTTGAGCTGAGTTCCTTCAGTTCAGGCTTCCTGCTGGCCAAGAACTTGCTTTTTTGATTAAGAAAAAGAACCTGGAGCCAGTGCAGGGTGTAAAAGCTCCCTTGAGGGCTGCCCCAAAGGATGGCAGCTTCTCCATCCCTGCAGTGTTCAGCCACCAGCGCCAAGGCCAATTTCTCCTTCTGTGCTGGGGCATGAGCATCCCGGTATTTCCCACATGGTAGAGGACAGTGTTTCCGCAGGCAGAGCCACTGTCCTTTCAGTCCCCGCTCCCCCCGTCCCCACCAGCACGCTGCCTTGTAGCACCAGCTTCATTCCATGGTCCCACCAGTAGGCTGAAGGCAGCATCCCAGTGGCTGCATGGCTGGGACAAGACACCATCCTTGATGGAAGTGTGTGGGATTTTGCTTTGCTTTCACAAGTCTTCCTCCTCAGAGGAGGAGCGGGATGTGATGGATCAGAGCTGCTCCGAGCTGGCCCTGCTCGAAAGGAGGAGGATGCAGGAGGGAGCAACAGAGCATGCCAGTGCTGGCCCTGGTTTAATTTTGGCGATTCCAGGCAGAGCATCCAGCAGGATTGCGTTCTCCAGTGCTCTTTGTCCTGTGCCAGAGGGCAGCTCCTCTTTAAGAAGGATCTGCTGGTGTTGCCATGCATGGATTTCCATAACTGGAGGGCGGTTGGAAAGCTCTGCCTGTGTGATTTCAGGTCCACAAGTGGGTACCAATACCTGAGGAACATCTCAAAGGAGTCAGCCATAGCTGTGCTGTGGCTACTGAGGGCAGTGCAGGAGAGCGGGCCCTGGAAGGGACGGGGTCATTCCCAGTCCCTTTGGGATACTCCTCTGGAGCCGCTTCCTGCAAGGATTGGGTTTGCTCTGTGGAATACCAGCTTGGGAAAAGGGATTCATTGATCCAAACTTGCCTCCTCCCACCCAACTCCACATCTGTCCTGGGGTCAGGAATGCTGAATGCTCCTTTCGGTGCCCAGGAGCCTATCCAAGCACCACTGCCAATGACATGGACACCATGGACCCAGTCAACCCCAAATTCCATAGAAACGAGGGAAAGAAGGGGGTATTTTTGGTGAAGCTTTGCTGCCTTGTGTTGAGCTCATGCGAGTCGTCCCTCCGGCTCCTCCCCAGCAGTGCACAACGAGCGGTTTTGCACAGGGAGAAGCTGGAAGAGCTGGGGGGGTGCCAGGGCTGAGCTGGTGCTGGAGCTTTCCCATTCCTCCGTGGCTCAGCAGACACTGGGGACACACACTGCGCGGCCTCTCCTGCCTTCTTTGAGCCAAGGGACTGAGCTGCTTGCAGCATGCAGGGGCTGCCCAAATCCCGTAGCCTATAATTTCCTACCTCCAGCTCTTCTCTTTTTAGAGTAAAATGGTATTTTGTGCTTCTCTGGCCCCGGGCCTGCCCCCTCCAGTCTGGATGGCTTCCTTGAACACAGTGCCACTGCAGGGCCACTGGTGAGTGTGGCCCTTGCATGGTGCTGCCAGCCCCAACGTGGCACTGAGCACCCTAACACTGATTCCTGAGCTGCTCCAGGGCTTTTCCAACCCGATGTTAATTTTTTCTTGCAAGGCAGGGCTCACAGGTAACAGAGGAGGGTGTCCTGTCGCTGATGCTCCCTGTGGTGATGCTCATGGTAGAGCAGCTTTTTCTATTCGAAGGAGCAAAGCACTGGCGTTTGGCTCCTTGCAGAGGAGCCACTGTGGCATCAGGCTGTGCCCCAGGGAGGCCTCGTCCTGCTCCAGCGGGTCACAGCACTGATGCTGCATCACCCAAAACTGCTTAAAGACCCCCGCGTCCCTGGCTGGAGGGGCTGCGCCGCCCTTACTGTAGGTGGGAAGGGAGAGCGATGGGCTGGGCGTGGCATGGGTGGTGCTGGCATGGGGGGAAGGTGTTTGATGGGGGATGAGCTGGTCTTCCACTGTCCAGGTCGGGATCAGGCCGGTTCTAGCTGGAGAAACACCAGCACCAGCTTAAGGAACCTGAGCTTCAGCCAGCCAGAGTCAGCCCTGTCTGGATTTTTGCTTATTTTCTCACTTGCCATGATTTTTAAAATATTTTCAGTGAAATTAAATGTTTCCCTTAAATTAAATGGAGCCCTGCAAACAAGCTTCACTTTTGTTTATTTGACATCATCACTGATGTCATCTGGGCTGGGGAAGGGACCTCTGACATAATTTCTGTCTTGGAGCTGGGTTGATGCTGGAACTCCGAAAAGAAATGGGGATGTCTGTCTTCCTCCATTTCTTTTTCCCTTTCATACACAGGGCAGGGAAGTTCTGTGAGCCAAGATGTTTGTTGCTTGAATGTGCTGGAGCCGCCTGTAACAACAGAGCTGGGGCAGGGTGAGGTTGTGGGGAAATAGGAAATGAAAACCTATTCAGCCCAAAGAATTCATACAATGGCAAAAAACCAAAGAAAACCAAAGCTAAATATAGTGGGGCCCGTGAGTTCGCTTGGACTTCTGGTGAATGTTTGTGGTGGAAAAAAATGAAATGTTTTATAACAAAAAAAAAGAACAACAGAAGTGGTGGTGTTGATGTGGTGCTTTGGGAAGCTTCTTGCCAGGGCATTGGGGCAAGAAGAGGCAGTGAGAAGCCCTGAGGTGGCTTTTTAGCTTAGAAACATTAATTTGAAGAAATAAAGTGTCTTTTAAACATGACACATCAGCTGGAGCAGCGTGTCCCAGCATGATGTCTGGGATTTACTGGTTTATACAGGTCTTGGGATAGAGTCACATGGTGGTGGGTTGGCCCCCAGGGATGCTGGGGGTCGGGGAATTTCCTTGGGGATGCATGGTTGGCCCGTGGCAGCAGGCAGGACTTTGGGACACGTGTGGAGTTGGGGTTGAGCTCGGCCTGTCTTCCCTCGTCGGCTGCACTTGTATCTGCTGGCAGCAGTTCCCCTCACTTGGCTTCCTCCTCCCAATGCCTGGGCTGGGATTCCAAAGGGTCCCGACGTGACATTTTGTATTTGCTGGGGCTGGGGCTGTGCAGGCATTTTCCTTCACACCAGGGGAGACCTTCCCCAGCAGTTCCTGTTTGCTCCACAGTTTTTAGCAGGTCCCCAAACACACATAGCAGTGATGGACGCACTCTTTCCCTGCTCTGTTTTCCTCCGCCCGGAGCAGATGGCTGGTGCCGAAGCTATTAGCTTCTCCAGCACTGGCATCGTTGCAATGCCTGGGAATGCTGCAGCCAAGTGCTGCCCATGGGAGCTCAGTTTTGAACGGCTCTAATGATGTGGTTAGAGTGGGCAAGCACTTGGCTCTGGCTCCGATGCCCAACAGCCGCCCTTGGTGATGCCACGCTGGACACAGACACCCACCGGTGTTGCTCTACCCGGAGCCCACCACTGGGGATGGGCACTGGGGCGAACCCTGAGTCAGTGCTGAAAGGAAGTGGTGCTCCCCGGCGTCCCGGGTGCTGTGCCCAAGGATGCATCCCACAACTTGCTTTGCACAGAGCCGGGATGTTCTGTCAGGGCTCAGGGCCGTGCATGGCACATACTGAATCCCCAGCGGCGCTTTCACCCTTTCCATTTGTTCTCTCCCCAGACTCCAAAGTCTTTCTCATCTACAACACGGGCACGCAGGGCTGCCTGGAGACCAAGGACTCGCTGGTGCGACTTGCCAAGGGCTGCAACGCCACTGCCCCAGCCCAGCAGTGGAAATGGGTCTCCCGAAATCGCCTCTTCAATGTGGGAGCCATGCAGTGCCTGGGGGTGTCGTGGCATGGGGCCAACGCCACAGCGGGGCTGCACCTCTTGGCCACCTACGAGTGCGACCGCGAGTCAGTCAACATGCGCTGGAGCTGCCGTGGGCTCGGGGAGCAGTTGTCACAGCATCTAGGTGCCCGCCTGGGCAATTCCTCCCTGGACAGGGGGGACCAGGCACATGGCTCACAGTGGAGGACGTATGGCACCGAGGAGGATCTGTGCTCCGTGCCCTACTCTGGTAACACCTCCTTGGGCGTTAGTGTTATCCTGTAACCCAAACCATCCCCAAAACGTGAGCTGAGGCTGCGGTGCAGCAGCAATCGGGTCCTGCCTGGGAAGCTCAGTCCCAGCTTGCTGAGGCTACAGAACCAGGCAGGATGAGGGCGATGGGGAGTGGGCAGCCTCTGGGCACCCCATAACCCCCCACACTGGGCCAACCCACACCCCTCGCCCCAGATCTCCCTCCAGCCCCACTAGACACATCCTCAAGCAAGGGCTCCTCTTTTCCCTCAGAGATTTACACCATCCAGGGCAACTCCCATGGGAAGCCCTGCACCATCCCCTTCAAGTACGACAACCAGTGGTTTCACGAGTGCACCAGCACGGGGCGGGAGGACGGGCACCTCTGGTGTGCCACCACCCAGGACTATGGCAAGGACGAGCGGTGGGGCTTCTGCCCCATAAAGAGTAAGTAGGGGGACACGTCCCATGGGGAAAAGCAAAAACCCCATGCCAATCTCTCTTGGGGACTTGTGGGCTTTTCCTCTCCCCCTGTGAGCAGTCTACAGTGCCAGAGCAGCAATTTATTGGGGTTTACTGGGCTATTGGGGTATTTTTGTGTCTGTGTTAGGTGCTCACCCTGCTCATCCCCACAGGCAATGACTGTGAGACCTTTTGGGACAAGGACCACCTCACCAACAGCTGCTACCAGTTCAACTTCCAGTCGACGCTGTCATGGCGGGAGGCCTGGAATAGCTGTGAGCAGCAGGGGGCCAACCTGCTGAGCATCACAGAGATCCATGAGCAGACCTACATCAATGGTGAGATTCTGGCAGCCTGGCTGTGCACTCCTCATCTGGGACAGAGCTGGTGGCACTGTGGGCATTGCCACTGCCAGTTTGCTCTGCCTGCCCCAGGTTTGGGGGGCTGACAAGCTGGCAACTGAGCTGGGCTTGGGGACTGATTCTGCCCCTCCAGGCCTGCTGACTGGGTACAGCTCCACGCTCTGGATTGGGCTGAATGACCTGGACATCAATGGAGGCTGGCAGTGGTCGGACAATTCACCCCTCAAGTACCTCAACTGGGAGAGTGGTGAGACAGGGGAGGTTGTGGTGGTGATGGGGCCTGAGGAACACCCTGTGACCACCAGAGATGGCCCCATGGCAAAGGAGGTGGCCCAGGCTGCTGCAGGGTATGCTCTTGCTGCATGCGGACAGAGAGCCCCCGGGGCCTGTGTAACAGCATGGGACATCTGTAGAGCTGGAGCAGGGATACAGGGTGCTGAGGGGGAACTGGCCCTCTGCAAACACTCCTTGACCCTGTGGATAACCTGGGCTGACACTCCTTGTTTGGCGGGTTGCTGCATCCCTGCTTAGTGCTGGAGTGTGGCTGAGGAGTGGTCCCCAGCTGCAGACACCCATCCCTAACCCTGGGGTCCTCAGAGGGAAGAGGGCCCATTGTTCATGCCTGGTGCCATCCCCCAAAGGTGATGAAGGGAATACAGTGATACCCTCGGAGGAGGTTTGAGGACAGGCAGGAGCAGTTCAGGTCTCGTACTTTGGCCCCCTGACTGCTGTCGACATTTCCGGGTAAAACAGCAACCATTTGGGTTCCTGTGCATCGAGGCACTATAAATAATCCTGGGCGTGTTGGGGTCACGTCTTCATCGTGCAAAATAACAAAATAGAAGGGGTTTCACTGGTGTTGAAGCAGGGAGAGCTGTATTGGTGGCTCTGTCCTGGCTCCTGAGAAGCCTGTCCCCTCCTCATCCCGCTCTCCAGACCAGCCCGACAACCCCAGCGAGGAGAACTGCGGGGTGATCCGCACTGAGTCATCCGGGGGGTGGCAGAACCGCGACTGTGGCATCGCCCTCCCCTATGTCTGCAAGAAGAAGCCCAATGCCACGGCTGACCCCTTCCTGACCGGTGAGCAGGGGATGACCAGCATCAGGAATGGGCAGCTCTGTATCCCATCTGGGTGTGCTCCCACACCAGCATGGTCAGGGGATGCTGCCCATATAGGTGCCCATGGTGTCCCCAGCTTGCTGGTGTCCTAGGTGTGTGGGGCAGGACTTGAGCTCCCTAGATTTGGGAAAAGTCATCCCCAAGGAACATCTCCAAGAAGTGCTTGGTGCCATTCCAGGTTGAGTGGTAAGGGAGGGATAGAGAGCAGCAGGTCCCTGTGGTCCCCAGGGGAGGGGATGCTCTCTGCTCTGCTCTGCCCTCGCTCCTCTGCAGACAGAAGGGATTTTGTTTTGTCCCTGGAGCTCTGAAGCTGCCATTCCCACACCTTGCACTGCCTGTTGTATTTTGGCCATGTTTCCCACTGCGGCTTTGGCTTGGTCTGCTGAGCACCCGTAGGACTGTGGTCCATTCCCTGACAAGGAGAGGGCTGGAGAGCTGGGCAGGATCCCTCAGGCTGCCTTGTGTCCTGCCAGACTCGTGGTCGGAGGTGAAGGTGGACTGCGAGCCCAGCTGGCAGCCCTTCCAGTCCAACTGCTACCGGCTGGTAGGAGAGAAGAAGAGCTGGCAGGAGGCGAAGAAGACCTGCCTGCGGAGCGGGGGTGACCTGGTCAGCATCCACACCCTCTCTGAGCTGGAATTTGTCACCAAGGAGATCAAGCAAGGTAAGAAGGACCTTGCTGTGCCAGGAGCCCCGTTCCTGTCTTATGGGGTCCATGGAAAAGTCCCTGGATGTGCAGGAGGCTGCAGAGTTGACTTGGTGGCTGTGCAGGGAGCAGAGGTCCCAGGCTGGGAGGTGATGTGTTCCTTGGAGGAGCCCATGATCCGGGTGCATCCTCCATCCAGCAAATGTAAAAGCTGTTCCCAGAGCCTGCAGTGCTGAGTCAAAACTACACAGCTGCAGCTGGGAATGGTGCTGGTCCCAGCTGGTTAATGTAGGAAAAGATGGGAAAACAATTCCTGCTGGACTTGCTGGAGGAGGCCAGCAAGGAGCCATAGGAGAGTGGAGGAAGGAGAGGAAATAATGCTGCCCCCAGGCTGGGAGTAGACTGGGATGCGCTGGAAGAGAGTGGTTGAAAACCAGTAGCTCACTTCACCTGAGCCTGCAGATCTGGACTTTTACTCCCATACTGCTAGGCCCTCTCTGAAAGCTGCAGGCATGTGTCCCTGTGTTTCCCACTCTGGGGCTCCATCCTTGCAGGCAGGAGCTGCCCAACCCTGCCCTGCCCTCTCCTGCCCACTGGCACCGGGGGGTCAGAGCTGAGCCCTGAGTGGGTTTTGGCAGGTGCTGGTGCAGAGACCGGGGCCTGAGGTCACCGGGGGGTTCTGCACACGGTCAGCCAGGAGGAGGGAATTTCACTCCCTCCCATCCTGTCCTGGCAGATGTGGAGGAGCTCTGGATTGGCCTAAACGACCTCAAACTGCAGATGAACTTCGAGTGGTCAGACGGGACGCCCGTGAGGTTCACGTACTGGCACCCCTTCGAACCCAACAACTTCCGTGACAGCCTGGAGGACTGTGTGACCATCTGGGGACCAGTGAGAACCTGGAGGGGATTGGGGGTTATCCTGCATCTCTGCAGGGAGCACCGCAGCATCCTTGTAGCTGAGCAAGGCATTCCTCAGGGAGTGTCTCCAGCTGGGTTCAACCGAGCTCATCCGAGCTGTTGGGATGGGAGGGATCCGTCTCATCATCCTTGGGGATTTGGTGTAGAGAAGGAAAATCTTTGGACCCAAGGTAGGGGTGAAGGGGCTGGGACATCCCCCAGGCTGTCAGACGGGCTCATTGCCACTCCTCTTCCCGCCCTGCAGGAAGGGAGGTGGAACGACAGCCCCTGCAACCAGACCCTGCCATCCATCTGCAAAAAGCCCGGTCGGGTGAGCCAGGAGAAGGAGGAGGATGACCACGGGTGCCGAAAGGTAAGGCGCACCTGGGGTGGCAGAGCCTCTGGCTGCTCCACGGCTCTGCCTGGTGCTCGAGGCTTCAGGGGACCTTTCCCTAAAACCATTTTGAGGACCCCCAATGAGCAACACCCGGAGCAGCTGCTCTGTGCCTGAGAGCTGCTGAGCTGGAGCACTCCGGGGCTGCTGAGCCCCTCGCTGCCGTGGTGGAGGAGTCCATGGGAAGAAATCAGGACACAAAGCACATGCGTCTGTGCACATTGCCCAAGACCCTCCCCATCAGGCGGCCTCAGCTGCCAGCAGGGATGTTAATTTTTTTCCCCTTTGCCTCTCTTCGTGCCAAAACACAGGAGCATGTGGGAGCCTGGCAGGATGGAGATGGCTGCCGGCCCTATGCCTCGACACGATGGCACGTTGCCTGCCTGCCAGGGCCTGGGCATTTTGGGGATGCCAAACCAGCGGATTCTCACTCGGCCCGTGCTCTGCCTCAGTTTCCCCAGCTGTCGCATGGGGCTGAAGCCGCCCTGTTCTCACGCTTGCTGGGAAGTGGCTTTTGTGGTTCTCTGCAAAGCCTCCAAGCACTGAGTCTGGCAGCGCTGTGGCTCTTGAACCTCTCCCAGCCTTTCAGAGCTGGCCAGCGTGCTTGCGCCCTGACTAGCAAGCAGCCGCTCCGGGCCATCTCCCAGAGGTGCTGCCGGGCTCCTCCCGTGTCCTTGCCCCATTTCCAGCAGCTGCTTGGCTCTGCCAGAGCTCGGGGGAGCACAGCAGCCGTGCATGAGAGCCATGCAGGAGAGCTGCCATGCGGGGCTAGATTTGAGGGCTGCCAGACATAGCTGGAAGAGCCCCAGTGTCAGCAGGTGCTGGGGATGAGACACTCGGTGGCAAAGTTCTGTTACCATGCATCTGTGTGTCCCCAAAGCAGTCCTGAGGACTCCCTATGCAGATTTAACTCCCTCCTGGCTCTCCAGCCACAGTCTTATCCTGGCCCTGGATGCCCAGCAGAGATGCACTGGGAAACAAACTGCGGGGGGCAAATGAACCAATGAACCAATGCGAGGGACAAATGAACCGAGAACCATCCTTCCTCTACCTACTCATTCTCAGTGAGGACTTTTGCCACCCAGATGCAGAAGCTGGTGGAGAGGAAGCACATCTTGCTCAGGGGTTCGGTCCTAGCCACTCCAGCCGCTCCACTGGTTTTTCATGGTGGCTTTGCTGCTTTTTCCCCCCCTTTAAAAATCATCATTTCAGGAACAGCCTTAAAGGAAGCAATTAAGGATAGAGGTCTGGGCAATGGGAAAGGCAGAGCAGGAGAGGGATGTGGGGGCACACTAGGATTGGGAGGTGGAGGAAACAGTTGGGGTTGGGGATCCTGTCCTGGCCCTCTTTCGGATCACAGGGACTCGCTGTGGTGCTCAGTGTGTGGGAGTGCATCCTCGGGGTGTTAGGGATGCTGAAGCCAGGGCTGACTGGGGACCCGTCTGGGGACATTGCACTGTCCCACGACAGGCCCCTTTCTTGGCTGCTCAGTTGCATCCGTGCTGCTCCAGAGGGACCCAGCTGATGGGTCTATACCAGGATTTGCCAGCTTCGGAGAAAGGCTGTAGGAGCAGGAACTTGGGGGGAAAAACTGGGATTTGCAGTTGTTCTCATTTCCCAAGGCTGTTCTCCTGCTTCCCTCCCCACTGTGCTGATGACACTGCATATGGCATGTGCCCCCACTGTCCTTCCAATGCTTGGGGGACCCAGGAGTAGAACCCTAGTGATGCTTCCCCTTCCAGGGGGTCCCTGAGCCTTGGGCCACTTGGCTCCTTGGCTGAGCCACTTCACCCTTGTGAAGGGTGTCTGTCCCCTCTCGCGGATGAGCCCCCATTCCCTCCCCACTCTGCCACCACCACTGCCAGCCCCAGGGCCACCCCGCTCCCTGCTCTGGCGGAAAACAGGCACTATTGTGTCTCCAGCCCCGGAGAGACTCCAACATCAACAAGGCGGGGGATTAAAGCTGGCTGCGGTGGTACTCGCTTTGGACTCAGCCCTGCGGCGTAAAGAGGAGGATTGTGTTCTCCTCCCTGCACCCTGGCCGTGGCCGGACGCTGGCAGGGAGAGCTGTTTCCCCAGCTTTGAAGCGGCCTGGGTGTTTGTTTTCCCTGTAACTATGTCCTCTGGGACCAGGGGCTTGTTAGAACTGAAAGCTGAGCGGGGTCAAGCTGGGGCAGCTGGGGGCAGGAGACCTCCCAGGAGAAGGCAAAGGCGGTGGTGGGGAACTTGGGATGTTGCTCTCATGCCCTGGGATTGCTCCCATCCTTCTGGGGAGGTCCAGGTGGGTGGTGGTGGATGTTCCCTGTCACCCGTCCCCAGGGCTGGAAGTGGCACAGCCCGTCCTGCTTCTGGCTGGGCGAGGACCGTGTCCCCTACATCGACGCCCGCAAGACATGCTCCGACTACAGCTCCACGCTGGTTACCATCACCAACAGGTCAGTGCCATGCCAGTGGTGGTGGGTTTACCCCAAAACGAGCCCTGCAAGGTGGGGAGTGACTTCCAAGGGCTGGAGCATCATGGGCAGCTCGGTGTCTCAGCTCGCTGCATTGCCCACTCTCGCTGTCCCTCCAGGTTCGAGCAGGCATACGTGAGCAGCCTCATCTACGGCTGGGATGGGGAGTATTTTTGGACAGCTCTGCAGGACATAAATGAGACAGGTGCATTCCGCTGGCTGAGCGGTGATGAGGTGATGTACACTCACTGGAACCGCAACCAGCCCGGTAAGGGATGGGGGTGGGATGGGGACTCCCCCTTCATGCAGGGCAGGGCTGGCACTGCCCCCCAGCACGGTCCAGCCCTAAGGCTGGCATCTTCCCTGCTCTCGTGAGCGCTCCAGGTTACGACAAGGGTGGCTGTGTGGCCCTGGCCACCGGCAGCTCCATGGGGCTGTGGGAGGTGAAGAACTGCAGCACCTTCAAGGCGAAGTACATCTGTCGGCAGAACCTGGGCACTCCAGTCAATCCTGAACTGCCCGGTCCTTTCCCCACACCCAGCCTCACTGCCACCTGCCCCCCAGGATGGAGCTCCGACCCCAAACTCCGTCACTGCTACAAGGTGAAGGGGGGGGTTGGACAGATCGGTGTGGGGATGCATGTGCCTCCCCCGTGCAGGGGGGTGAAGGGGCACATTTTGGTGCTTGCAGGAGGCACCCCACAAGCGTGGCTGGGGCTGGATGGCAGCACTGTGCCCTGGGATGTGGCTGGCTGTGGGTGGGAACAGTGCTCTGCTCGTGTTCTGCTGCTGACCTCCCCCCATGCTGTGGGGTCGTCCTTTCCCAGGTGTTTAGTTTCGAAAAGCTGCAAGAGAAGAAGATGTGGATCGCTGCGCAGGAATTCTGCCGGGAGCTGGGGGCCCAGCTGCTCAGCCTAGGCAGCTACGAGGAGGAGCACTTTGTCGCCAACACCCTCAACAAGATTTTTGGGTGAGAGGCTGGCGGCATCAGTGTGTGTCCCGCTGCCAGAGTGTGCTTGCCACGAGCCCACAGCCCTCTTGGTGCTCTGCCGCATGTGAATGGATGGATGGATGGATGGATGGATGGATGGATGGATGGATGGATGGATGGATGGATGGATCTCTCTGAGCACAGACTGATGTACAGAAGGTGCATCAGTTGGTGTTGCTGATGTGGGAGATGTGCAGGAAGTTCAGTGTAGTTTGGGGATGGAGCTTGGGTTTAAAGCAGCTCCAGCCCTGAGCCTGTTATCCCAATTCCTGCCTTCAGGTGTGTGGGGATGGCAGGCTTTGAAAACAAACTGAAAAAGCCCTGATTATAAATACATATTTGTACATAAATATGAACCCCTCTGGTTTGAAGGGGGTTGTGTACTCACCTGTCCCCTTGGCTCCGCACAGGGAGTCGGAGCCAGAGCTCCATGAGCAGCACTGGTTCTGGATCGGCCTGAACCGGCGGGACCCCGCTGGGGACCGGAGCTGGAGGTGGAGCGATGGGCTGGGGGTGAGTCCAGGGGGCATTTGGGTTGTGGGAGGGACAAATCTGGTGCTGGTGGAAATGCCCAACACTGCCCATCTCTCTCAATCCCCAGTTTTTCTACCACAACTTTGACCGCAGTAACTATGATGACGATGACATCCGGAGCTGCGCGGTGCTGGATCTGGCCTCCCTGCAGTGGATGCCAATGCAGTGCGAAGCCCAGCTGGACTGGATCTGCAAACTGCCCAAAGGTACTGGCAAAGGGGTCCCCAAACCCATCAGCTGTGACTGACCCGGAGGAGCATGGGCTGTGGGGTGGCAGAATCCTTGCAAGGAGGGAGGGTGATTCCTAATCGAGGGACTGGGACAGGTGCTGTCCCTTCTGGGGGAATTCAGGAGGGGCATCCTGCTGTTGTAGCCCACAGATGGTTTGCGGAGAAGCATCCATGGGAGCATCCCAGCCTGCACCCCACTGATAGCTTCTCCCTGCCCTTTCTCAAGGTGCTGATGTGAAGGAGCCGGAGATCACGACC
Source organism: Edolisoma coerulescens (assembly GCA_013397115.1). Classification (NCBI taxonomy): domain Eukaryota; kingdom Metazoa; phylum Chordata; class Aves; order Passeriformes; family Campephagidae; genus Edolisoma; species Edolisoma coerulescens. The sequence continues at coordinate 16,548 of VWZW01005448.1, read as the reverse complement.
CAAGGTGCGTTGGCCACAGCCTTTTGTCACAGTCACAGAATATTCTGAGTTGGACAGGACCCACAAGGACCACTGAGTACAGCTCCTGGCCCTGCACCTCAACAATCCCACTCTGCACTTGAGAGTGTCGTCCAAATGCTCCTTGAGCTCTAGCAGCCTTGGACCCGTAGTTACTGCCCTAGGGAGCCTGTTCAGTGCCTGACCACCCTCTGGGGGAAGAACGTTTTCCTGGTATCCAACCTAAACCTCTCCTGACTCAATTTCAGGTCGTGCACAGACCTCCTGATGTCTTCAATGGGTGTCTGCCACAATGTTATCCAGAGGAGGATGGATCCTGGGCAGGGCTGTGGGAGGGAGCAGAACCCAGGCATCCTGCTGCCGCTCCGCTGCAGGAGTGGGACAAAAGCAAAGCAGCTCAACAGGCAGGGACCAAGGGTCAGGGTGACCATGGCAGGAGTGTCACAGCCTCAGTGTGACACCGGTCCCTGCCTGCAGGCAGCAAAGAGTGGGTGAAGTACCAAGAGGCCGAGTACAAGTTCTTCGAGCACCACTCAACGTGGCTGCAGGCGCAGCGCATCTGCAGCTGGTTCCAGGCTGAGCTGACGTCGGTGCACAGCGAGGCCGAGCTGCGCTTCCTGGGCCAGAACCTGAAGAAGGTACCAAGGGGACAGGAACTTCCCTGGGGCACTGGTGGGCTCTGCTGCCTTGTGGGCTGCTCTTCCTTGACCTCTTTCACCCTTTTCTGGAGGGACAATATTTGGGAGTGCTGGGCTTCGCTAGGGTCATGATGGGCTTGTATGGTGGCTGGTCCTGATGCCTGGGGATGGGTTTGGGGCTCAGCAAAGTGATGCATTTTGCCTTGCTTTAGCAAGCTGGGGAAGGGTGTCTGATCCCCATGGCAGCCTCAGTTGCCCCCAAAGATCCCCCAGTCCCTGAAGGGTACTGATACGTCCTCTCTGGGCATGCAGTTCTCCAGGGGCCAGGAGCAGCACTGGTGGATTGGGCTGCACACCTACGAGAACGACGGGAGATTCAAGTAAGTCACAGACAGCCACTGTGTCCCTGGATGTCCCCACACTACTGTCCCCATCACATCCCCACACCACTGTGTCCCTGCATGTCCTTACACCACCATCCCCACCTCTCAGAGTGCTGTGACTCAGCAACTGCATCTCAGGGGTCTCATCCTGGGGTGCTGGGATGGAGGTTCCTCACCCAAGAGAGCAGTGGCGGGACACGCTCCCAGTTAGGCCGTTCAAGTGGTCCCATTCACCAGGTCACTGCTCAGTCTCCTGCTCCTCCTGATTCTGTTCCAGGTGGTCTGATGGGTCCCTCCTCAATTTTGTCTTTTGGGCACCGGGCAAGCCTCGGCCCATCAGCAAGGACAGGAAGTGTGTGTACATGACAGCCAGCCGAGGTGAGGGCGGGGCAGGGCAGGGCTCCGCGTGGGGCTCTAAGGGCTGGGGCACTGGTACCGGTGCAGAGGGCCATCATGCCCAGCCTGTCCCTCCCTGCAGAGGACTGGGGGGACCAGAAGTGCATGACAGCGCTGCCCTACATCTGCAAGCGGAGCAATGGGACGGCTGTGAAGCCTTCCCTCCCTCCGGTACCTGCTGCCACGAGTGGGGGCTGTCCCCAAGGCTGGCTGCCCTTCCTCAGCAAGGTACCACTGGAGGGAGAGGGGACAGCAAGATGGGAGAGGGGACGGCAAGATGGGAGAGGGGATGGCAGGATGGACAGGTGATGGCTACTTCCTGGTCTTCCACCAGCCTTGTGGAGGCACAAGAGGGGGTGGTTGCAAAATGGCAGGATGGAGAGGGATGCGTGCACGTGTTTTGTGGGGGATGCATTACAGGGATGCTGGGAGAGATGTACTGTGGGTTGGGGAAAGTGAGGTGTGTGCATAGGTTTGCCAGGAGAGATGTGGGAGGGTCGGAGGGATTGGGGGGTGGCAGGCATAAGGGTGTGAAGGGGAGAAGGATCATAGGGTCAGAATGGGGCTGCAGAGGGTAGCTGGGTGGGGAGGGTGCAGGGCACAGGGTTGGGGGCAGCTGCACCTCCTGGACCATCCTGTGCCCCTGCCTGTGCAGTGTTTCAGCTTCAATGGCCACAACAAAGGCGAGATAGTGAAGTGGCCAGAGGCGAAGCAGGTGTGTGAGAGCCAGGGCGCCGTCCTGGCCACCATTGCCAGCCCCCTGGAGCAGGGTAGGTCTCCTCTGCCCCACCACCCCACCAGGGTTCTACCTGCCAGGGGTGGTCCTCAGTGCCTCACCTGTCACTTGCAGCCTTCATCACATCCATGCTGCCCAACATCTCCTTTAACCTCTGGATTGGTCTGCACGATGCCCAGAGGGAGTTCCAGTGGGTGGAGGGGGAGCCACTGCGGCACGTGAGCTGGGCACCTGGAGAGCCCTCAGGCTGCAGCTCCTCCAGCCCTCGTGACAAACCGGTGAGGGAGATTCCCCATAGCACCCCCGTCCCCTGGGAAGGTCTCAGCCCCAGGCCCAGCCTTGGGAAAGGAAGGATTTAGCAGGCTGGGGTGGCTCTCCAAGGGCAGTGCAGGATGCAGCTCTGCAGGGTGGGGGTTCCTGGCATGGGGGTCTCTGTGGTGTAGGACAACAGTGCTAAGGGCAGTGCTGAACTTGTGGCTTGGCTGTGCAGACCAACTGTGTCGTGGTGTGGCATGGCTCACCCCCCCTCTTCACGGGACGCTGGGATGACCGGAGCTGCCTGGAGGAGAAGCATGGCTATGTCTGCCAGCGGAGCATAGGTAGGAGGGGGACGAAGGGACAGCCCCAGCTCTTTTGGCTGGGGATCTGCCACTGCCACCCTGGTGCCCCATGCTGTGGTGGGACTGGGGAGCTTGGGGCGATGGGTTTAGCTTGGGGAGAGTCGGGGAGATAGACTTAGCTTGGGCGGGTCGGTCCCTGGTTCCAGCCGTTTGTGGGACAGCCCCAAACCTGTGCACACCAGCCTGGCTCAGTGTGTCCCACGGGGATGTGCATCCTGGTGGACAGCTCCCAGGTGGGGATGGTGCTAGGGTGTCACTGCTTGTCATCCCTGGGGATGTCCCTCTGCCCTCGCCAGCTGCACCACGATGTCCCCAGGTGCAACAAGCACAACACTGCCGGGGACAGCCTGGCCTGGGTAGGGATGGACAAGAGGGTGACCCACCTGGGATGCAGGAGTGTTCTCTGTGCCCTCTGACTGTGTCTCTTTGCTCCTCCAGACCCGTCCCTGAGCCCTGCGCAGACATCGTTCCCCCCTTCTCCTACCGGCACCCTCTTTTACCACAACATCACTTACCGCATCCTGCAGAAACCCCTCAGGTGGCACGAGGCGCTGCTGCTCTGCGAGACCCTCAATGCCACCCTGGCCACCATCCCCAACCCCTACAGCCAGGCCTTCCTCACGCAGGCTGTCAGCAGCCTGCAGGCTCCACTCTGGATTGGGTTGGCCAATGATGAGGTGAGGGAAGGGGGCAGGCACCTGGGGCACGGGTCCTTGGGAGGATCGCAGCAGCCCCTCAAGCATCTCCTCCCTGTGGTCCTCCAGGGAGGCCGGAGCTACTCGTGGCTGACAGAGGAGAACCTCATCTACACCAACTGGCAGGATGGGGAGCCCCAGCAGATCACCGGCTGCTCCTACATGGACACGGACGGGAGCTGGCGCACAGCTGGCTGTGACACCAAGCTGCAGGGGGGCATCTGCCAGCTCCAAACAGGTGCTGGCCAGGCGGCCTGGGGTGGTCCGCGTGGGGTGTGACCAAGGGTTGGAGATGGCATCCCACTAGGGACCTTCTGGAGCATGTCCTTGTGGGCCTGGGCACCCCAGTGTGCTGTGGGACCACCACATCCTGTTCCCCACCACACCTTTAATGTACCATGCACTCCCCAGGTCACCCCCGCACGCACAAGTGGAGCTACAGTGGCAGCTGTCCCAAATCGCTGGAGGACTCCTCCTGGATCCCCTTCCGGGACCACTGCTATACCTTCCACATGGAGATCACCCTGGGGCAGAAGGACGCCATGAGAAGGTGCCAGAAAGGTATGAGGGGTCTGGGGTGGTAAAGGAGGGTGATGCATCCTTGGAAATGGAAGAGAGTGGGATCCCCAGGATGTTTGTGGGTGCAGCAGAGCCCCCTTGTCCACATGCCTGTGTCCAGCCTTGGTCAGCCATCGTCTCCTTGCTGTTCCGTGTTAGGGTTCCCCAATCATCATGTGGTTCACAGGTGGGTCCTCAGCTTTGTCCTCTTGGGCACTGCTGCTCCCTAGCTCAATCCTCTCAGTTCTGGGCTCCTCCATGACAGTCTTCCCTCTGCAGTTGGCGGCACAGTGTTGTCCATCCAGGATGAAATGGAGAACATCTTTGTGTGGGAGCATCTCCAGGCATACGAGGGCCTTTCCAAGGGGGCCTGGCTGGGCATGACCTTCAACCCCAAAGGTACAAAGGAAGGAATGAGGTTTGAGATACTCCTCCAGGCACCTTCATGAATTCCTACCAAGTCTGTGGTGAGCAGAGGAAGCCCTTGGTGGTGGAACCAGTGAGGGGGGCCTTATGCCATAGAGTGACCAGGCACACCAGTGTCTCAGGCCAGCGTCAGTGTGCTGGACATGCCATGTGTGTCCTCCTCTGGCTTGGTGGGATAGGAAATCCAAAGCCTTCTCCAAGGCACTGGAGATTCAGGAAGGTGCACTGTAGCCCCTGGTCCTCCCCATCACACCTCCTCACTATAGAATCACAGAATCACGGGATGGTTTGGGTTGGAAAAGACCTTACAGCACATCCAGTCCCACCCCCTGCCGTGGGCAGGGCCACCTTCCACCAGACCAGGTTGCCCAGAGCCCTGTCACACCTCCTTGTACTTTCTGAACTGGGACAAAGGTGGGGTGTCTCCTTCAGCCTCCTCAAGCCTAATTTTCCCATTTCCCAGGTGGCACCTTGGTTTGGCATGACAACACTGCCGTGAACTACTCCAACTGGGGCCAGCACGACACGGGGCCCAGCATGCTTAGCCAGAACAGCTGCTACTGGATCCAGAGCAGCAACGGCGTGTGGCGCCTAGGCTCCTGCACAAACGTAACCATGGGGGTCATTTGCAAGATCCCCCGAGGTAGGGCCCCCTCTGCTGCCTGAGGCTCCTGGGCTGATGTAGGGTGAGCTGGGGGTCTGGGCAGGATGCTGCATGGCAGAGCTGTCACGCTGGCAGCACCAACCACATGTTTTGGGTAATTCCAGCACAGGGGCTTGTATGGGTTGGTGTTGGGGTCTGCAGGTCCCCATTGGGCTCGGTGATGGGCTGTGCACATCTCAGTGGCTGGGTCAGCTCCTTGGGGCAGGATGCGGCCAGTGGGATAGTGGTGGAGCAGAGCCAGAGGACCACCCCAGCTGTGCATCACCCATTGCCCCTGTGGTGCGGCACTGGGAGCAGTGCAGGGTATGGGTCCAGTGGTGGTGGTGCTGGGAAGACGGGAGGGTGTCGTGGCCATGTACTCACCTGTCTGTGTTGCCTTCACAGTGGAGGAGAGCAGCTTTTCCAGGGCAGGTGAGTGGTACCATCAGCCTGGGCTCAGTTCTGGGACCAGAAACCAGGACTGGGAGACTGTGCCACTGCCCAGCTTGTGTAAATAACCAGAGGAATGGGGGTTGCGGGTGGGGAATGCCATTCCCAAGTGACTTTGGCCTTGAATGAGAACTCCTCAGGAGCAGGAGCCATCCTTCCATGGAGGTGTGTGTCTGCCCAGCCGCTTGCCAGACTCTCCTTCCTCTGCCCACACTGCCTGGTCAGTCTGGGGGATGGCCACCATGTCTGCTGGTAGAATCCCAAAGATCCATCCCAGGCAGCTGCTAAATATTCATACATGTCAGGAAAGGGTATGAATATTTACACAGGGAGTCTGCCCAGTCCCAGGAGCTCTGCCAGGGGCAAGATATCCCCAAAACACCGAAGCAGATTCACAGAGTCACAGAACATGCTGAGTTGGAAGGGACCCGCAAGGATCATTTAGTCCAACTCTTAAGTGAATGACCCATACGGGAATCAAATCCACAACCTTGGTGTTATTAGCATTGTGCTCAAGCAACTGAGCTAATCTCATTCCAGTCCTGCCCTGCTCTCACCCACTACAGGGGAAACAGCATGGAAACAGGCTCCCGAGGGCAATGGTCACGGCCCTAAGACTGCCAGAGCTTGAGAAGTGTTCGGTCAGCACTCTCAGGCACAGGGTGGGATTCTCAGGGTGTCCTGTGCAGGTCCAGGAGTTGGACTTGGTGGTCTTTGTGGGTTCCTTCCAACTTAGGACATTCTATAATTAAATGACCCTGCCCAAAAACCCAGGTCTGGGTGGAGCCCCACCAGCGCCAGCGTCTGCTGCAGGCTTAGGAAGGAGCAGGAGCCATCTGTCTGCCCTCAGCAGCCTTTCCTCCCTGCAGCTCTGCCGGAGAACACGACAGCCATCGCAGTGGTCGTGCTGTCGACGCTGGCGCTGTGCGCCGTGCTGGGGGTAGTCGTCTTCCTGTACAAGCGCCGACAGAGCGCGGAACGCGGCGCCTTCGAGAGCGCTCGCTACAGTCGCACCACCTCCAACCCCAGCGAATCTGCCGAGAAGAACATCCTGGTTTCGGACATGGAGATGAACGAGCAGCAAGACTAACGGCAGAGGGGACGCTGGGGATGGGGACCTGGGGAGGGGGGAGGATGGAGAGCATCACATACGCTATCCCCACGGTGCGCGGGGCAGGGGTGGCAGTGGGACCGGTGTGGCAGGGCAGGGAGAGGGTCTGGGGTCAGGGTTGGGGTCCAACCAGGTGGGCAAGAGGAGGGAGCCGAGTCCCTCCTGTCCCCCATGTCACTGCCGTCACCTCTGGGCTTGTCTCCAGCTGCCGGGGGTTTGCCTGCGGCCGCCGTGGAGGCAGTTTCAGGGCTAAAATGTTCAGAGGGAAAGTTGCTGCACAAGTTGGAGAGCTTTCCAGCAGCATGAACAGGCTCCAAGACACCTTTGCCTTGGGAGAAGGCAAGCGCAGGCATTCAGGGCCCTGCAGCAGGCTCTTCCCCCCAGAAATGGAGCTGGGTCCGAGAAGACATCCTCCCAGGCAAGAGGTCTCCAAAGCTGATCTACCTCCCCTCTGTGTGCAGCGGCGAGGGCCCTGCCAGCTCCAGGTCCCACCACCGTGCAGCTCCTTCCCTCTCTTCGGCCTCATCCCCCGCCTCCAGCAGAAAGCAGCAGAGACACTGTTGCAGCGATCCGAGCATGGACCCTCCAGGATCAGCGATGGAATCCCCCTCTCCTCCCTGGCACATTCCTAGGGCTGTGTCCAGCCCCAGTGAGGCTGTGGTGGCTTCCCTGTTCTGGCAGCCAGAGCTTGTCCCATTTTCTTTGGTGTGTGTGTCCCTCAGATAACTGCACGGGATGGCACCAGAGCAAACTGCTGGCCCAGCCCCTCTGGTGGGACCACCCTCAGCACCCAGACCCAATAGGAGGAGTTGGGTGCAGAGGCAGGAGATGCTGCCAGAGAGCCGGGGCCACCCTCTTTGCCTTGCCGGGCAGGGATGGCATGGGGCTGGGGTCACTTGCCACTGGTGCCTTGTTGGGGTCAGAAGGCCCAGGATCAGTGCTGTAGGGTGGGGAGGATTTGGAAGCTTTGGTGGTTGTTTTGAAGTTGGTGGTTTGTTGGTTTTTAAGGAAACGATGGTAGCTTTTGTTGCTATACTGTACTGAGTGCGTGCTGAATATATACGTTTTTCACAGAGCTGGCTGGGGTGTGTGTGGTTGCCTGTTTCCCATGTAGGGTGTAGCAGAGGAGGAGGAGGTGGAGGAGAAGGAGGAAGGCAGTGTGTGACTAATCCCCTGCCTGGCTTTTGGGCTGTGCAGGAAGGAGTGGGGGTGCCCAGGGCTGAGCCATCCTCCATCAGCTGCACGCAGCAGCATCCCTGGGATGAAGGATGCCTGGAGACAGCGAGAGTTGTTAGCTCCTCAGCGGGGGTTCCCTGCTAGGAAAGGGATCCAAAGAGCCCCTCGGACCTCTGAAGCGGGGTGACACAAGAGATGTTGCCTTTAGCCCTCTGCCTCTGATGCAGGAGTTGGGGTTGGTTTTGCTGCAAGAACAGGACCAAGCAAATTTTTGTAACTCTCCTTTTTGACACCTGTGTGGATTTTAAAATCTGTTGATTTCACTTAAGCTGGACATTAAGTGTTTAAGAAACTGTTGGGGGGTGGGATGGGGGAACCAGGCACCGCTGGGTTTTTGTTTACTTTTTGGCAACCTCCAGAAGCTGCCATGACATTTCAGGGTGAGGAAGCATCTGGAGCACATGGACCTGCCCTTGCTCCATTTCTCTCTCTCGGCTTTCTCTGCCTTTATTTCCTGAGGTCCTTTCTGGTTTGGAGCAGTTGGTTCTGTCCATAAGCCTGTGCCTTCCTGATGTGGGAGCTAGATCCTGAAAAGCCAAGCATGAGTCCCTTCTCATCCCCAGCAGCTGGAATTCCTGCTGCAGGGGTGCTTGGAATAGCAGGCATGCCGATCTGGAAGCTGGACTGCTGGTGGGGGTGGAGATCTGGGATTAATTCCTTCTGGATGGGCAGAGGTGTTAGGAAGTCCTTAAAAATAAAGATTGAGGTTAGGATTGATGGGCAGGTGTGAGGGAGGAGCAATGCTGAGGATGCAGCTGGGCAGGGTTGGGGCTCCTTTGAAGTGATGAGACCCTGGGCAGGGTGGGAGCAGGGTAACACAGGGCATATGGCTGGGGAGTAATAGGTGCTGGAGGAAATTCTGTACCATGGAGAGGCTGGGAAGGAGCTCCCGCAGCCGTGCAGGAGGTGTTAAACTTGGGTCTCACTCAGCCCAACCTGGAAGACCTTGCTTAAGAGAGGTTTTTTTCTTTCTTTCTTCTCGATTACTTTGGGGTTTTTCCTCCTCCTTTGCTTTTGAGAAAAGAAATCTGTACAGTCTAGGAGAAATGTTGTCTGAGAAGAGTTTTGTGAGCTGTCAGCAGTGATCAGGATTACAGGGAAACGCATATATGGTTACGTGGTATCTCCTATCACCATTAGATAATGTGAAGAATTGCTTAACAGGACCCTGTCAATTATATATATATATATATACACACATATACATATACATATATGTGTGTGTATATATATATGTTTGCTTTTTTTTTTTACTCTGTGTTTTGTAAGATCCTTTTAGAAGCTTGGAAATAAAATTTCCTTCCCCACTTATTTTCTTCCTTTTATTTTTTTCCCTTTCTTTTAATTGGGAGAAGCAAAATTTGTCTTTCCCTATGTTCCCAACAAGTAATGACTATAAAGATGAAATGACACTTACCTGCCTGTAGCAGAGGAGGTTCCAAGGTGCCCAGGTGAGGGGGATGTTCTATTGATTCCTTGTGGTTTTTGGTTGTGTGTCCCATGGACATGATGTCTCTGCTCCACTGGTTGTTTGGAAGTGTTGGCTGGAGGGAGAAGATGAAGGAGAATGGGCAACATTCATTTATTTGTGGATGACTCCAGAGTTAAGATGTGAGGTGGAGCAGGGTCCTTGGAAAAGCACTTCAGGAGATTTCCAGTGGCATGAACAGGCTTCAAGACCCCTTCCCTTTGGGAGAAGTCAAGCACAGGCATTCAGGGCACTGGCATTCTGTTTCTGTTGCTGTTTCATAAAATCCTAGAATGGTTTGGGCTCGAAGGGACCTTAAAGCTCATCGAGTTCCATCCCCCTGCCATGGGCAGGGACACCTTCCACTTTCCCAGGGTGCTCCAAGCCCTATCCAGCCTGGCCTTGAACACTTCAAGGGATGGGGCAGACACAGCTTCTCTGGGCACCCTGTGCCAGGGCCTCCCCATCCTCACAGGAAAGAATTTCCCCCTAAAGAAATTTCTCACCAAGAGTTGGGAGATGGGGCTGCAATCCAGCTGAGCCTGCTTCATCCCATGGCTCATATCAGAGCACTGGACAGAACCACAGACACTGGCCAGCCCTGCAGGGAAGCTGCAGGGCTGACCTGGACCAGCACTCTGCACAAGAGCATCTCCGCCGAAGCAGTGAGCCTGGCAGCATCCTGCTGGCACAGGGCACAGGCATCGCTCTGGGCACAGCTGGCAGCGCTCCCACACACCAGGCTTCTCCTGCTTACCCTGATCACTCCGTGCTGTTTCCTCACCTCCCTCTTCCTTGGGGTTTCCCCATCCCTTCAGTAGCCTGGGGCTGTCCACACCCACCGCTCCCTTCCCTGGGGTCAGAACCAGCACTGTCCCCGCTCTCCCAATGTGCTGGGGAGAGATGAGATTTCATAATCATAGAATCACATAATCACGGAATTGTTTAGGTTGGGAAAGTCCTCTAAGCTCATCGAGTTCAGCCATTCCCCAGCACTATCAAGCCCACCACTAACCCATGTCCCCAGTTGCCTCATCCACATGGCTTTTAAATTTCAACGAGGTTTCGCTTGGGTTTACTGGAGCCATTTGGTTTTGTCTTTGATTGGGTGAAGAGCAAAGGGCAGGCACCTGGAGCAGAAACTCTCGGGATGCTTTGAAGGAAGAAATTATTTTTCTCTTCTTTTGTTTTTCATGCAAGAGGTGAGAGGATCTCAGGGACGGCTGCTCCATTTAGTTGCAAACAGCAGCAGAAATAACGCAGAGCAACACTGCACTGCAGCAGGGAAAAGGAGACTGGAATCATCTTCCTTCTGGAGCTTAAACCCTCTCAAGGTGACCTGACCTGACTTCAGGTCTGTGTTTTCTCTTCAAAGGAAGCCCAGCAAAGCTTGTACTACTGATGTGAAACAGTGAAGACCAGAATGTGCTTTATTTATTTACATTTTAATCTAAAAGAAATGTGGCCTGTGGGGAAAAGCGCAGTTTTAGTAACCAGCGGCCCTTTCTCACAAGCACGAAGAATGTCCGCCTTTTATCAACTCTTCTAAACTTGAACTGAGCACACTCATTTTAAGAGACTCATTAGAAAATTCCATGAGGTCTGGTTCAGAATGGGTTCATCTGGAGAAGGATACAAAATAGCCTCGTTATTTTAACCCCCTTTAATTTCCCTGCTGAATACCAAGGTATCAGACAGAGGGAAGGCGGCACCTCCAAGGCAGGCAACTAGGACATTCTAAAATTAGTCCCTGGCAGGTGAGCTGCCTGTCAGCCCATGGATCATCCCTGGATCATGGGCTAGCGTGAGGGTGTGGAAGGGAAATGTCCCTTTTATTTTCAGAAGCAGTTTATAGCACATGTAAGTGCAGCACACCACACCCAGACCCCAGGGTGGGCCTCATCTGATAAACCTGAGTCAGCCCAGGGTGTTGGCACAGCCCGAGGCTCCCGTTGTGTCAGTTCTGATGCACTCACTGGGCACTGGCAGATCTAAACTGGGTCAGGTGACCAGTGACCTAAAGTTCCCTATTCTGAATAAAAACAGGAGACTGGGGCAGCTTGATGAGCTGCAGTGTCTACATCGCACCTGATGGCAGGTGAGCAGAATCCTGCCCTCAGAGGCTAATTCCCTCGATTTGATAGGTAAAAACAGACCTAAGCTGCTTAGGACTTATTCATCATCTGCATTGAATACCTGTAGCCGTGCACTGAGATGGCCCCAATATCCACAGTGTGGGAAGCACTCTAATGTATTTGGGAGCCCTACAGCACAGGCATTGCAGAATCCAGCATGCCACGCTCAGCTCTACTAAAGGCACGTGGTGGGTTTGTCTACAAGCTGTAGCTAGCACTGTGTAGTGAGGGCGAGGAGCCTGCTGGGCTGAGCTGCTCTTTGCCACTCAGATCCAACCCAGTGGTGCTTGTGAAGGTGACAATTCGATGTTAAATGTTCAGGAGCATGAACGTGCTGAAGGGCTGCAGCACGACAGAGGTCAGGGCTTCGCAGAGCCATGGACGTGTCTGGGCTGTGACCAGTGGCCGTTGCCTTTCTGAATCAAATTGCACTTGGCAGCTGTTTTCATTTCACCCTATGGTAAAAACCGCTACTCTGAACACAACCAGTTTGTGCAAAACGGGTCACCACAAAATCTTTGTTTCCTCATTCCCAGAAGCCACGCATAAGCATGACTCAGAAGGTATTAATCTGTGTGGGATGAAGGAGGAATCTAATGTTCTGTGAATGCAGTGTCTGCTTAGTAAGTAATTTTGTTCAAGAATAATGAAATATGCTGGGTGCTCCTCACCTGGGATGGTTGTCAGTCAAATTATCATGTAGAGTTCATGCTTAATAGCTACCTTCTAATTCATGCAGTCAGTACACAGTTTGTAAGGCCCAATGTGAACACCAGTGAGCACAGTCCCACCTATGGATCAGGTTTCCAGTGATGGACAATAACCAGTACGGTGTTAACCAGCGGCATAGGGGATATTAAGTCCCTTAAAATTTACAAAATTATGCCATCTCATCACAGAGTAAAAAGAATTATAATGTATTAAGCAATATGTTTCAAGTTCATATAATTGAGATGTTAGGAAATGTGTAAATCAGACAAGAATTCAGAAAGTTCATGTACATATCTGAGCCTTAAAAAGAAGCTTAAAAGTATTTATACAGCAAATTGGTATTGATCAATTCTTTTGCTGAGATGCAAATGCTCCAGGCTTCTTACTGTACAGCACAGCGAAGCCTTCAGGCTCTTTCCTAGCTTCACTTCCAAACAACAGCAGTATTTTCTAGTTGCTTTCCATGGATTCAGCTCCGTGTGTCAGCATTCAAGTCAAGATCTGAGCAATTGTTTTCCTTCCGCCTATGCTCTCACTTATAAAACAAAGGAAAATCCCCACTTTGTTGAGGCCATGGTAGTTGTTAGAGAATGTTAAATACAAGAACTTTCAGGAAAGTTCATCCCACTCCAGCTGAGGGAAAGCACTCTACGTGTTGTTCACAGATGTAAAAGTGTGCTCTGGTCCCCTTGGCTGGAAGCTGTGGACAGGATCACGTCACTCTACAAGCTCAAACTCTAATCAGAAGAAACCTCAGAAGCAAAGAACGTCAGTGTTAAATGTGACTCCAGACGCGCATCAGGGGACCACAGGCATCTCCACAGCTTGTGATTTTAAAGGTTAAAGGAGGTTAGTTAAAAATCCAACTTACTAGCCAACTGTTTCCAATTAGGTGAGGCAGTTTTGGGACATAATCAACAGAAATGCCACGTTGACTTCACTACTAGTTACCTTGATCTATGGTCTTTGAAAGTAATTAGCTGTCCATGTTTGGACTTCAAAAGACAACAGTAGAAGTTCAAAAAGGACTGTGCAACGTAAACACACTTGTTTTGGCTTTTGTTAAAGTAGGAGAAAAGTAGGAGTAGAAAAAAACAGTGAAAAGGGTACTTGATGCAAAGGCTTCTTGAATTCCAAGGTCATGAGAGTTTTAATTGTTTTTCCCAGAGTCAGGATCTGTAAATGAAGAACGAAGGGTGGTTCAGAATTCCTTTCTTCATAGACAAGAAAAAAAACTAAGTGAAGTTAACAAGATGAAAAACCATTGCTTTCTCTTAAGCTTGGAGATAAAGAAAAATCGCTGAATAACTATTTTGATTGACAATTATCTACACTGTTATCCTGCTGTTCTGCTCTCCAAGGCACCTGCACAACCCCTTCTGAACTTGATTCTGCCGCCCATCTGAGGGTACAACAGCTTCCTCAGCATCCATGTTTATTTATTGATGTAGCCTTCATTTATACAGTTTGAATTACTGTGAGAAAGTATAAGGTGTAAATATGGTTTTCTCATTACACATAAACTTCTAAGAACTCCAGTGCCTCAGTGTCTTTTTGCTTAAAATGGGAATTTTGTAATCCTTACAGTACTGTTGGTAAGTTTTAATATGTGGAAAACCTTTTCAAGTCACTGGTAGCAAATCATGCAAAACCTGCAGAGTCCTGCTTGCTTAGATTAGTTATTATTTACAGTACAGCTGAAAAAGCAGTTTTCTTTTTGATGGGTTTGTCAAATCTATAGCATTGTTAACTCTTCAATATTAAATATGAAGTAAATTTAGTCCATTCAGTAACTATTGGACGTAGTTCTTTTGGCACAGTGGCTAGATAGGGGACAGTGTTAAAAAAAAGCAGGAAGGTCTATTGAGAAGAGATGTGATTATTAATTAATTAAAATTTAATTCAAAGCACGATTTTATATTCTTAGGAGTGTGTCAGCATGAGCGAGTTCCTTTTTGTCTCTCAGTGTTCGAGAACATTCTGCCCCGTGCTCTGATGGAAGGCGATACGCTGGAACTGGAAAAGGCAAGTCCTGCTGTAGGAATTCCTCACTGCTGGAGCTAATGGGATAGAGCCTGTGAAAGTCTCGGCTGTAATTAGCCAGGTAGTTGCTAGATGCCACTGCAGCCCCAGCTGACAGAACTGGAAGAGCTCTCCTTTGGCCAAAACCCATGGAAGGGGAAGCAGATCCAACAAAAGAACAAGACTCGCTCCAGCTGAATGAGCTTTGCTGAGAACATGAGTTGTGTGACGCGCAAAACCTGATTCATCCACAGGCCCAGGGCTCTGTAAGGCGCAGGTCCAGGACCGGACCGAGCCATCTGATTGGTCCACAGGCCCAGGGATCTGTGACGTGCAAAACCAAAACCAAACCGAGTGACCTGATTGGTCCACAGGCCGAGGCCGCTGTGACGTGCAAAACCAAGACCAAACCGAGCGACCTGATTGGTCCACAGTCCAAGGGCTCTGTGAGGGGCAGGGCCAGGACTGGACAGAGCCATCTGATTGGTCCAGAGGCTGAAGGCGCTGTGAGGCGCGAGGCCAGGACAGGACCAAGCCATCTGATTGGTGCACAGGCCGAGGCGTCTGTGACGCGCAAAACCAAGACTAAACCGAACCATCTGATTGGCCCACAGTCCGAGGGCTCTGTTATATGCAAAACGAAGACAAAGCTGAGTGACCTGATTGGTCCACAGCCCCAGGGCTCTGTGCGGGGCAGGGCCAGGACCGGACCAAGCCATCTGATTGGTCCACAGGCCGAGGCCGCTGTGACGTGCAAAACCAAGACCAAACCGAGCGACCTGATCGGTCCACAGTCCAAGGGCTCTGTGAGGGGCAGGGCCAGGACTGGACAGAGCCATCTGATTGGTTCAGAGGCTGAAGGCGCGGTGAGGCGCGAGGCCAGGACAGGACCGAGCCATCTGATTGGTGCACAGGCCGAGGCGTCTGTGACGCGCAAAACCAAGACTAAACCGAGCCATCTGATTGGCCCACAGTCCGAGGGCTCTGTTATATGCAAAACGAAGACCAAGCCGAGCGACCTGATTGGTCCACAGTCCAAGGGCTCTGTGAGGGGCAGGGCCAGGACTGGACAGAGCCATCTGATTGGTCCAGAGGCTGAAGGCGCTGTGAGGCGCGAGGCCAGGACAGGACCAAGCCATCTGATTGGTGCACAGGCCGAGGCCCCGGTGACACACAAAACCAAGACCAAACCGAGTGACCTGATTGGTCCACAGGCCGAGGCCGCTGTGACGTGCAAAACCAAGACCAAACCGAGCGACCTGATTGGTCCACAGTCCAAGGGCTCTGTGAGGGGCAGGGCCAGGACTGGACCGAGCCATCTGATTGGTCCACAGGCCGAGAGCTCTGTGAGGCGCGAGGCCAGGACCGGGCCGAGCGACCTGATTGGTCTATAGGCCCAGGGCTCTTTGAGGCGCGTGGCCAGGACTGGACCGAGCCATCTTATTGGTCCACAGGCCGAGGCCCCTGTGAAGCGCAAAACGAAGACCAAACCGAGCGAACGGATTGGTCAACAGGTCAAGGCCTCTGTGACGTGCAAAACCAAGACAAAACCGAGTGACCTGATTGGTCCACAGGCTGAGTGCACTGTGAGGCGCGGGTCCAGGACGCAACCGAGCCATCTGATTCGTTCACAGGCTGAGGACTCCGTGACACGCTAAACCAAGACCAAACCGAACGACCTGATTGGTGCACAGGCTGAGGCCTCTGTGACGCGAAAAACCAAGACCAAACCGAGCCACCTGATTGGTCCAAAGGCCGAAGCCTCTGTGAGACGTGGGTCCAGGACCGGACCAAGCCATCTGATTGGTCCACAGGCCGAAGGCGCTGTGACGTGCAAAACCAAGACAAAACCGAGTGACCTGATTGGTCCACAGGCCGAAGGCGCTGTGACGTGCAAAACCAAGACAAAACCGAGTGACCTGATTGGTCCACAGGCCGAGGGCTCTGTGAGGCACGCGGCCAGGACCGGATAGAGCCATTTGATTGGTCCACAGTCAAGGGGCTCCGTGAGGGGTAGAGGCAGGACCGGACTGAGCCATCTGATCAGTCCACACACCGTGGGCTCTGTGAGGCATGTGTCCAGGACCGGACCGAGCCATTTGATTGGTCCAAAGTCCGAAGGCTCCGTGACGTGCAAAACCAAGAGCAAACGGAGCCAACTGATTAGTCCACAGGCTGAGGGCTCTGTGGGGGTGGGTCCAGGACCAGACTGAGCCACCTGATTGGCCCACAGGCCCAGGGATCTGTGACGTGCAAAACCATGACCAAAGCGGCCCCTCACTCTGACTCCGGCTGCCCTTGG
>VWZW01005442.1:0-11346 GCA_013397115.1 Edolisoma coerulescens | reverse complement strand
GATGGACAGACTTTGGGAGAAAGCAAGCACTGCATGGAGCAGGAGAACAACCTGTGAGTGAAGACAATAGATATAAGAACCAAAACTAGAGAAGGAGGCTGAGCAGGAGCCCTTTAGAAAAGGCCCAGGAGAGAGTGTGTTCCAGGCAGGGTTTCACCGTGTGCTCTGTAGTGGGTGTATTCCCTACAAACAGACTGAAATAATGGCTTTCCTCATCCCTGCTGTGGGCACTGGTGTATGCTTTCAGTTGTCCCATCATTGTCACTTCCAGTTCTTCAGCTTCCCTCTGAGTTGCAGCTTTACCTTATCTCTGTAAGTACAATAGAGGAAAGAAATTGTGAAAGGAGCAAAGCAACTAATAATGTTAATTTTTTATTTTTTGTTAAGTTGTTGAAAAGCCAAAACTGACACAATTCTTTAGCACAGCACATGCTCAGAGAAGACGCAGAGCAAGGATGTGGAAATATGTGATGGCTGCATCACCCTCATGTGATGGCATGGAGCTGGCCACGTCTCACAGCTCCTGGCTCCTGGCTCCTATCTTTGTGGAAACCCAGAGGTCCACAACACCAAGGGACCCTGAAGGAGATGTAAAGGAGCATACAGAATCCTAGAAAGGCTTGGGTTGGGAGGGACCTTAAAAATCATCTAGTTCAAACTCCCCTGCCATGGGCAGGGACACCTTCCACTATCCCACATTGCTCAGAGCACCATCCAACCTGGCCTTGAACTCTTCCAGGGATAGGCAATCCATAGGTTCCCTGAGCAACCTGTGCCAGGGCCTCACCATCTCCACAGGGAAGAATTCCTTCCTAACATCTGATCTGACTCTCTCCTCTCTTGGAGGCAATGCATTTTGTGAGACAGCCCAAGATGCACCAGCTACTCGGTGCTCCTGCCAGCCACAGCCGTGGGGCTTTGCAGATCATGGGGAGTTTTCAGGTCTCTGAGCTGGTCTCACAGGGCCCTGGGGATGGTGGAGAGCATCAAAAGCATCCAGACACCTTTTCTGCTCCAGACCCTGGGAGCCAGCACTCCTGGCTACCCGCCTGGTGCAGCAACTCAGTCCAGAGATTCCTCAGTAGTTCTTGGAGGTGTTTACTTTACTGTTTCATATTAAGTATTTGCATACATCCAATTTACAGTTCCCATCATCGAGCTGCCTCAGTAATTGGGCAGCTGGAATCAGAAATGCTGATTTACTGCATTGCTGATGACATAATATGTGTTTCTTCTTGCAAGAAGCAGCCGCGAAATCCCTCTCTCCTGAGCTGAATTCCACTATTGATTTTTTCTAGTGGATTAATATTACCATGACCTGCTGTTTTAGTCAGCACTTTTAATGCACCAGCAAGGATGTGCCCGTGCAGCTCTTCCATCACAAACTGCATTTCCCTCATGCACGTGCATCTCCCCTGTCTTGGCTCTCTTGCAAGGGAGTAATAATCCCTCACCACTGGGAATCGGAACAAGACTGCAGAGAGTGCAAACAGCGAAAGTAAACTTGAAATGTTTATGGTTGGGATGGGTTGNATGTTTGGGATTGGTTTTGCTCTGCCAACACCTGCCTGGGCTGGGAACAAATTCTTGCTGCCCCTGCAAAACCCATGGAATGGTTTGGTTTGGAAGGGACCTTAAAGATCCTCTTGTTCCAGCCTTCCTGCCACGGGCAGGGACACCTTCCACTAGGTCAGGCTGCCCAGAGCTCCATCCAACCTGGCCTTGAACACCTAGAGCCATGGGTCACCTCCCCCTGCCCATCACCAGATCTGGCTTGGTAGCCAAGCAAAGGGTTTTGCATCCCTGCTGAGCTCTGTGCATCCAGTGTCACCAGCACTGGCAGCAGCAGAGATGCCCAAGCTGCCCATCCCACGTCATCCTCCTTACTCAAGGAGGGCGACGTGCAGTACAAATAAAATTGACAACAAAGTGTTCCCATCGCCAAGCAAGAGCGCTCCAAGCCAGCTTCCCACACCGCCAACTGTCTCCTGTGCTTTGTACGTTTGGTTTCTGTCCAACCTGAAATAAGAGCGGTCTCTGAAGGGAGGCATTTGTCACTGCCCAGAAGGATTTGCAAGCAAGGTCAGCCTGGACTGCTGCTGCAGCGTGGCTTGATGCTGCCTTGCTCTGGAGAAGGGCATGAGCACGCTGTCCCCAAACCTCCATCCACATTCCCCCTCGGCCTCTGGATGTACAGCAAAGGAATCAGCTGCATTACAGACTCCACACAAATCAAAAGAGCAAGGAAGCAATTTTGCTTATAGACATCCTTATTCCTACAGCCTGACTGATTATATATCCCTGTGTCTGGTAATTCCTGTATTTTCTTATTTCCTAACGGAAATCTTTCTCTCCGAAAGCGGAAATGACAAGTACTGGTGTTAGGTTCATGCAGTGCTTCAGGGGCTTGCACATCCCTGTGCAGCCTGGCACAGCGGAGAGCTCCTACCTGGGGGACACGGTGTCACTTTGCATCACCCACTGGCTCGGGACATCCAGCAGCACAGGCCAAGGAGCTCTGAAAATTTCTGTGCAGCCCTTATGCAGTGTGACTTGCGAGACCCTCTTTTTCCAGCACTGCACAGCACAACTGATTCATGCATTCCCCTCCTTGTGCGTTTTCGGGTAGCGGAAAACAGGCACTAGAAGGATAAACGCAAGTGAGTGAACGACGAGGAGAACGCCACAAAAATGAAAGGCACTGGAAGAAGATCCTTGCAAACCGCAAGCTGAGGCTGCCTGGAGGGGACTGGGGAGCAGACCCCCACGCCAATGAGTCCCAATCCCCAACTCCACGCAGCAGGTGGGCTCAAGCATATTAAAATGCCAGTCTCCCCACTTCGCCCATGCTAATTTTCTCCTGTCTCTTAGTAACTGGTTGGTACAGGTTATGTTAATATGGATATAAATTCTCCAAAGAGCAGAAAATTAAAGGAAATTATGAATCAATTTACATTTCATCTGATTCATAAACCTACACACGCTACAAAATGAGGTGATTTGAAATAATTAAGGTTAAGAATGTCCTCATCCCCTCTTCAATACGCCTACTAGATGCACTGCATCTTCCCCGTTTGCTCTTACTCTCTTTAGCATTTCAAATTGCAGGTCCTCCTTTGCTTTTTTCCAAGATATTGCAAATTTACCAGGCAATTAAATAGTTATATATAATAATAACCACAGCAAAACCAATAACGACGGCTCTAGCCTGTGTTTGCAGCAGGAGGAGTAGAATGCCAAAAGGAGGGAGATGAACCGGGAATTCCTGCTCAGATGTAGTCCTGGTAGAGCAACTCCAGCACACGCAGTTTGTCAAGCTGTGGGAATCAAGTTATTAATCAGCCCTTTCACGTGTGAAAGTGCGGCACAGCAGCGGGACTCCTCTTCTGCAGGTAGCTCTACCTGTAGCTTCAAACCCTCCCCAGTCAGCAGCCCTGACTTCAGCAAACATCTTCTCCAGAGAGGTGGTGGAGGCCCCGTCCTAGAAACATTCAATATCAGGCTGGACAGAGTTCTCAGCAACCTGCTGTAGTTGGATGTCTCTTCTCATTGCAAGGGGATTGGACTGGATGGCTTTTAAAGTCCCTTCCAACCCACGCCACCCTAGGATTCTGTGATCTGCCTTTCCCTAGCAGACATCCATGTCCTGCTGTAAGAATTCCTTCTGCAGAGCTGTGAGGACCGTCGCTCCAACCCTCCTAGGGTTTTCTCATTAAGGTAATTTTTTTCCCAGCAGGTTTTACTGTCAGGATGATACATTTAAATCAGCTCCACCACAGCTGACTCACATGTGAATAGCCCCCAGTGAGAAGCAGAACCCACTCACCACACAGACATTTTAAGGGGAAATAGAGAAGGGACGTTTCCATCGCCTCAGACCCGCCAGGCCATCTGTATGGTAAGGTGACCCAGCTGAGTCTGAGCCCCCACAGAACAAATGTGTGGCAATTTTCTTTACCTGTTGAAGGTAAAAGAGGGAGAATGGCAGTTCTCGTGGGTGCATTTTTCGGCAATGGGATGACTCGCTCCAGGATGTGCTTGCTTCCATTGCTTCTTTTTATTGGCAATTATAGATTTGTCAGTGATTACAGTAATTCTCCTCATTGGGAAATAAACACCAGCTTCATGCAGCTCTGTGGTGGCAGCAGGATTTTTCTTCAACATACAAGTCCTTTCTGTCCAGACTGTTCCAGCCATAAAGCAGAAGGAAAATGTCATGCACCTCCAATAGTACTTCCAAAGGTCTCCAGGGAGCAACGACGTGTCTTTCTCCACCTGACCTCAGAAAAGCGTTATGGCAGGGATTTACAGGCAGGAAATTCCACAGTTCCCTGCCTGGAGTCGGGATGCTGCAGGCAGAAGGGTTCCCAAGACGCAGGGCCCGTTGCCACGAGGAAGCAGTGCCTGATGCCAGCTGAAGGGCTCTGCACCATTTCCGAGGGAGCAGAAGGGCTCTGCAGGCACTGACGTGTGACGTTAAATGTGTCTTTCCTAGGCTTGGCTGGCTGAACTCTCCAGTGCTTTGCAAGGGGCAGGGTGCTTGGTCTGATCAGAGCGATGCAGGAGCTCAGCTTTCTCCTCTGTGCATTGATCCAGCCTCATCCACTGCAAGCCAGAGCCTTTGCTCCATGGTGGATGACCTGTGGCTGGTGGCCAGCTCTGGGAGGACATGGATTTGTGTCTTCCTCCTCAGAAACAGGCCCACGGGCATGCCAGTTTGCACACACATGGCAGGACAAGGCAGGCACATCCTGGCCTATTTCAGGAGCAACAAGGCCAGGAGATGAAGGGGACTCATCCCTCCTCTCCTTGGTGCTGGCAAGGCTGCCTGTGAAACAGAGCCGGTTTTGGTCCCTGCCTCCAAGTCAGGAGAGACCTGGAGAAACCAAAGGCAACTAAAATGGTCAGGGCCAGATCCAGTGCTGGTGATAGCTCTGTCCTGAGCCAGGGGCTGGACTAGGGACCAAACAGCCAATGCTGGTGATTCTGGGGTTCAACATGCAAAGCCTTCCCCATAAGGGAAGGACTGGGATGTCTTCGGGGAGATGAGCACGTCGCTTCTTGTTGTGCTGCAGAGACAAGCTGAAGATACCGAACCCCTGTGAGCAGCAGTCTGAATTTCAGCCCTGCCAAACAGACTCAGCCACATTTGAATGGCGAGACAAACGTCCAGGGGCCATGTCAGACCCTGGGAAATGCAGAGCAATTACAGCATCCCTGCCAATGAGGCAAGCCTGTGGCTGGAGAGAGTGGCTACACTTTTCTCTTCCAGCCTTCCAGTTTGTATTGTGCCTTGGGAGCTATTCCTGATATTCCTCCTCTTCCTCCCCGTGGCGTGGACGGGCAGCCTGGATCCCACTTGTTGACACAGCTGTAAATCACTCTTGACAAGTTTAACAATGACTCAAGGGCAACAAAGAATCAGCAAAGAATGGATGTTGCTCCTGCCAGAACCAAGTGTGTGGCCAGGTGCTTCCCTCCACGGCCGGCTGCGCCCACCTCCGGGGGCTGGGAACACGTGGCCACTGCAGCCAGAAAGGTCACTCACCCCACTTAGAGACAAAATGCCAAATCACAGCTGACATTTAACTTAGACTCCTCTTACTGAGTGCGCTGCAACGGGCACTGGAGCCTGCTCCAGGCAGGCTGTGCCAGCCGAGGCACAGGGAGCCCAGGCACTTCTGCGGGTGGGCTCTCCTCACGGATGCTGGAGGCTGGGAGTGCTGCCATCCCCAGGAGCTAATGGCCACAGGCAGCACAGCTCCTGGTTCAACCTCCCCTGCAAGCTGCAGCCCCTTCACGGTGAGAGATCATCCCCTGGCAGGGGCTTCTACCCAGGCATCCTGCAGAACAGCCTGTCTCCCATTTCATGCTGCCAGCAAAGCAAGGGGGTGAGGTTTCTCCTGGCAAAGGGGCTGGCAGTGGAGCCGCAGCTCACTGTGCAAGTGAGTAATTCCCTTGGGGGGCTGCAGGCCACTTCTCTCCTAAATAAAACCATGGGGCACAGTCATGACACCAGCCCCACGGCCCAGTAGCCAGGATGGCACATGCCCTTTGGCTCCCTGCTCCAGTCCTCACTGGCACATCCAGAGAGCACAGTGAGCACCCCAGAGTGGGTCCTGGGGACCTACAATCAGGAGGGTCTCTGACATCCCCCTCCAGCAGCGCCAAAGCTGGCATTTGTCTACCAGGATGCCTGGCTCTTATTGCCCGTGTCTTGAAGCCACCCATCCCCACTGGCCCCAGGGCAGGGCTCTTCAGGCACTGCATGAGGTTGTGGAGGTCTCCTGTCACCCATATGTTCTGCCTTGATTTGCATGTTTTGCTCTGCAAACCCCTGGGTCTCGTGTGCGCTGTGTGCTCCCTGCAGGACTCTGTCAGCTGGAGAGGCAGGCAGGGCTGGGAGTCTGACGGGCTGTTTGCACTGATAGCAGGAGATATGATGGGAGTGAATATCAAGCTCTCATCCCCGTCATCTTGTGGCCAAGGTAACGGTGCGAAGTGGGTTCGCCTTGTTGAATCTCTCTTCAGATGAAAAATAGCGAGCATCAAGCTGCTCTTGTTCACAGATTCCTCCTGTTGGGTTTCTAATATAACGATCCAATTTGCTCAACACAGCTGCAGCTTTTGGGCTCCTTCCAGCTTCGGTGTGTGATACAGAAATACTGCCTGCTGCACAGAAGTGAGCTGTCCGTCCCACTCTGGGTCCGTCCCCTTCCCCTTTCACTGCTCCCGGAACACGCCGTACCCGGTGCCCCGGGAACTGGCACAAACAGGCATCTTCCCTTTACTTCTAAGGATTTATTGCACATGGCAAGGAGTTTGAAGAGTGCAGACCAGAGAGGGGATGCCCAAACTGACATTGTGCAGTCACATCATCCCCTTTTTTACCCACAGCTCTTTCCCAAAGCACTGGGGCCTCTCTCTTTAACAGAAGTATTTTGCCCTCTGAATTCTTTTGCTGCAGGATTAAGGTGTGTGGCAAAGAATCAGAGCTGTCCGAATGGTGTGGCCCTTGGACCTGCTTGCCCAGGTGCAGAGGCAGCAGAGACCCCTATTTCTCATCTGGATGGGGGAAGCAAACACTCCCTGGCCTGCTCCTCTTCTCTGATCACCCTAATCCTGCAGGAGAGGAGGCTAACATGGAAGGGGGTGCCCCCATCCTCCCTACAGGGCTCTGTGCAAATAGCTGAGCTTGTTCTTCTTAACTGTAGCTTTTTCTTACCCTGAGCAGCAGAGTGGGTCAGCAGAGCCCCCTTCCCATGTCACACAGCCTGTGGGCAGGATTCCTTTTCCACCCCCTGCTTAGAGCCGTAGTCTGACACCACTTCCAGGGGGAAGCCAGCATGCCTGAGTATCCAACCACCTTCCCTCTGCTCCAACAACAACCCTCCGAAATACACCCTTGCCCTGGGCAATGGCTTGCCAAGCTTCCCAGGGGCTGTGGGAGCTGTGCAGCTGTGAAAGCCACGGGAGGCTTGCCAGACCCTCGCCCGCCCACGGGGCTCAGCACCCACAGCTGGGCACTTGCTGCTTCAGCTCTGGGGGCTGCTCTGACAGACAGACCCCTCTGACTGTCCCCACCTTGCTGAGCAGCCCTGAGAGAGGGTTTATTCCCCCTCAGCATCCTCCCACAGAAGGACAGCAACCTCTGCATCTCGTCCTGTCTGTGCCAAGCACCAGGAGCGGAGCTCAGGGAGCTCTGTCCTGGGCGAAGGGGGCGTGCAGGGGGCAAAGCAAACCCTGAACCTGTGCTGCCAGGGCCAGGCAGGCACAGGGCCCTTCCACTGCCCAGGGTGGCCGAGGGCTATTCCTGCTGTGCTGGTGAGAGCAGAGCCGTGCAGGAGAGCGGGGTAGGAATCAGAGCAGGCACAGGCACTGCACAGTGCTGGGCAGGCACTGTGCTCATGCAGCTCCTAGTCAGCTTCTTGAAAATATTGTCCTACTTATTTAATCTTTGGGAAAGATGCCTGATGGGTTTTGTAAAGAGTCTGAGTGCAGTTTATGCTCTAGGGTTGCAGGAAATTAAATGCCTTTCGGTTGTCTCCGAGGGTAGTAAAAAAAGAGTTCAGGAGCCTTATTAGACTTCATTTCCATTTNCCTGTGCTGCCAGGGCCAGGCAGGCACAGGGCCCTTCCACTGCCCAGGGTGGCTGATGCCAGCCAAGGGCCATTCCTGCTGTGCTGGTGAGAGCAGAGCCGTGCAGGAGAGCGGGGTAGGAATCAGAGCAGGCACAGGCACTGCACAGTGCTGGGCAGGCACTGTGCTCATGCAGCTCCTAGTCAGCTTCTTGAAAATATTGTCCTACTTATTTAATCTTTGGGAAAGATGCCTGATGGGTTTTGTAAAGAGTCTGAGTGCAGTTTATGCTCTAGGGTTGCAGGAAATTAAATGCCTTTCGGTTGTCTCCGAGTGTAGTAAAAAAAGAGTTCCGGAGCCTTATTAGACTTCATTTCCATTTCTCTCCATGCTGAAGGAATACTAAATTACTGCATCTTAGTGAATTTGAAGTATCTGTCATTTGCTTATCTGCAGGACAAGCCACAGTACAGAGTATTACAAGTTTAAAATGGAAAAATAATCTTACTCATTTTCTTATTTACTTTATTTTTCACTTTTTTCCCCCGTACCTATCATCTTGCAATTGTGAACAGCTTGGGCAGCTGAACTACTGCTTCTCTCCAGTTTCTTTGCCCTGAATCCAGTCCCTGAGACTCTCTGTAGAAATTCAGACATGAAATGGCTCCCACAAATTCTGCTGGACTCAGATTTCTCAATTAGAAGTCTCCAAGAAAAAATGCATCATATTTCATCTTCATCCTGGGCTCAGAAGAGCTTTTCTCCCATGTGTTTTGGATCTTCTTCTCTGAACGGAGCAGCCCGAGGAGGGGCCAAGAACAAAGCCAGTGCAGGACGAGGCCTCCCGGTAACTGAACCTGCCTTTAAATTGGCCCCGTGACTCCTCCGCTGAGCTCCTGCCCCCAGGAAGGCTGCGAGCCCTCTGGCCTCCAGGAACTGGACACAAGGGGAATAACTGACCTCCAGTGAGGAAAGGCAGCTTTCCCTTGGATTGCTGCCTGATGATATACCCCTGCTTGTACCATGGCTTCTCAGGGCTCCTGAGCAGGTGATAGGGGTTAGTGAGAGGTAGATGTAATTCAGGTCAGGGAACAGGGCTCCTAGGAAGCAGGAGGGGGCTGCTTCTCATTTTCCTAAAAACAGCACAAAAAGCCACTTGCTGGCTTGCTGCAAGAGATGGAATTGATGCTTTTTTGACATTTTTGTTTCCATGGGACATTTCTCTTTTATATTCTGTGTATTAAAATATATTTTAAATGATTGTTATGTCACAGGAAAATGGCACAGCTATTTTAGTAATGATCTGATTTATAGATTCATAAGCTTTAGGGCCAGAAGGGACTGCTATGATCTGCAGAGCCGTGGCCAGAGTCACTTGCCTGATGAGTCCCTGCTTCAAGCCCCGCGTTTCTGGCCAAGTGACAATCCATCTTCTTGGAGAGAAACCATGTCAGAGCCAGAAACCACCAAATGCTGGAGAATTCACATCACCTGCAGACCCCCATACCTGCGTGGCGTGCTTGGCAGTTCTCCCCAGCTGTCCCCAAAGCTCCACTGTGGCCAGCTCCCAGCTCACTCTCCTTTAACACAGAGCTCTGTTCATACCAGGAAAACAATCCTGCTTCAGCTGTTTCCTTGCAAATGTCTGGAGCAATTTCAGAGGCAGGCTGGGCAGAGGCTTGGCTGTGGCACTGACTCAGTTGGCTGCTACCATCGGGGCAGGAGCACGCACAGGCACCCCCCTCCTCGCCCTGTCCATCACCTGCCTTGTCCCTCCAGGCCAGAGTCTGTCACATCCAGGGCAGCACAGCCAGACACCACAGACTCTGCCAGAGTCCCTGAGCATTCCATTTATTTTCCTTTCCTCTGAGCAGAAATGCCTAGAGGTGGGACCCAGGGTCTTTGCAGAGGTCGCTGCTCCAGCCCCCCGCATGTGAGGACCAGTGAATTGCTCTGATGTGAGGTATCCATCTGTTATCTCCAATCCTCTGTGGAGTTTTGCAAGTGAAGTGGGCAAAGACCAACACATTCCCCACATCCTGGGGCTGCAAGGGAGCCTCCAGCCCCAGGGCCAGTTCCCTCGGACTCACTGTGAAGCAGCTGTGGGGCCTTGTGGCACGAGGAGCTGTTTCTCCTGCATACACATCGGGGGACTGTGAATTAAACGGACTCCAATTTTATTGTCAGGGTTCATTAGGTTAATTAATACTGTGGATGCACTTTGGTAATCAGCTTTGCAAGGGGAGAGTGGTTTCAGCAGGAGTCGAGGAGCTGCTCAGAAGCCGCTCTGCTAATGGTGCTAAATCCAATTTCATGCAGTGGCACAGCGCAGGGAGATGATTAATGGGTTTCGTGTCTCCCCATCTGTGGGGACTGTCCCCAGCTCCCCTGAAGTCAGAGGGAGCGGGTCGTTGCTGGCTATCAGTGCGGCAGAGCCCCCTTTGCTCCTTGAAACAATCTCAGGACCTGGGCAAGGGAGAGGAAATGTTTTTCTCTGCTGGTGTCAGCATCCCAATGCCAGGCAGGGCCAGCCCAGCTGCTCAGGTGAGCCCACCCAGGCACCCGGCAGTGCCAGGCCCCCATTCCCACCGAGGCTCCAGCCAGCAGGGAGAGGCTGATTCTGACAGCAGAGAGCACTCCAGTGCTGCTCTGAGGCAGGGCAAGGGTTTCAGGGATTGGTAACAAATTTACCATAAAATGATATTGCTGGATTCAATGATCTAATGCCATTTGGAAAGGATTTGCATATTTTCATATGTCTGACAGGAAGATTAGAGACACTACCTTCAAAAAAGCTCTCATGGGCTATTCCTTCCTCTCTCCCCAGAACACAAAAAGTGACTTTGAAATATGAAACAGCACTGACTGCAAATAAGTTGAAATAAAAGCACTCATTATGCCACCCGAAGGATTTCTCGGTGGGGAAAGCTATCACCTGAACAAGTAGGAGGATGTGACTAGTGCTGGCTTGAAGCCTGGGCTGCCCACAGAGCAGTGGCACAGCTGTCCTTCTGACAGGGGATGGCCATAGGCTGCTGAGCTCCAGAAGGAGGAGGGACGGTGATGGGAAATAAGTGTATTTTCCCACATGGCATGAGAAGGAGGAGAGAAGAGGTGGGCATCAGCCCGTGCTGCAGCTAGGCAGGTCAATTGAAGGGCCATAAAGGTGCTGGTGAAGGGCTGGCACTGGGGATAGCAACCCTCAAAACTTCACCACAGCAAATAAGGGGCATGTTTACTGGGATTCAATGGAGTGGGAGATAAGGG
>VWZW01005428.1:90392-102846 GCA_013397115.1 Edolisoma coerulescens | reverse complement strand
ACCACCAGTGCTGAGCCCTCCAGCCTTGGTGAGGAGCTGGAGAGCCTAGCAGGTGCATGGCTGGCAACATGGAGAGGGAGCCTGTCTCAGGTGGGAGAGGCACACTGGCAGCGGTGACATGGTGACATCTGCCAGCAGGATGCTTTGGATACTCATGCAATCCCACCTGGTGTGTTAAACTGCAAAGGCATTTAGGGATGTCGGGGAGAAGGCGAGCAGCCCACAGGCAGTACCTGGGAAGGAGCTGAGCAGGAGATGTGCGTCGGTGTGGTGCCCACTGCACACCAGCACGGCGTCGAAGACGGCCGCCTCCTGCTTCCCCTCGCTCTCCGTCACCACCTCCCACTGCCCGCTGCTGGCGAAGTCGGGGCGCTTGGACACGCGGCACACGCTGGTCTGGGCGCAGGGGGAGCGGTGTCAGGCACCCTGTGCCCCCCGTTCCCGCTGCCACCTCCCCCTCGGCCCCCCAGCTCTCACCCTGAAGCGGATGTGGCGGAGCAGGTCGAAGTGCTGGGCGTACATGCGGAAGTACTCCATGATCTTGGAGTTGTGCATGTAGTTGGGGAAGTCCTCAGGGATGGGGAAGTCGCTGAAGCACATCATCTCCTTGGAGGTGTTGATGACGGAGCGGTAGATGCTGGCACGGCCGTCCTCGGGGTGCTCCTGTGGGAGCAGGGCACGGCTCAGTGGTGGCCGGGGACTGCAGGGCCACCTGCCTGCCCTGCCTGGCACCTCCCCTGTGAGTGCAGGATTAAGCCACAGGTGGTTGTAGCACCCATTCCTGCACCCAGCACTCTCCCATGGGTGAGACCTCCACCCCAAAAAACAGGGAAGAGATAGGTCTGGACTGGCGGGAGCCAGGCAGTGGTGACTGTGGGTCATGGTGGTCTTGTGCCTCAGTTTCCCCACTTCCACTCCTTGCTCCTATGAGGTGGCACGTTCCCAAAGCTCCAGTGGTGCCGTTGCCCTGGCTGCCACATCAGGACTCGCTGGTTGTGGAGGCAGTGCTTCCTGCTGAATGGCTGCTCCTGCTTGCCAGGTCTGTGCCTCGGCAGCTGGATGCTGCTGCTCTGATTCTGCTCCATCAGCCCTCTCCTTGCCCCATCACAGGCAGAACCAGCAGACTGTGACTGATCCACCCCAGCCCCCGCTCTGGCATGGTGCCATGTGTGTCTCCCCAGGGCTCTCCCACACACATATTGGGCATGGTGGAAACACTGATCATCTTGTTGATGGGTCCGTGGGATAAAAGTCAGCAGCCTCATTAGGTGGGGGCAGAGACGAGCTCCAGGATTGTCCCAAGGCAGGGGGAGCCCAGGCACAGAGAAGGCAGCACTCGGTGTCTCTGTGTGGGCGCGTGGCACAGAAGCAGGGAGAGGAGCAATCCAGGAAAGGGCTGGGCAGGACAGAGACTGGGACAGACAGTGGAAGCAGATAGGACAAGATAGGTAGGAAAGGGCTGGGAGCAACCAAGAGCAAAACAGCAGAGGAAGAGGTAGATGAGACTGGGAAGGGAGGGATGGGAAAGGGAAGTCTGAGCTGGGGGAGCAAGCCATGGAGTGAAGTCCTTGAGGAGGCTTCATCCTGCTGCTGGTGAGCAGGAGTTGGGTCCTATGTGCCTGACACACCAGCTGGCACCACGCTGCCAAAGCAGTTTTACTTTCCTGTGGTTTCCTTTGGAAACCTGCCTGCTGCACGCGTGCAAAGCAGGGGAGTGGTGCGTCCTTACTGCCAAGGAGTGATCCCAGTCCCATCTGTGCTGCTGCCACGGGGCAGGCTGGCTGCACAGGGCTTACCTCGAAGCGCCAGAGCCCCCCGATGTCCTTGCTCTTCTCAAAGCAGGTAGGCTCCAGCCCCTCATCCAGGCAGCATTTCAGGGCACACAGGCCAGAGGCACCGGCACCAATGATGGCTACTCTCCGGGCAGCCATGTCCCACCATGTGGTGGTGGCAGGGATGCTGGAGAAGCCGTGGCCAGGAGCAAAATGCACTAAAGGGAGGTTGTGGAGCCAGGCAGATCCCACCAGGGAGGCTGCCCAGTGCTGCTCTGTTTGGGGGTGACTGTCCCCGTGCTTCTTGTGGGTGGCTGAGATCAGCTGGGATGTCACAAGATGTGTTTCTTCCAGACATGATTGCAGGTTTCCTCCACCGCCCTGCCACGCCTCCTGCCCGCGTCCGTCCTCCACAAGATGCGCATTAAGTTCTGTAAGCTCTTAATGATGCCGACATTGCCCCAAGACTTGCTGGGCAGGGCAGAGATGTGGCTATGCTTCAGATTTCGGCAGGTTGAGGCGTGGAAAACAAACCTAGGGGATGATCAGGGGGGCTGGCATGACCAGTCCAGGAGTGTGGTGGCCAGGACCCCCATCCTTTACCCACTCTGGGTCCCCAGCCCACCCAGCCACCTTCTGGAAGGGCTGCGTGCAGGTGACGAGGGTGGCACTGAGCCGTGCCGCTGTGACCGCCCGGACCTGCTCCACCAGCACACACCCTGAGAGAGGCTGTCTTGCTGTGGAACGTGTGTGTGCATCAGCCTGTGCTGTTGTGGGCCAGTGCCTCAAGGCTGATCTCAAACCCGTGAGCATTCCCACAGCACACGGAGGGTCGTGATGGTGTCAGTAACAGGACAGACGCTTGGCTGTTTAATGCATTTATCCAGTTAAAAAGTGTGCTGTGCCTTTGCTGCTTAGCTTTGGTGCAAGTGTGGCAACATTGGCATGGCTGGGTTACAGAAAAGCCCGGAGTGCTGGCTGAGAGGGACTGGAATTTAGCCTGCAGTGAGCAGGTTTCCTCCTCTGTCCCTGACGGCACTCCCCCGGGAGAGGTGCAGAGCAGGAGCCCAAGCATTATTTTGGCAGCTGGGGAGGCTCTGTGCATCCCGAGCTCACAGTGTTGTCACAGCCTCCAGGCAGGCGAAGGGTTCTGCCACCACTGGGGTGCACAGGCTGCCGAGGGGCAGGGGTGGCCAGCCAGCCCCCAGCACATTGCAAAGCCTCCCTTCCTGTGCTTGCAGGGCACCTACAAGTAAGCAAAAACAGCTGCCAGGATGGCCACCGCCCCGACCAGCTTGAAGATGAGGGGCATGGCAGGGGCTGAGGTGCTCTCTTCCACGTGCCGTGTCTGCAGGGGCTTGAGGATGCGCTGCCGCTGGGTGAGGATGGCCTCCCTGGCGCCCGCCCACGCGCCCGGGCCCCGCAGCCGGTACTGGTACGGCGTGCAGGGCCCGAAGGCCACCTCCAGCGCCAGCTTGGGGTCCGTGAGGAACAGGGTGAGCACGCTGGGCTTGACCCCCAGCTGGCAGGCGAGCTCGTCCATGTAAGGGATGTAATCCACCTGGATGGTGTGCCGCTGGCTCTTCACGTACCTGTGGGCAGGGAGGGAGGCAGGTAGGTGCTGGAAGCAGAGCTGGCAGATGCCCTGCATACCAGGAAGGCGGTATTGGACAGACTGGACTGCGGGTAGTGTGGCCAGCCACATCCCTGTGTTGGCACGCACAAATGTGCCAGGATGCATCCATGGGATAGGATGGATGCCCATAAGCAGATGTGCCAAAGGCAGCCCCTTGGTGCTCCCACAGGGATCTTACCGCTTTGCCATCACTTCTTTCTTCTGCTTGATGTCAGCCTCCATGTCGTGCCGCGGGGGCAGCTTGTTCAGCCCTAGGGAGGATGAGACACAGCGGCCACTGGGGTGCTGCCCTTTGCCTGGGTGCTGTGCCTCTGCCAGCACCACCATGGCGTGTGGTCTGGCACCTGAGGCATGTCCAAGTGCCTCGGGATGGGGAGGAGCAGCCTATGGAGCTCAGGGTATGGATGTCCCTGTCCCTCTCAGACAAGAGGCCATCTCACCATGACAGCTGCAAGGCACCCATGCCATCACCATAGCCAGGGTGGCACAAGCAGCTGCTGTCTCCTTGACATGGCTGGGCACCATCTGCGCTCACTCCAGGGCTGCATCCACAGGGCAAGTTTGCCTGACTTACCCTTGAAGATGTGGGTGGCCCAGCGACACTGGAGCTCGGAGATGGGCATGATGGCACCCAGGGGCTGGATGAAGCCAATGAAAGCCAGTGTTGGCTTCTCCAGGTGAGGAGGGAACATGAATTTGTAGAGAGGGATCTGGTTTTCCACCACCTTGAAGCCCTCGAGGAATGGGAAGGAGAAGCTGTATCCTGTGGCAAAGACCACAGCATCGATGTCTTCCCTGGTGCCGTCCTCAAAGATGGCAGATGTCTCCGTGAACTCCCGGATGTTCGGCTTCACCCGCACCCTGCCTGAAATGATGTGGTTGGGCAGGTCATCGTTGACGGTTGGGTGCTGGTGAAGGACCCTGGAAGGTGCAAGGAGCCATTAGGGCACTGGGAAGGGAATGTTTCTGCTCCGTGTCCTGCTCCAGTTGCTGCTCCCTGCTCTGGGAATGCTCATCCCCAGGGACGCTCGGCAGCTGCCCCTGCACTGGTGTCTCCAAGAGTCCTTGGAAGGGGAAGTGGTGGCTCCCTCAAGCATTGCCTGGGCACAACAAAACTATTAACCCAGCCCCAACAACAGGGAGCATGGAGTGGCCAAACTGGGCAGGACACAGAGGGAGGCAGACGGTCCCTTCTGGGCAGGGGGAGTGTTTGCTGATACCTGTGCTTTGGCTTCAGGCCGTAGCGTGCGTGGTCGAACCTGGCGTTCAGCTTCTTCTCCATGTAGTCACATGCCATGGATGAGCTGACCAGCTTCTGCAGGGATGTCATCATGCGGGTGGTTAAGATGGTGTCGATGGGGTAGCCCCGATCTCCAACACGGTTGAGGACCCATGCACCCCGGCGGGTGCTGAGGAAGACCTAGACAAGGAAAAAGGATCACTTCCTGAAGGCAGTGATGGTCCTGGGAGGGCTGCCCTGTGGGGGACATGCCCTTGCCCTGGGATCACTCTGCTTTTTGCTGCCCAAGCACTGGGTAAAGACCCAGAGGGCAGAGGGAGCTGGTGATTGGCATCTTGCAGGGGAGTGGGGCCAAGTCTCAATTGCCTGGCAGCTGGGATTGGCAGGTGCCAGAATTGCCAAACACAGCGAGTGCTGGCATGGAGCAGCAGCTGTACAAGTGCCTTGGTCCTGGTGTCCTTGTGGAGCTGACAGTGTCCCACAGGGGCTGGCTTGCCTGCCAGGACCCCACTCCTGCTGCTCACCTGCTGGGCTGTTTGGCTGATCTCCACAGCCAGGTCTGACCCTGAATTCCCGATTCCGATGACAACAACCCTTTTGTTTGTGAAAGCCTGAGTGTCCTTGTAGTCTCGGCTGTGGAGGTAGCGGCCCTTGAACTTCTCAATTCCTGTGAGCAGGGAGGAGGGATGCTTGGCTTCCTGGTGCCAGGTTGGAGGATCACCCCCCTAAAGACTGGAGACGCTCCTTTGCCCCACCAAACCACTCCTGGGGAGCATAGGAGCACTCCTGGAGTCAAAGCAAAGCAGGGAAATGCTGGGGCCAGGAGGGAAAACAGTAGAGAGGATAGGGACTGGCATGGACTAGCTTTCAAGGGTGTCTCCTCATGCCAGTGTGCAGGGCAGTACCTGGGAAGGAGCTGAGCAGGAGATGTGCATCGGTGTGGTGCCCACTGCACACCAGCACGGCGTCGAAGACGGCCGCCTCCTGCTTCCCCTCGCTCTCCGTCACCACCTCCCACTGCCCGCTGCTGGCGAAGTCGGGGCGCTTGGACACACGGCACACGCTGGTC
The DNA here is from genome assembly GCA_013397115.1 of Edolisoma coerulescens. Classification (NCBI taxonomy): domain Eukaryota; kingdom Metazoa; phylum Chordata; class Aves; order Passeriformes; family Campephagidae; genus Edolisoma; species Edolisoma coerulescens. Next base: position 97,129 of record VWZW01005428.1, on the reverse strand, counting down.
TGGGCGCAGGGGGAGCGGTGTCANGCACCTGTGGGAGCAGGGCACGGCTCAGTGGTGGCCAGGGGAATGATGGGGAAGGATGGCTGGGGCTGATGAGGTGCTCCTTTTCGTGGAGCCCCTGCCCTCAGCCTCACCCAGAGGATCCCACTGTGGCCAGTTGCTACCCCACCAGCCACCACTGACCCCTGAGGGTCACCGTGCTGACCCCAAGCAGGACACGTGGCCAGAAGGCTTTACCTCAAACCTCCAGAGGCCTCCGATGTCGCCGGTCCTCTCGAAGCAGACGGGCTCCAGCCCCTCCTGCAGGCAGGCTTTGATGGCGCACAGCCCGCTGCTGCCCCCGCCGATGATGGCCACCTTCTTTGCCATGCTGCGCTCCACCACCGGGTCTCTGCCTGGGGACTGCGTCGGACAGTGGGGCTGAGTGACCAGGGATGCAACTGCGCAAAACTTTGACCCTGGTGCACCAAAGAGGTCCTAAGAGAGGCAGCCGCTCAAAAGTTTGTCTGGGGTTACAAAGCAACTGTTGTCCCCCACCAGGTGTGGACCTGGCCAGTGGTGGGTTTGGCACTATTGTAGTGTTGCCTCTAGACACCCTGAGGAGAAATCCTACCGAGTGTCAGGGAGCCTCAAAATCTCCCTGCCCATGCCAAGTCCCGGCGATGGAGGTGCCCTGGAGTGCTGTGCCCTTCTGTGGGGACCGACGGCTCCCTCCCAGGCAGTGACGGCCCCTCTGCCTGCCCTTTGCGCTCTCCCTTCCCCGGGGAGGTTCCTGTTGTGCTGTCCCGATGCCCGCTGCGTGCGGGCAGCTCGGGGGACACCCTTAACCGACCTGCGGCCGTGGGATGAGCAGCCCAGGGAAGGCTGGCGGCCGGCACGGAGCCGCGCGAGGGTCTCTGCCGGGTGCCCCGACCCGTGACGGCGGGCCGCGGCCTGGCTGCACGATGCGCAGCGTCCGGGAGCGGGGCCTCCCCCTCCGTCACTCCTCCCACGGGCCCCGGGAAAGGAAGCCAGAACCCGGCTGGCTCCCGGCCGCCTGCTTCACTGTTCCGCAGCTTCGGACGGCGGCCTAAGGAGTCATCCCAGGCGCTACGCGGGGACACGGATATGCAACCAAATCCCTATGGTTGCGTGCTTGGTAAACAAACGCTGCCCTGGACTTTTACCCTGGGATTATCAGGATCAGCCCACGCCAGGTTATCCTGGTACCCGGGATCATGCACGGCTCTGGCTGCTCCAGTGGCAGCTGGCACTGGATCGCCCACATCCCCTCTGCCCCTGGGCTGGGCATGTCGGCACAGCGTCCCCATAGCCACGGCTCACTCCTGGGCTAGCAGAGTCCTTGGGGCCAGTGGAACCCCGGTGCGAGGAGCACCACGCTGTTGCGGTGTCACTGGTGTGAGGGTGGTGGGACCAGTAAGGAAAAGGTTGTCCCTCACAGCAGGAGGCACAGACCAGGTGGATCCAGAGCGCTCCGCTGTCTCCTGGCACACTAACAGCCCTTGAGGACTGCAGGGGAACTTTGCCGTAGAGCTGAGCAAGGCAGAGGGGCCAAGCTCTGCAGCTGAAATGGTTTTAACCTTCTAAAACCCATAGTATGTTTGCAGTCAGCTTAATAAAGCTCTTTCTGTCCCTCACTGTTGGCAGGGGCTGATCTCTGCCTGGGGCAGAGGTGCTGAGCTGCCAGCCTACACTCTGTGCCTGCCAGTCAAAAAGCATCAAAAGCATCTTACCAAGCAAGGGATCAGCACAAGAATGGAGAGGTGGCACCACCATCAGTGCTACTCTTCCTGCTCTGCTGTCAGCTGGCTTCTGGCTCTTTTGCAAGCTCTGCATGGACTGTCCAAGGGTGACAGGTACAGGGCACCTCTCTGAGCTCTCAACTGCTCTGCTGTGCTATAAAACCTCTGTGCAGATTGCCTCGGAATTTGCCCTTCTCCCTACAGGAGGCTGCATTGCCCTGGACTTTACCCCCCTGTACCTGGACTCATAGCCCAGACCAACTGTGCACCAGGGTCATGCTATATTTTGGTCAAGGCCAGCTGGTTGCTATCTGTGGAAAAGTCACAGCTCCCCATACCTGGCAAGCACCCAGGATGTAGAGTGTAGGCTGCAGTGTCTGCTGTACGGTGTCTGCTCCGGGCTTCCACGGTGGGCAGAAATGCCATGGGACAAATGGAGCAGAAAACTTCTCTGTCCTGTCAGTGGGTTGGCACGATGCTTGGAGGAGCAGTGACAAGTGACAAGCACAGGAGACCAACGGTCTCTCTGGTGGAGCTGGAGAGAAGTGAGAGGGTGACCAGGCAGCCTGTGACCCAGCAGGACTGTGCAGTGGTGATCGTGGATGCTACCAGGACCTCATAGAAGGTCCTGCAAGTGAGTCAAGAACAACTTTTGGCACACACTTGTATGTGGGAGCCACAGATGCACAGGTTTGCTGCTGTACCCTCCACGATGTAGAAAGGAAGTCTCCAACGGCTCCAAGAACAGACTCTAAGTGCAGACAAAAACCACTCTGTGTTTTGGAAAAGGTACAGCAAAGATGTTTTGGCACAGCACAAGCAGCCCCGACCACCCCAAACCCTGACCACCCCAAACCCTGCCCACCCCAGAGTGTGCCACCTGCCTGTGGTCCCACAGCCACCACAGGGCTGGTCTCTGCCTTAGGGCAGGAGGGCTGGCCAGGGTGTTGCCATGCACATGCTGGACTAGCCCAGCCAGCTGCCAGGCATGCAGTGCAACCCAGGGGATTATTTTTTGGTCACTGGAACACCAACCCAGACCTGGCAGCATCACTGGCTCCCCCTGTCAGTGGGTCAGGGCTTGGCTTCAGGGGAACCCTGTCACATCAAACACTTTCATTTCAGCCCCTGTACAACTGACAGGCAGTGACAGGGTGCTCGTACCAGCAGCCATCAGGCTGCTCCTGCACACTCCACCCAGAACAGCACACTTAAACACTGCCTGGTCTTAATACGATTTAGTTGGTGCTTTCCAGGGCCTGCGTGCACTAATAGACCGCAATGACCACAAAGAGCCTCACCTGGGCCAAATCCCTCCACCCACATGCCAGGAGCACTGTTTAAGCTCATTATTTGAGTTCAGTCCAGAGCCCTCATTCCCTGCCTGGCTGTGGTCCCTGATGATGTGCATTCTATGATTTTCTGGCTCAGTCTTGGCCCCAGCTCATAATAGAGGCTCCTTGTGGGCCCCTCCTGCCAAGGACCAGCAGCCCTCTGTGAAAAACAGGCTGCCAGTGGTGCCAGGGGAGGAGAGCCAGCCTGCTGGAGCACAGGGAACTGTGGCAATGGCTGTCAGAGCCAGGGCCTCTTGCTGCAGGAGGTGCAAGCAAGGCTCAGACCTGGGGCTGGGTGTATTTCTGGGCTGTGGGAAGGTGCTGGCTCTGCAGGACTCTCTCTGCAGCCTGGAATATGCTAACGATCAGGAATTGCTGTGAATGCATTGTACCCCCTGAGAGACTGAAATCCTGTGGAGGGAAAAAGGAACTGGGAAGCTCTGGACAAGACCTTCAGGAGCGGACTGCAGCTGGGAGCTTCTTCCCCTGTTACCCACTGGATGATCAACCCTTCAGTCCCAGCATCCTTTCCCCATGGCTCTGGGAGCTATGTGCTCAACATCTGGCCTTAGTGCAGCACTTAAATTGAGAGCAATAGGGAAGAGATTGCTTAGGAAGGCAAAGCTCTTTCTAACCCTGAAGAGAGACCCCCATGGGTCCCCTCCAGGCAGGTGTTGTAGAGCAGGCTGTGCAGGGTATGCTTATGACAGCAGCATGAGTGTATTTATAGGATAGATAGAGGGGTGACTGTGGAGAAACCTCTGCAAAGTCACAGCTACCACGTACACCATGGGCTATTGCAGGTGCCCAGCGAGAGCATGCAGATTCACAGTATTAGCAGTGAGCTGCTGGATGAGTGTGCTGAGCCCTCCCCAGGCTCTGCAGAGAGCGGTTTTTGTCACCAGAGAACAGTCAGTGCAGACCCTGCCTGACAGCCGACCAGGAGGGCAAGACAGCACCAGACATCTGAGTGCAGGCCCTGGAGCCTGCAGCACCGCTCGTGTAGAAGTCTTGGCCGGACTGATGTGGTTTAGGATGCGAGTTCAAGTCCCAGAACCCCCTCCCTGTGCGTGCTCAGAACACCAGCACACGGCCCCCACTTTGTGATGAAGCCAGCGGTCGGTCAGTGGCTCCACAGCGCGAAGAGCGCAGGCGCGGTGGCCGGGGACAGCCAGCAATGCTCCACCACGCCGTACAGCGCATAGCCCAGCAGCAGCCCGAAGAGCACGGCCGTCATGTTGTGCCTGCCCAGCATGACGCGGGAGATGCTGACGATGAGAGCCCAGAGCACCACGAGCACCCGCAGCGGGACGGCCAGGACCAGGTGGCGCAGGACGAAGCGGCAGACGAGAGCGGCCCTGGTGGCGTGGCCCGAGGGGAAAGAGTACTTGTCCACCGAGATGGTGACGAACATGTCCATCTTGTTGTGGGTGGGCCGCGGCCGCTTGACGATCCCCTTCACCACCGCCACCATCACCAGGTCCAGCAGCAACGCTGGGAGAGACAGGAACAGGGGGTTACCGAGAGCAGAGCCATCAGCTAAGGGAGCACTCGGCTGCTCAAAGCTGCCAGAAGGTGGTGTTATTCCCCACGGCTGCAATACCCAGGCACGGAGAGCACAGCACTCAGCTGCTCTTGGCCTTCTGCAGCAGCATGAGCACATCCTCAGCCTCTACTCCTCTGCACGCACCCCTCCTGCGCCACCAGACCCTTGGCCCGCCACAGCCAACAGAGCTCTGCCCAGCCTGCACCCCAGGGCTTTCCTCTCTGTGCAAAATCTGATCTTGCCATGACTTGGGGCTCAATCTGCTCCTTAATCTGAAGGCAGCACAGGCATTAAGTCCCCACAGCTCCCTTCCTGGCAGTGCTGACTCTGCATTTCTCTGTCTACCCTGGTGACTGGGGTCAAACCAGGGGGGTGAATGATCAACCCACTCCACTCGGGCACAGGTCAGTGGAAAAGGCTCAGAGTTGCTGTGGTGCCAGGGCTCCTGGGGTCTGGCTTCTCCCTGCTGCTACAGGAAAAGTTAACCATGCTTTGGTTTTCAAGAGATGAATAAAGGACAATTTATGGTGGCTTGCCCCCTGAGAGCTAAAGGCTGTTGTGATAGAAGAGGCAAAGTACCTGTGATAAGTGTTCAGCCAGTATTTGGCAAGAGCAGCTTCTCATGTAGGGCAGAGGGTGCTTTCTCCATCCTTGTTAGCTCAGCTTAGCACAGCACTCACAGCCAGGGCTACTTCTTCCAGGACAACTTCTGTTTGCCCTAAGACTTGTTTCTGGACACCAAATCTTTTGGTCACTTCAGTTCATTTCCTTTGGTTAATCATTTAAGAACAAATTTTCTTTTTTTTCCACATGTAAGCCTAGATCAATTGCTTTTTCTCTTTCTACACAGGATTTGGGAGATTCAACTTGGACACGAGGGAATCCTCTTTCCGCACATGGGTGCTGCAGCCTTGGGACAGATCCCCAGAGAGGTGGGTGCCTCTGGCCCAGAGCATTGAGGTCTGGACAAGGCCCTGGTGCTGGGACAGATCTCTGTGGAGCAGAGGTTAGGCTGGAGGCCTCCAGGTCCCTTCTCACAGCTCTGCTGTGGGGCTGTAATTTAACCATGTGCTGCTAGATGAGAAAGATGCACAAACCTATGTTTACCACCAAGAAAATTTCAATTCAATTTCTAAGTGTGAGATCCTAATTATTTGCAACGTAATACAAGAGTAACAGTGAGGAATCTGAGAAGGTCTGGTGCTCTGGAGCTATTACAGTTTCTAAATTAGCAAAAATGAATACTCTTAAATATACCTAGGCTACTCTGTGTGTGCGTGTCTAATACTACACCATGCCAGATTAACATTCATGCTTTAAACCAAGTTTCCTCACTGGCTGGTACAGAACAATTCACCCAGGCCCTGCCTGCAGGGAGCCAAGGGTGAACGTCTGTCTGCCAGAGCAGCTTTTCAGGGAAAGGGCTGGTGTCTCAACACTAGGCAGCTGCACCTAGAATGCACTGTTCTGACAGCCTTGAAGAGCTAAAAGAGGCTTCAGCCCTGAGAGCTTTTTGTAACTGCAGGAGCAGTTCAGCTGTCAAGAGTTTCACAGTGCCTGGTTGCAGCTGTGACAGGTGAGTCGTACCCTGAGGCTGCAGGGTCACTGCTACCAGGCATCCCAAATGAGCCTGCACAGGTTGCTCAAAACCAGCTGGTGCCCTCGGGGCTTAGGTTTACCCAGCTCTGCCCCGTCCCTCGGCCCCCCCCAGCCCCTGCCTGCAGAGCCCCGCGGCGAGCCCTCCGCCTCACCGAAGAGCAGGTTGAGCAGCACCTCCCTGGCCGCCGAGCTGTCACTCTGGCAGAGCCCGTAGAAGGTGCCGAGCAGCCAGGGGATGCCATGCCCCGACACCTCGATGACCTTCATTAGGGGGCGGGCGCTGCCCCAGGCCGAGCCCTCTCCAGCGCACACGCCCAGGCGCTTGGAGGCCCAGAGGTCGATGGCGAGCAGGGAGCTGAGGGCGATGCCCACGAAGGACGGGTTCAGCTTCATGCAGTCCTCCTCGGGCAGCGGGGCGGCCGCGGCGCCGCTGGACTCCTTGCGGCGGGAGGGGCTGTCGGGGGCGGCGGGCCCGCGCTGGCTCAGGGACAGGAACTCCAGGCGGCCGCCGCTCCC
>VWZW01005428.1:48906-89808 GCA_013397115.1 Edolisoma coerulescens | reverse complement strand
GCCGCCCATCGCCCGGCGGCACACCTGGGCGGTGGGCTGGATCCAGGCCTGCAACCACATGGAGTTCTACAACACCTACAGCGACCTCGGCGTGTGAGCACCGCGGGCGGGCACGGGGGGACGAGGCCGGGCACGGCAGCGGGGATGGGGGCACGGGGGCCTGGGCGGGCCCCGGGCTGCGTACGGCGTGGGCTCCCCGGTGCGGGCAGCTGCCCTGCTTCGCCCGCAGGCACCGGCTGCTGCATCCCCGGCACCCTGTGCTGCACCCCCCGGGCACCCTGTGCTGTCCCTCTACCCCACCTCTGCAGCCACAGCCCCGCACGGGCAACACCTTCCCCCCAGCACCCGCTCCTCGACCCCACAATTCCTGCTCCTCGCGCCCCACAGCGGCTCTTGCACCATCCCAGTGGCCTGGAGCTCGCCCTTCTGAGGGCTTTGCGACCGCTGTCTTCCACCGAGCATCGTTTCTTCTTTGGGACTGGGACGCGAGCGCGGGCAGTGCTGGGGGAGTTGCTCCCTTGGCTTGTGTTAGAAGGGGGAAAGGTTGCAGTGCTTGGCAGAAGTGGCAGCTGAAAAAGAGCCTTTGCCAAGGCTGAGTGTGTGGGTGACTTGTGGGGATGCCTAGGGGCAAAGCTGTTGGCTGTCTGTGTGTCTTTCTGCCTTCGGAAAGGGGTGATGCAAGAGGGGAGGTGTCCAGAGAGGTCTGTTCTGTAGCTCGCTGGTGGGCTCCTGCTGCTGGTGCCACAGGTGTGGGCGCTGGGGGAGAGGCAGGCCCTTGTGCTGCCTGCCTGCATCCTTGTGTCAGGACAGATTGGTGTGCGTGGGGCACTGGAGCACTCGGGGACGCTGAAGTGAGTGGAGATCATCATCTGGGGGGATGGCAGAAGTGTGGTCCCAGCCCCTCTGCTCCAAAGCTACTCCCTTGTAATTGCCATACAGGCCTTGCCGTAGCCACACGGTGTTGGTAATGTGGTCAGCAGCAAAGATTTGGGCTGAATTCCCCCCCTCCCAGCCATATTGCAGGGATTTTGTTGTGCCAGCGGCAGGCATAATTGTGGGATTTAATTGTTGCACGTGTCTCTGTATTTAAGGCGTAAAAATTGCAGACCTCTTGCAGGAGGCGGCTGCTGATGGGCTGGGCCAGTGCCCTGGTCACGGTGCTGCAGCTGGTGGATGGGGAAGGCTGTTCTCCAGCACAGGAGCCGATTAAAGAGAGAGTGACCCCAAAGAGACTCAGCAGTGGGTTTTGGCCCAGTCAGTTTAATTGCAGGTTAATTAAAATGGCATTGTGTTGGCAGAGCAAAGGCTTGAGCTGGATGTGTGAGTCTCAGTAAAGGAACCGAAGCTGCATTTGTTCTTCAGGTTGTCCCTGAGAGTTTGCTGCAGGCAGGGAGAGGGTCCTTGTGTTGCTGGCTTCCCCATCCCTCGCTGGGCACTGTTGCTCCCATTCCCCTGCTCACCTTTCTCTTCCTGTTCACTAGGTCAAGCTGGGAGCTGCCCGACCTGCGAGAAGGAAGAGTAAAAGCCATCAGCGATTCGGATGGGGTGAGCTACCCCTGGTATGGAAACACCACAGAAACCGTGACCCTGGTCGGGCCCACTAACAAGATCTCCAGGTTCTCGGTGAGCATGAATGACAATTTCTACCCCAGCGTGACGTGGGCTGTCCCTGTGAGCAACAGTAACGTGCCGCTGCTGACCAGGATTAAAAGGGACCAGAGCTTTACCACGTGGCTCGTGGCCATGAACACAACCACCAAGGAGAAGATCATCTTGCAAACTATAAAGTGGAGGATGCGAGTGGACATTGAGGTCGATCCCATGCAGCTGCTGGGGCAGCGGGCACGGCTGGTGGGGAGGACTCAGCAGGAGCAGCCGCGGATCCTCAGCAGGATGGAGCCCATCCCACCAAACGCACTAGTGAAGCCCAACGCCAACGACGCCCAGGTCCTCATGTGGAGACCCAAGCGAGGGCAGCCCATAGTCGTGATACCTCCCAAGTAGGGCAGTGCCGGGCATGCACGTGAGGACCTGGGTGCCCCCAGCCCGCTGCAGACGAACAGGGTTTCCGAGCCAAAGCAGACCTCTTGGGTTCTCCTGCCTTTGTTGTTGTGGTTGGAAACGTGGCTGCTCCTCAGTCAGAAATAGAGCCTGGCTGGCACAAGGGCGCAGAAGAGGGTTTGCTGAGCTGGAGGATTTCCCAGGAAGCGGAATCAAGTACTTGCAGCTGGCACAGAGGCTGTCTGACCTAAAGGACTCATCTTTCCTTGCGGGGCAGTGCAAGGAGCTTGAGTGTGGTTGAACTGTGCCCGTGGCAAATGCTGCTTTCCACCCAGCCAGAGGGAGGAGCGGAGGCTGTGCCTGCTGGCAGCGGGGGGCTGCTGTGGTGACCTTTCCCGCCGGGATGCCGTGTCCCTGCCATGTCCATACCTATGCATTTTGGATCGATAATCCACCCGTCGCCTGCCTGCTGGGACCGGGCGGGAGGGCCGGGAGTGGGGTGGGAATGGGCAGAGCTGGGGGGCTGATCAGAGCCTGGCGCTGGCTGGTGCCACCGCCCGGGAGGGTTTTCCGCAGCCCAGGGGGAGCGGGACACGTTTTGCATGCGTCTGGGTGTGTTTGGAGTAGTTGTGAGTGTAGGAGATGCCATAGCTCTTTTCCGTCTTGGAGTGAGATCTAAGGGCAGGTTACATGTCCTTTTGTTTTAAGGTGCACTAAGTCTTTGCAGTTCCTCAGCCTCCCCTCCCAAGTTCCGCTGACCTTTCTCTTATGGAAGCAAAACCGATTCTCAGCCGTGTGAGAAATGTGGAGCAGTGCCCATTCTCCCAGCCCAGGTGCTCGCTGGCTCTATGTGTGTGGGGTACCCAAACCAGCTCAGAGGTACCCGTGGACTCACTTGCTTCACTGCAGACCCCACTCCCTTGCTAGAAGTCGGGTGCTTGCTCATTTTCCACGCAAATGCTGGCTCACATGGAGACCTCCTCTTCCTCAGCCACCCACGGAGCAGGGTGGCTACTGGCTGGGCCACCAGTGGAGGAGATGGCACACCTTGTGGTGACTCTCCAGGCTCTGCAGGGATGGGCTCTCCTCCCGGTGGGTGGAAGGCAGGGATGTGAATGGAGCTTGTTCAGGGCAGGCCTGGGTTTGCCTGGGCAGGAGGAGGTGAATGTGCTGCTTGGGGGCTGCCTCCTGCTGCTGCCGTGCTTGGGAGGGGTAACAAGGGGATTTATTTGCCTTTCTCCTCACCCCTTGCTGCCTGGATGGCTGGCATCAGCTGGTCCATGGGGCAGCATGGTGCTGTGGGATGTAGCTGCAATTCCCAGGATCTCACCCTGGAGTTGTAGCAGAGGCATAAACCATGGCTGTGCTGCTGCTGCTCTGGGTGCTCCATCACTCCTGGGCAGGTGGTTACAGCTTTTGCTGCTTTCTCTGCTCTGTCCTCCCCAGCACGAGCCCTGCAGCTCCTCCAGCTCGCAGCCCTGCCTTCACACTGCAGGGGTTTGTGCTGCCCTGGGGATGCAGGTCATTCCTGCTGGGAGGGTCCCGCGTGCTGTCCCGCTGGCAGGAGAGCCTGGGGAGGATCGCTGGGTGACAATTCCATGCAAGGCCTTTCCTGAGGTGCTGGCAGTGCTGCCCTCAGCCTGGCACTGGGACACCCAGCCCGGTGCTGCCCAGCTCCCTGTGCCGGCACATCCCCGCAGCTCTGCTCCCGCAAAGCTTCCAGCGCAGCTCCTGCTTTTCCAGGGCGGGGTGTGCACCCCGGGCCCTGCCAGCACAGGGGCATCTTAGACCAAAAATCCCTGTGAAATCCCCATGCTATTTATTGTCCTCAGTAGTGTTTGCTGTTGATCCAGTTCTTTATTTATTTTTCCTCTGGGAGTGTTGCATTTTGACGCCTTGATGCAACATTTCCCTGTGCTGGGGCCGGCGTTCCCGCTCCTCCCGCTCGGCCTTGCGCTGGGCTGGGACCTGCTGCTTTCGGTGCCTATGTCAGGGTATTGCAGGGGGCTACAGCCTTGCTGTGGGACAGGTTTGGAGGGAGAGAGGGCTTTGAGCTTTGGTTTGCTGTGTTTTCTGAAGCAGAGCTCCCACAGGGTGCTTGCTGGCGTGGGAAGATGTCCTGCTCTTGTGAGACTCTGTGGTTTTGTCCTGGTGTGGGACTGATGGCAGCTTTTGCAATCACTGATGTTTTGTTTCTCAAAAAGTGTGTGTGGAGATGGGTTAGAAAACTTGAAATACAATTTTACTTAAGGATTGGGGGAGGAGGGGTAAGTACCTTTTGGTTTGAAGTAAGGCAAGTGTATACTTTTGACCCAGGGGGACAGAAGCATCTTTGGCAGCATTAGAGCTAAAATGCCAGAGGAAGGGGTTCCACTATAAACAGGTAGCTCCAAGGTGGGCTTCCTGCTGGGAGAGGATGCTGTGTCCAGAGGCTGTGTGAGCCAGCTCCCCAAAACCCACGGGAAAGGGCTGCATGCTGGCTGTCAGCCCAGGAGCTGCTGCTGCACTGCCGTGGCTCCAGTTGTCTGAGAGTGGGGATGCTGCTGCAGGGATGCTGTTGAATTCATTGCCATCTTTTGGGATTTGCTGGCCAGTCTGAGCCTTGGCACATCGTTTGCCATGACACTGAGACAGCAGTAGCTGAATTTCTGTCCATGAATGTCTGCAACATCCTGGTGCTGGTGTCAGGCTCTGTGCCTGGCTGTAGCCGTGTGCCCGAGCCCCCAGGGCTGCCCCAGCCTGCAGGCAGGTGTTGGCTGAGCCCCGGGGCCAGGCCTGTGTTCACCTCTCCAGGCTTCTGCCAGGCTTCCATTCCCGCTCCTCTGACGGCTGGATTTGATGCACTTAACTCGGTTTGGTGCGTGGGTTGTCTTTGTGGGCATTTCCCCGTTAAAAAAAGAAGAAAAAAAAGTTTGCAAGAATTGTTTGCAGAGAAACCCGTGCAAACAGTGTTTACAGAAATGTGCAGGCATTTTGCATGTTGGCGAAAGGTGCGTGTTCACACCGGGGTGGAGGTGCGGGGTGAGCCCGGCTGTGGGGCTGGTGCTGCTCAAAGGAAAAGGGGGGAGGTGGTGGGGGAGAGCTCCCACATCAGTCTGGGTTTGGCTCATTCCCTGTGGCTGGATGAGCACTCAGACCCCTGGGCTCGGTGTTCAACCACCCCATGGGGATGCCTGCCCTGCGCTCCACTTCCCCACCAGCACCCCGTTATCTCAGGGAGGGACAGCTCATGGAAATGCCCACCTTCACACTCCCTGTGCCCTGAGCCTCGGGGTGCCCCTTCCCTCCTTCCCATCCTCGGGTCACTTATTTATTTATCTATTTATTTATTTAAGTTATTTATTGGTATTTATTGACAACTGGAAGTCAGGGGAGGTCACGTCTGCTGCAGTGGGGGAAGCTGGGTCTCTCCCCTACCCAGCCCCCTGCATTTTGGGGTGCTGCTGGGAGCACCTCTGGGGAGGGATGCATGTGGGTCCCCATGCTCCCATCCCCTTTTTGTGAGGGAGAGGAGTCACACTGGTGCCTGCAGGGAGGGCACCCGGTGCTTGCCCCCTTCCTGCAGAAGCTCAGAGCCCTCACGCTCCCTCCCTATTTATTGACCCGGCCTCCTGGCACTTCTCTGTCCAGCTCCCACTGGATTTGCTGTTTCCAGTTCCTGGAGATGGCAGGAAGAGCCAGGACGTATGAATGTCACTTTGGAGAAAAGACCAAACCAGGTATTCTGCTGCCGTGTGGGGAAAATCGGAAAGAGAGGAAAGCTGGTTTTGCAGAGTGCCTTAAACACAAATGATTTTACCGAGTAGGGGGCTTGGACTTCTGTCTCTGGATGTTATTACCAACTCGAAAAATGTTGCATTTCACTTCTCTGGGATTAAAAGAAAACTACTCGAGCTGTACTGGAACCAAACCTTGTGTTTGCTTGAGTCTCTCTGCCTGGTTTGTACCTCTGGGGCCACGGCAGTGGGGGGGCGGACAGCACCATGAAGCAGGCAGGAATTCATGGAATTTCAATCATCAGCCCCTGCCTGCCTCAGCAGTGAGACCAGTGGCTGTCCCTGCTGCCTTTAAAGTCCTTGGGTCTGGTGACAGGATTTGCTCCACTTTGTCCTGACTTGCAGGTGGCTTCTGTGGTGTCCCAGAGAGGTTGTGCTGGGCCTGCAGTGCCCTTCCCCAGGGGATGCTTAGAGCAGGCTGTTTGCTCAAAGGTTGCCGTGGGGCTGTGTCCTTCCAGAAAATTTGGGCAGTTGGTTGAAAAGCTTGGAGAAGGCAGACATTCCTTTTTTCCTTAGGAAACCAGATCAAAGTGAGGGAACAGCAAGAAACCCAGGAGTTTGTGCAGCCCAGCCATGGGGAACTAGCAAAGCTGCCCAGCTTGATAAAGCTGAAAAACTACACAGACAAAAGATGTTTCCCTGTTGAAATTGTAGATTCCCCCTCCCCCTTCTTGCAGAGTGGAAGAGTGAGAACAAAAGTCAGCCCAGAGACCAACTGTTCCTATCTTCTAGTCAAAATAATACATGGGAGTAATACAGAGTTTCATAACAAAGGTTCATTTAAAAGCCATTTGGGGAAATACGCCAATATTCACTGCATAGTTCCTGAAGGCAATTAAAAATTAATAAAACCCTTCTATTTTTGGGAGGGTGGGCAATGAGAGAGGGTTGTGGGTGCTGCCCCAGGATAGTCTGTGGGATGCTGAAGGGGGATCTCATTGCATCTGGTGCATTGCTCACCTTGAACATCAAACCTGCCAGTCCCTACTTGCTGGGGGGGGACATTTGTGCCCCAAGACAGCTGATTTCTTTAACAGCTGCTCCTTTTGAGCATTGCTGGCTGTGCTGGGCGCTGAGAGATGCTGGCAGCCAGCCTATGAGCTATGCAGTGAGCAGGTTTCTTTCCTACTGTTATATTAAAACATTGCTCATCTCTTGAAAAATCCCTGAGATGGCGGTGTGGGAGAGCAGGCAGGAGTTTGCACGGCTCATGTCGTGCCTGCTCACGCCCTGGGAGCAGGGAAGGGCCGCCCTACCCAGCAGCTAAGGGCAGGCCAGGCTGCAACACATTCTTCCTTCCCAGCAGCAGCAGCACAACGGCCTTGTCTGAGACCGTGTGCCCTGGGACAACCTGTCTTTCCAAAATGCTTCCTTACAGAGTAAGAACAAGGGCAGTCTGTGCTGCTGCCACCCCCTCTGGACCTTGGGCACAAATCCCAGCTGCACGGCCACAGGGAACAAGTAAATGGTGCAGGGTGCCTTGGGCCAGCAGAGACAGAAAAGGGACACTGCAGGTACTACTGAAGGTCAGTTTATTTGTTTGATTCCCTCCTCCATAAAACCTGGAAACAATCACCTTCCAGCAAGAGATGAGAAAGCAGAAGTGAGAGATTTGGCTCTGCAGCTCTTCCCCTACTCATGGGACCAAAGGTGTGTTAGACGGCTGCTCTGAAAGGCACGCAGCAGTGTGGAGCCCCCAGAGCTCCCTGTCCTAGCAGGACACCCCTTCTCACCACGCCTCTGGAAAAAGCGTGGCCAGTACCAAACAGGAGAGATGCCACAGCACGGGCCCTCGAGTCCCCCCGGTCTGCTCATCTCATCCTTGCAGGGCTGGTTCAAGGCAGGAAAACACCCCAGGTTTAGTTCTGAGGGGATGTGGGGGATGAAGGGGACAGGAGGGTTGGTTTAGTACTGCAGTGCACCACCAGCGTGACTGTACGAGGCTGTGGATCGTGTGGTGTCGGAGGGGCAGGAGCTGGGCCTGGGAAGGCTCCCGGCATCCCGTGGGGATGGACGGACAGCCAGACCCTCACTCCGGCTGCGGGGTGTAGCGCAGGTACTTCTTGCCCGACGGGAGCTCCTTCGTGAAGACTCCTTTGGGGAAGAGCTTCTTGGCTTCCTCGTCAGGTAAGGTGGGCACGACCATGACGCTGTCACCGGGCTGGGGAGCAAATGGGGACCGTGAGGAGCTGGCAGGGTTGGACACAGGTGGCACTGCCTCCCTGTGAATGCTCAGCCCCAGGCATGGCCTGGGCAGCTCTGCCTGGAGCCAGCAGTGAGGGCTGAGTGGTAGCTACACCAGGAGACACAGGTGATGTCCAAAGGGAGAGCTGTGCCCTCTGCCCAGCCCTGCCAATGGGATCTCACAGCCATGGGGGACACTGGCACTCCCCTGGGAACAGGGAGTAAGGAGGGGGGAGTTGGAGCATCTCTGCGATGCTGGATGGACCACAGCTTGCCCGAGTCTGCTCATCCATTCCTATCGCTTAGGCACCCCTACACAGGTGATGCTGGCTCCCCCTTGATTCCAAGCCCTGAGGAAAGGTGTGCTTTCCTGGGAGGTGGGTCAGCTAGCCCAACCCACTGGGAGCTTATGCTGCAGGCAACAGGAGCCTTCAGAGGCAAGGCTGCCTCCACCTGCTGCTTCCCCCACCCTGTGGGTGCCCCTCCAAGGGAGGCTGGCTGCCATTTCAGTGCCTGTTTCCAGTGCCTGGCTGTGAGCTTTGCTCTGCTCCTCACCTTCCAGTCCACAGGGGTAGCGACCTTCTTGTATGCTGTGAGCTGCAGGGAGTCCACCACTCTCAGGATCTCATCAAAGTTTCTCCCAGTGGTGGCTGGGTACAGGATAGAGAGTTTCAGCTTCTTATCTGGGCCAAAAACGAACACCTGAGCACAGGGAGACAGGGTCAGGGGCTGGGCAGATTTGTCTGAGTGCTCTGCTGGATCTGCTCAGCCCTCATGTTCCTTCCTTTCCTGGGAGGTGGCCTGCTTGATCACAGGTGTTGGGACAGGGGGATGCCATGGTAGGGATCTAGAGAAAAAGTGATGCCCAGGGAATGTGTTTTTGCTCTGGGAGCTCCTGTGTCCAATGCCAGCTTGTTTTGCTACCTGTGCCCTTCTATTGCAAGCACATGAGGGGAGAGGGAAAGTCCAGCAGATCAAGCACTGGCAAAAATTAGTCTGGGACAGGCACAGCCAGGATGGGTGGGTCGCCAGCAGGCCAGCGCTGCGCTGCTTCTCTCTGGGACACAACACATGGTTCCAGCCCAAGGAAGTCATCCCAGCTCCTGAGGATGGCCATGTCCATCCAGGTAAGCTGCCCCACAGACACAGGGCAGGATGGCAGGCCATGGTTCTGTACTGCTGGGAAGGCACAGGTGCTATGGGGACAGGCACTCACCACGCGAGCGGTCAGGGGCATCCCATCCTTGTCCAGCTCGTCCGGGTCCAGCATGCCCAGCTTGACGGCCAGCTCCCGGTTCTTGTCAGCAATGATGGGGAAGGGGAGCTTCTCTGCAGGCTGTTCCCCGTTGTAGGCGTTGATGTCCTGCAGAGACCAAGCCAAGGGATGTTCCTGCTCCTGGCCGTGGCACCATCACAGAGACAGAGGCCAGGCAGAAACGTTCAGCAGCTGCGCTGCTGGAGCTCGTGACTTGCTTGGCCCCAAGGTCTCAGGCTGGCACAGCACAGCCAGGGGCTCGTGGCCTTCCATGAAGTTTCCAGAAACCAGGTGACAAACCAGAAACCTTTGTGCCAGGCTGGACTTTGCCTTGTTCTTGGAGGTTGGTTTTTAGGCTGTCTGTGCTCACACCCTGGGGACCAGCTGCTTTGGCCAGGCAGTGCGTACGGAGCAACAGGGAATTCCTGCCCATGTTAGTGACACAGAGAGGTTTAACCACCTTTCACTGAGAATAGTGTCCCTCTTCTGACTCTCTCCCAGTAAGGGATCTAGCACTGCTGACAGATGTGTTGGTGTCACACCTGAACTGCACCGTGCTCTTAAGGAATTGTTTTCTCTAGTGGCAGAGCAAACCAGCAACTCTACAGCTATCAAAGGTCCAGCACTCCACAGGTCTTCTGCAAGGGACCAATTCCATTCCGTGAGTCACTCGCAGCTTACTTAACTAAAGGCTCTCAAAAAACAAGAGTGGAAGCCTGCGTGCAGGTGCTGGGATGCTGCTCACTCCTTTCTGAACCACTTCTGGGACCAGAGAGAAAACCATTCCCTTCCACAGCCCTGCAGGCCTCTCCCTTGTGACCCTGGTTTATGAGGTTCCTCCCTGTACTAGTCCAAACTTGAGCTGTCTCACAAATACAGGGAAACTGTATTTTGAGCTTCTCCAAGCCTGGTCTGGACTCAAGCAGAGCAATTAAGTTGCCCCTGGAGCTTGCAGTACCACCCTCACAGGTCACACTGAGCCCCAGCAGTGCTGGGAGGGGCCTGCTCAAGGAAGCACAGGCAGAGCAGCTGCCAGCAGCAAAGCAAGTGTAATTCAAGGTTCCTGCCCCAGAACAGGGCAGCCTCTTCCTTCCACCCTTTTCACGCTACAGGGGGCCAAAACTGACTGCAGTGCTGATGTAAGCCTCCCTCACACTGCTGTGCTGCATTATCAGCTCAGCTGATAACTTCAATGTACAAATCTCTCTGCCTTCCCCAGGCTTTGAACGTGGGGGAGCAGGGTGGGCCCTGCTCAGAGGGAACTCAGGGAGGGCAGGGCTGGAAGTGCTGCACCTTGGCACTGCTCAGAGCACACCAAAAGCAATATGAGCAGGCAGGCCCTGCACCCCTCCTCAGCCCTCCTAGGCTGAGGGTGCTGACAAAAGGGGGCTGTAGCCCTGACCCAGTTGCTCAGGATGCTGCAAGCAGGTCAAGTGGTGCACACGTGGCCAGATGTTTCCTTTCCAGCTTTTCTCTTTGCTTGTTTTCTCCCCAGGCCTTTCTGAGTCACGACTGCTCTGCAAAAAGGGGTCATTTATCTTGGCTGGGTTGTGGTCAGGCCTGCCTTGGAAAGAAGCAAGGAATTGGTTCTGTTGTCCTGCAAACCTGCCTTGTCAGAGCAGGGAAGGAAAGCAGAGCTGGAGAGTTCAGCTGAGGAGAAATGCTGCTGAATGCCCCACAGAGTCACAGGGGGCTGCAGATGGATGTCAGCAAATGAGACCCACCCACCCGTCTCTTCAGAGCAGGGGCTGGAGGATGAAGAGGGTTTCTGAGAATACCTGAATCCTATGGACTGTAACTCGTTCCAAACTGCACGTAATTTCGTGACCTGGGGACCTCTAGAAGACAGCCTCACAAACCACACCCTGTTTTGCAATAAAACACCCACGACTCACTTCCCTATTAACTAATTTTCTTTCCAGAGTCCAAGCTGAAACCAGGCATCACTGGAGTGATTTATTCACCACCGACTCACCAACGTGCAGGTATCAGTGGCCAAAGAAAGCACTGAAACCTCTGATGTGCACAGCATGTGCCAGCCAGGCCTGCTTCAGGAACTCAGGCATTCATCCAGCCCTTGGAGAAGCAGCACACTGACTGGGAAGGTCGGAGAGTGGGATCAATCCCTGGCTGAGCTACAGGCTTGTTCCAGGTCCTGGAGCAAGGCTCTGTTTTTTGGCTAGGGATGGCTAAGAATAGCTGTGACATGGCTGCTTGGAAAGCACAGCTGCACAGTGACCCGAGGATTACTGGCTATGCTCTGGCCCCACCTTTCCAGGCCCCGTCTGCCCACTGAAATTCGGCAGCAAAGCAAACAGAAGTTTCTTTATTGTTTCATGCAGGATTTCAGCCACCCCTCCTGCCCATTTGCTTCCTTGCAGACTGTGCTCCAGGGAAAAACAGCTTCATCCAAAGAGAAAGCACAGGCGTGCTTAGGAATGCTGCACAGAGGGTTCTGCCCAAAGGTTTGCTCGCTCCTAGGACTTTGAAGTTTAATCTAGTGAAACACAGGCTGCAGAGTCTTCTGTGGATTTGTCCTCACCAATTGGATCTTTTGCTCTAGAGGACTTTCACCTGTTTCTGACAGGTGCTGAGCAGACACTTCCAAACCTCTGTCTCCAAGGCTTCTCCCAGACTGACAGAAAGCTCACCACAGCTTGAATCACTGCATTCTCCGTGGTTTTTCTGGAAGGCTTTCCTACTCTGCTGATGCTATGGAATTATTCTGCTCAACCTCAGGTGAAACCAGGAGAAGTTGCAGAACAGCCTCTCGATGCTGGGGGGCAAAGTCAGCTCATTGTTCATCTCTTTTTCAGATCACCTGAGTCTGCTGAACCCCACACATCCCTGCAGGCCCTGGACAGAGCTCAGCACTTCCCTCTCTTGACACAACTTACTGCTCTCCTGCAAGAAAGAGCCTGCCCTTCACCAAGCTGATTTCATTGAAGAGCTTCTTGCAAATTTGAAGCCTTTGTACAAGTCAGCAATACCCTAACACAAAGGGCTTTAGCCAACGAGGAGACGAGACTCCCTTACAAAAGCACAACCCAAACTCTCTGTTATGTTTAATGACATGTTATTTGCTAATTTGACTGCTGGTTTCAGCCAGTTTGACCAGCACAGAAATCTCATTTACTGGGATTTGTACATTGCTTTTCCCAGGCCCTTCTGAGGCTTGCTGGGACATTGGTCATGCACCACTCAGGTACAAAGGTCAATTTAAGCAATAAGGCAGTTAGCCAATTTCTAAAGCCAGTCAGTTATGAAATAATGTCCAAATATACAAATTTCTCACCTTTAATGCCTCTTATTGCACACATCTCTCAACCCTGGAAAATATGTGAGAACATTCCCAATTTTAAGAGCTAAGAAAGTGGCAGGTAATTCACCCAGGGATTTTTACACTCTGGCCATTTCTGTCTGAAATAGTCATTCTAGACTATTAGTCTATAGTCATTCCAGGTTCTAGCCCTGGAACCACTCCCCCTGGCAGCACACACAGGCTGCCTTTGAAGTATTTCTTTAGTTCCTTTCAAGTTCCTTCACCAAGTGATTCCACTCCCGTCTCTTTTTAATACTCCCTCATGATGATTTTACATTTAACATTCTCCTATTTGTGGTTTTTTGTTTAATATGTCCCTGTTTGTCCTCTGTTTTCTCTTCCCTGCCCAAGCATGAACCACAATTGCCTCCTCACTTCTGATGCCTCTTTTCCTTTCCTGTTTTATTACAGAACTTTCTGAGGGTCTGTAGATAGGTTGCCTTCCTCAGAGGTTTTGGCATCACCTCCACGTGTTTTAACCCTCCCCGCTAGTGGTAGGACAGCATTAATATTGTTTTCCTCTTGTATCAAAGTGCATAGAGCACCCTGGACTTTGTGGGGTGTTCCATGAAGATGGAGAAGACCTTCCCATTCCTCCCCTGAATTTTAGCACCCCCATGCTTTGGGATGTGAGATATGTAGCTCCAAGCCTGTGTGGGCTTCTCCTGTGGCCTTTAGAGCAAGGCAGCAGCTCAAGCTGCCCCCCTGCACTCCCCACAGCTCATACCTTGCACCAGGAGAGGTGGTCCTGGACGCTGTCGATGGAGAGCGCGATCATCTTCACGTTGCGCTTGCTGAACTCGGGTGCCAGCTTCGCCGCCCGGCCCAGCTCCGTGGTGCACACAGGGGTGAAGTCCCGCGGGTGGGAGAACAGGATGCCCCACCTGAAAGGGGAAGGAAGGAGCTGGTGTGAAGGTGAGAGGTCATTCTGGTTTGTGCTGCAGACAAAAAGCTGTACAGATTGCATGGCATGGAGTGCAGGAACAGCTTGTCTCTCTGATAAGGAAATCCTGCCCTGGGAACTCTTCCTTCCCTATCACTAGAAACCTCCACGAGATACGCCCTGCTCTGAGAAACTCCCTGCACCTCGCTCCCCACTCTCCCTCCAGGAGATGCTGGAATAGACCATGGTTCTTGACATGGAGGTGGACACCGTGCCACGTGAGGAGGTTTGGGGGAGCCATGTGTACACTGTACCCCAGAGACCCCACCTGTGAGGGGATGCAGACACCAGCCTGCCAGCAGGGTTATTGCAGAGATGGTCACTGATTCAGGAGCCTGGCCACTACCCCCTACACCTCATCTCCTTGAGGAGATACACACATGTAACTCAAAAGAATGGGATAGGAAGAAGCCTTAACTCGGCCACTGCTGTGAGCTGCTAAATGCACTTCATGAAAAGGTAAGAATTAATCAATTAACAGGGGAGGCCAGAAGTTAACATCACATTGTGGCTCCTGTTACAACAACACAGCCACCTCGCTTTTGCCCACAGCTTGGCAGCAATGGATTTTGAGTCTTTAGAGCTGGCAAATACTAATTCTGCACTTCACAGGTAAGGTAAGCAGTGCACAGAGAAAGGCGGCAATGCAGCCCAGCAAGCAGCAGGAGGGGCTGGAGCAAAAAGGCTCTCAGGACTTCCCTGGGGGCTAAAGCAAAGCCACCCCCAGCACTTCAAATTCCCTGCCAGGGACTTGTTGCACCATTTCTCAGCTCAACACTCACAGATCTTACTGCACCGATCTTCACCTGGCCCCCAGCACTACAGCAGTGGGGGAAAGTCCTGTCTGAGAGATCTGGGAATGCAGTTGGAAGGATCAAGTGAGGCCCCCTGCAGCTCTGCCAGAGCCGTGTGACTACCACGGGTCACCAGGAATTTATGGGGCAGTTACCTGGCCACTGGTGCTGTGAGTCTCTTTGTACAATAACTATGCTCCTTGAATAAACAGCAGCAAACAACCGAGGAGAAAGGTGCCACGTGTGTGACCAGGCTGGAACCTGCAGGGGGCCTGCAGTTAAGAGGGTTCTTTTTCTCCCCTTTTGCTCAAGCTCTCAATGCCGACAGAAGAGGACTCAGTCGCTGATTCAAGCCTGCCAAGCGTTGCCGGGAGTGAGTCCCAAACACGCTGCGCTTGTGTCAGAAATGGAGCGGCTGGCTGTGCGGGAAATGGTGCCCGAAGGCAGGCGGCTTTCCAGGTCAGGCTCGAGCAGGACCAGAGCCCTTTGTCACTGCACACCTTCGCACGCCCGAGCTCACACTGCCAGCATGTACGTGACACCCGAGCTGGTCTCCGGGACTGGCCTGGGCTAAGCGCTGCTCTGGCAAGCCTGGCTTTTCCCTGCCCCGGGCTCTGCCTCTTCCCTCTCCTGTGGGGCTGCGGCTCCACGAGAAAAATCCACGTTTTTGGAGCAAGCCCCTGAAACTGCGCCGCGTGCCCGGCGTAGTGACACGGGATTCAGCCATGTGGAAGGAACGCGGTGAGCGGTCCCGCTCCGTCCCCGCTCCCCGGGCACCACCAGCGGCGCGCACATCCCACCCCCTGCGCCCACCCCCGGTCGCGGTCCCGCCACGACCCCAAGCGCTCACGCGTCTCCCAGGAAGTCGTGGAAGCGGATGCGGCCCTGCGTGGTGTCCGCCTCGAAGTTAGGCGCCTCGTCCCCCAGCAGCAGTCCCGGCATGTCTGCGGCTCCCACAGCAATTCCCAACGCGCTTCCCGCTGCCGCTGCTCCCGCTCCGCTGCCACAGCCGCCGCCGCCTCCTCTGCGCCTGCGCGCCGCCACCGCCCCCTCCCCGGCCACGTGACTGGCGGGCACGTGACGGCCCTCAGGCGGCGGCGGCCGTGATGGCGACCTACGTGAGCGAGCTGGAGGCGGCCAAGAAGAGCCTGAGCGAGGCGCTGGGCGAGAACGTGAAGCAGTGAGTGCCCTCAGGGAGCGGGGGATGCGGGCCTGGGCCGTCCCGCCCGGCTGGGTCAGGCTGTGCGCTGCGCGACCCGCCCGACTCCTCTCGGCCTCTCGCGGCCCCTCGCGTTTGTGCCGTGTCTGTGCAAAACCGCGCTGCTGCTGGGTGTAGGAACAGCGCTGTTCCCCTGGTGCCTGCACCGTCCCTAGAAGTGCTCAAGGAAGGACGGCGGGGCACTCAGTGCCGTGGTCTGGGTGACACGGTGATGTTGGTACGCTGGACTCGATGATCTCGGAGGTCTTTTCCAGCCGAACTGATTCTGTGGTTCCCTGCTCTTCCCTAGGTACTGGGCCAACCTGAAGCTCTGGTTCAAGCAGAAGATCAGTAAGGAGGAGTTTGACCTGGAAGCGCGCAGGCTTCTCACGCAAGACAATGGTAAAAAACACCTTGTGTTCATTTCCCTGCCTTGCCCTGCCAGGCTTGGGAAGCTCCTCCCGGCTCCACGGTGCTTCCGAAAAGCGGAAAGTCCTGTGGGGAAATAAGAGTGGCCAGGGCTCCAGCAGCAATGGAGTTAAAGTGGTGGGAGGTGCCCTGGCCTGCGTGGGGAAGTCCCTTTGTAACTCTGGCACTGACAGGCAATTTTGCCTTGTGTAAATGTGGTAAAAATGTAAAATATGCTGTTCCAGCAACCAAAAAGTCATTTTTTAACGTTACTGTGGAGACACAGTCCTTTCCGTATTTTCCCTTTGGTTATGGCTGAAGTAGGGGAGGGAACCCTGAATTCACCTGGGTGAGTTTGCAGCAGGCAGGTCCTTCCTGGCCTTTGGGAATGGTAGGTGGGGGTGCTGAAGGGTGAGATTCCTTGATCCTTGCTTCTCTGTGTGTCTGCAAACACTGGTGGGCTGAGCTCATTGTGGGGGCTCCTGGCTTCCATGTTCATGATCCCTGCAGGGAAGGGCAGGGAGTTTTTTGGTGCTCAGACTCTAAAGAGGATCCTGTAACCTTCTGATCCTGCCTATGAAGTTATTTTCACTTTCTCTAGTGCACAATTACTCTGTGTTCCAGTAAACCTCTGCGAGGAAGTTCTGTTTTATTAGAACCTGTTTGAGTTGACTTCATCTTTGTGGAGCTGATTCTCTAGCAAAACCAAAAGCACTGCAGGCTGGTGCCTGCATGGCAAGAGGAACAGCTGCTGCTGCTCTTACTGGCTGAATACACAGAGACATGTCAAGTAGCTGTAACACTTTATGTGTGTGTGTGTGTGTAACACCGAGAAGTGACCTAATTGTTTCCATGCTGTGTGTAGTGTCTTTTGTGTTGTCATAGTAGTAGATTTTGGGTCCAGTAGAAATAAGCTCTCAAAAAAACTTAAATTGAAAATTCTGCCTTTGTAGCTGAGCAGGTGGGGAGAACACAAGAAAAGCTTAGGGAGCTACTTTAGGATGCCTTTGAGGAGGCGTGTGTGGGAACTGATGTGCTGCTAATGAGCTCTCTCTCTCTCTCTCCACAGTCCATTCTCACAACGATTTCCTCCTGGCTATTCTCACCCGATGCCAGATCTTGGTTTCTGCCCCAGGTAAGTCCTGAGAAGCCTCATTAAACACTTGGTGTAGCACTGTGCCACTTGCGTGTTTGGGGTGTGTGTACACAGTACCCCAATCTTCTGAGCGTTAATATTCATGGAGTTTTTTTCCACACAGGCAAAAAGGTAGCAAAATAGTGATTCAGCTGATTTCAGCAGAGATGCTTGTATGACTAAGCCGTGTGTGCTTGGTTAGAGGCTGATGCTGGATTGCTGCCTGTGATAATCTGGTTTGATTTCTGGTTTGGGTGTCTGCTGCGAGCTGAAGGGTAAAGGCAGATGCAGCTTTCTCTTTGATCTGCTGTGCTTACCACTTTCTCTCTCCTCTGAACTTTGTTCCTCTCTCTGCTGGGGAGGTCATTTTGGAGAGCTGGGCATTCCTGACTGATCTTGATTTCAGCTACTTATCTGATAGAAAAGTGCTTACAGTGAGCCTTGGTTGAGCTATGACCAATTAACCAAATCGTCTGCAGATAGCTAACATTTTAACTTTGTGAGCATCTAGAACAACACTTTAACTTTGTGAGTGTCTAGAATGGCTATCCTCAGGGTTGCTGGGTGTGCTTTGTTTGGTCTTCAAAAGAGCTCTCAACGCAGAGCTGTGGTAGCAAGGGCAATTGTGCAATTCAAGATATGGCACTGCTCTGTAGGAGGGGAGAGAAAATTGTTACAGCTCATATGGGCTGAGACCTGAGAGGTGAGTTTTTTCAGAGGAGAGAATACCTCTTACAGGGGTGCCTGTTGTAGCTAGAGGAAGTAAAACCTGAAAAATTCATGGATGCCCGCAGGTTTTTGTGTTGGAGCTGGTCTGTAATTGTACCAGCTGTTCTGTTTAAATGTTAATCACCCCTACCTCCAAACTTTTTTTGTTTGCTCTTGATTGGACTTCAAAAACACCTTGTGTGTCCTAAACTTGTTCCCTTTAGGGGTCTGGACTCATGTAAATCAGAAGGTCTGAATCTGCTGCTCCTTGCTTTCGACTTAGATTAATTAATTACAGCTGAATTATAAAAAGAAAGCACAAGAACAGTGATTCCCCTTATTATTGCTTGGAGCAGCTGAGTCTAAATGGGGAGGGGGAGGGAGAGGGAGAGTTTCTGTCCTCTGAGCTCAGCACTGAGCTGCTGCGAGTGTTGGGGTAGAGTTCATAGCTCAGAGGTCTTGCTCCTGAGAAGCAGTGGCCAGGTTAGAGCCTCTGGCCATGTGACTGAGGTTGGGGTTGTTTATTCCTGTGTGCACGCTCTGGGCTTAGCTGTATTGAATGTCATTTGTCTTTAGCCAGTCCCTTTATGCCACTTAGTCATGGCAGCTCCTCTGCAGCTGTCTGGTCAGGATTTGTCAGCAAGTTCTCCCAGGTGTCCCTTTTTCAAGGCTGTTCAGGAATGTGTTGAAGGTAGGAGCCCCAGCAGAGCAGGGTCCTGCTCCACAGGTGACTTCCATATGCTCATTATTCCCTGCCTGACCTTCTTTAATTTCAAGTCCTTGGAGGTGGTTTTCTCTTGTCCCGTTGCAGCTGCTCTCTTTAGAGCCCTTGAAGAGTTGTAGTGGTTCAGCAGGTCAGTGATGGCATGTAGTGGTGAGCCAGCTGGCCACGATCTTTCCCCAGTGCTGGTCACCTCCAGGGCTTTCAGGCAAGCTTTGGCTGGCTCTGTGTCCACAGATTGCATAAGCTAGCTTGAAATAATTCAGTTTAGTCATGGGTGTGTGGTCTTAAAGACATGGTTTGGTGCTGTGGAGCTAACAGTGCGTTCTGCTAGTCCCTTCTACAGTCTCAGTTGTGCTGTCCACAGATGAGTGCAGAGTCTCCCAATGATTTGTGAGCTGATCTATGCTGAGATGGCTCTTTCTGGGCCACTGACTGGTAGATCTCTTACAGGCAAGATCTCACTATCAGCTGTGTGTGGTGCAGGGTTGTACATGCAAGCCCAGGAAAATGCAGTACGAGTGGAATACTAGCTGTTAACATGTAGATTTCTTTTTCTTCCCCTAGATGCCAGTCTGACACCTGCTAGATTTTTTGTTGTGGTTTGGTATTTTTCTTTTTTTTTTGTCCATGTAAGAATGGAAAGCTAACAGGCTTTTGTCTCAACCACTGTCTTTTGGGTAGAAGTTGTTTACTTCATGATTCATGGAAACAAGTAACTTTAAAGAAGTGTTTTTGAGGCACTTGTGTCGCCATCACAAGGGTTACTGATGTATGTACTTTCCACCTTCGTGTGAGAGATAAGAGGAAAGAACCATCCTTAAAATGCTCTTTTGTATTAGAAGATAATCTTGTGGTCAGTGGTAAAATTGTACTTGATGCTGTATTGTATTGGAATAAGAACTCTTGGGGAAGGTATTTTTTCGGAGTGATATTATATGTTGAACCATGCAAACAAACCCATCTCATCCCAATTTTGCTGCCTCTTGTAGAAGTGGTTCCACCTGGGATTTAGGGGAGCATTGGGTGAATGTGACCCGTTTTGAGAATGCTTTGCATTTCCCCCTCTCCTCTGCTTAGGCTTCAAACTTCAAATCCCAGTTCCACAGCCTCTCTTGCATGGGACATTTAGGGCTTGGTGGTGGAGAGGGAGGGAGGTGTGTTGTCTATTCTGATCTGAAGGACGACCATTTGGGGTCAGCTGTCCTGGCTGTGGCTCCTCCCAAGTCCTTGTGCACTGCCAGGCTCCTCACTGGTGGGATGGGGTGAGGAACAAAAAAGCCCTTGACTCTGTCAGTGTTGCTCAGCAGGAGCAAAAACATCCCTGTGTTACCAACATTGCTCTTAACACAAATCCAAAACACAGTCTCATACAAGCTACTATGGAAAATACTAACCCTCTTCCACCCCAAACCAGCATACTGGGATTTTTTCTTCCCCAAAAAATTCCATCAAGAGGAACTCTGGTTTAAATCCTTTCTTAACCTTGCATGGACTTGCTCACTAAGCTTACCTTGTTTGTTGGACAGTTGCAAGCACTCAGGTTACCAAGGTTTCTTCAGTTAATATGTATGATGCTTGAACTGTTACCTCCTTTCTTAGCTAAATGTTAACAATAAAACTGAGACAATTACAAACACTTGAGTTAGTGATGTAAGGATGTAATTTATTTAGTAGTAGTCTGGAGGCAATTAAAAGATGGTTCAGTGAATTAGAACTCATGTGGAATAACAGGAGCATTATATTTTATCAGGTTTGTCCACAGGCTCTGCTTAGAGGGCTTTCAGCTGTGAGATGGGCTCAGGCTGCTTGTGTTTGCTTCTCTCCAGTGTGCTGAGAAGGGAGGAAAAGTAAGAAAATGGGAATGTGAGTTTGTGGCAGAGGAGAGTCAGCAGAATATCAGCCAAACATCAGCAGAATACCTGACCAAAACCCTTGTTCCTGCAAGAAGATTAAAACAAACAACCAACTCCCCCAAACTGAAGATCAAGTACACACGAGTGGGAAATGTGTGTTTTCTCTGCCTGTCTGCTTCCTTCTGTGGTGACTTTCTCTGTATCTTTGTCCTTTCCTCATGTAGCGCGTTAGGAAAACCTGACAGGCTCTGTCTGGACTGGCTGGTGCCATCGTGATGGCACTGTGAAGAGATGTGGCAGCTCTTAGAAAAATGTTTTTTATCTGTTGCTGATCTTTGAAGGCAGAGCAGCAGCCATTGCTGTGGCTTGTTAAGGTCTGATTCCTTTGCTAGCAAGATTAAATAAAAGCTGCTGACATCTTTCACACCTGAGCCAACCCAGCCTTGTCATTTGTGGCCAGGAAGGCAAGTACTGGTTTTCTTAGAATGCTAGAGGGAAATTTTGCTTTCTTCATCTAGTGCAAGTCAGGCTTGGTAATATGAAAACCTGGAAAAGGAACCAAGAATTCTGCTATGGGCCCACTATAGTGGGGAATAGGAGATTGTATCTCACCTTTTCCTTGTTTTAAGCTGAGTCTGGCTAAGTTCTTGTTAAATGTGCACTTTTAGATTCAGTTAAGTTGCATCTTTCAGATCTGCTGTCAAAGCCTAAAAATTTAGTTGCCATTTAATTTAAAACCTACTGTATTATTTTTTGTTAAAAAAAGGTATTTTAAAAATTCAGACTTGGCTGTAACATTATATCTGTAGTACATTGTCAGAGAAAAGTGTTTGCAATTTCCGTCTCCATCCATTGCACCTTCTCTGGTCGCACAGCTGAGGGTACTGTCACAAGTGGGGCTGTGAAGGAGTTGTGTGAGACTTCTGACAGGGAGGAAGGTTCTGGGGTGTGGTGACATTGGGAGCTAGAGGTATGCTTATATTTAGAGCTCTGGAATAGCAGAGGTCATTTGTGTGTCTGTCCTTAGTGCACCTAATCCCCCCTGACTAGAAGGGGTCTGACCTGCTATGGAGGAGAGGAGGAGGAAGAATAAGACCTGTAAAGACCAAAACATCTGAGAGAAGTAGCATTATTTTGATCATCCTGAGATGCAAGCCCTGAGATCCTGATGAAGGGCAGGTGTGGTCTTTGACGTGGTTCTCCACAGTGGTTTCCTGTGCCCCATTATTAGGGCCTCTCCTGTGATGTATTGATGATTAGTGACACCAGCCTTATGATTTTTGGGGAGGTTTTATTTATTATCTTTTAGTTTCTTAAATTGACCAATGGATTTTGACAACAGGGTTTGTAGGCTATGGGTTTCCACCTCTCTGATAGGATGTAGCTAAACTTTGTGGTTAACTTTTTTTTATATAGGAAGAATGTGCCATCTGTGTATGTGTAGGAGGTTTCTTGTACCTTCTTAGCAGCTGACCATTCAAAAACTTCACCTGAATCCTCTAGTTTAGCCTGATCCTTACAGTCATGTATTAGAATTTTTTTTTCCATGGCAGAGAACACTGTGCTTGTACTCCAGCCGTGACTGTGGGAAGCTCCCCATAGCCAAGGGCTTCTAGCCAGCCTCATTCCTTGCAAACAGGGCTGTGGTATAACTGTATTTATGAATTCCTGACTACAGCAAATTAAACATAGTTAATTCTTGATTACAGCAAATTAAGCATAGTTGGGACAGCCAGAGATCAACCCACAGATTGGTGTGAAGCTGGTGAGAAGTGTGGCAGCCTGTGGGAGCAGGAGAAGACCACAACTGGGTGTTGGTCAGTGCTCAGTGAGTGTGCCTGAGGCTAGCCAGGTTGTGAGTGGTGAGATGTGGAAAGGCTGCTGTCACTTCTTGTCCTTGTCTAGAGGCAGTGGCAAATTCTGGCTGAAGTGTGGCCAGGGAATGTCTAAGACATTGCTGTGGTGTCAGAATTGCGTGGCAGCAGAGCTTCAGCCTCTGCTTTGGAGGCAGCTAAAGTCCCTTCAGAACTGAGCTGTCCAAGCTCCCTGGAGGTGGGCAGGGACCCAGCTCAGGGCATGCTCTGCTCCAAAGGAAAAGGATGCTCACTTGCAGTGCAAAACCAGGGAAGGAGGGTACTGGAGGCCAAAGCAGAGGCTGCCTCTGTAGCCACAAGAGGGCTGTCCAGTCTCTGAGTTGCACTTGTTCCCTGCCAGCAAGCACACACATCCAATGCAGTGCTGTCTTAAGCCCCAGTGTTCCTGAAGGAATTAATTGCTCACAGATGCTGTAAACCTGTCAGTGGGAAATTTGTTAGGCTGTCCTTGCCAAGAGCTGTATGATTATCAGGATGTGGCTTGGTCTACTGTAGGTGTAGCTGTCAGACAGTGTTCAGTGGACTTTTGAGCTGATGCTGTGACCAAATATATTTATTTATTGGTACTAAACAGTAACCTCTTTTTCAGCTGTTTGTTCGCTGGTGACATTTCTGTCATCCTGCTCCTGGGCTCAGTGGCCTCTGCAGATTTCCCCCCTTCTCCTTCTCTTCAGTGTAACATAACAATCAGCTGTGACTGATAAGGGTCCATGACAAAGCTTGCTGAAGCAGAAGGAGGACTGGGGGAGTCAGACTGCTTAATCCAGATGGTTTAACATCTGACCTGATCCAGGAGTTGGTGGGAGGAGAACCCATCTCCAGGCAAGCTCTCAGCAAATGACTTTTTCCTTCCTTCTGGCTTTTCTGACAGGCTATCTCTCTCCTTCCACCATGGATTTTGTGTGGACAGAAATTGCTATGTAAGTCATGGGTGATGAGTGAGTCAAACTAGCAAGGGGCTGACAAAGGAAGAGAAGGGCTACCAAGTGTTCTCCCCTTAGAAGACCTTCCTCTGGGCTGTGGCTGTTGATTTTGGGTTGAGGCTTAGCAGGTGGCCAAATTTTAAGGATTTCGTCCTGGCCCTAAATCAGCAACACCAACTGAGTGGTTTTTTGGTTTTGTTTTATTTTTTCTTTTCAATTTGTAGAAGGTGCTGGATCTCTGCCATGGCCAGGTGGCTCTGCAGCTAAACCTGGAAAACCCAAAGGGAAGAAAAAGATTTCTTCGGTTCGCCAAAAGTTTGATGTAAGTGTCTGTGGTTCTCTTTACACATCTGCCAGATTCTTAAAGCAAATTATTTCCTATTTATTCAGGCAGTCAGACAGAATTCTGTGATTACTCTGTAACCCAAAGTGTTAGAAGCAAGATACTCCTTGGGTGTAATGTTTTTAGAAGGTCCAGTTGTGTCAGAGCTGAAGATGCCTTTCAAAGGTGCCACCTTCTGGTAGGTGGCACAGAAATGTTGCAAGATCCAGTTCACTTTGCAGCAAAGGGTGTGTACATCCACCCCGCAGTGTTACACCCCTGTTCTGCAGTTGTTTCTGTGCTGCCAGACCAGTGTGGAGGGGGCCTGGTGTAACAAAGATTTGGGTTGAGGCACTCTCTTCAACAGACAGGGTTTGATAAGGCACATAGAGCCCTTCTAGCGACTGTGATTAAGCACTGTGTGTGTGCTTCAGAGACTAGTGTTCCAGAGAGATGCAAGTCCAGCTGAAGGCTCCTTGTATTTAGAAATTGTTGCAATACTTGGCAGTGCTCACAGCTGCAACCTGAATTGTGATGTTCTGAACTCAGTCTGTGTTACCTTGTCCGTCTTAAAACTTCACTGTAACTCTTCAGTTCAGTAGCAAGTAGCTGAGAGTTTGAGAAGCAAGTTGTGTAGTGGAAGGCTTAGAATTTGATTTACGCACTACCCCTATGATACACCAGATTTCTGGTGTGTGTTTATACACGTGTTCAGGAATGCTTGGCAGCAAGCACTGTATGAAGTGCATGTTATGATGAATGGGCTTGTCTGTTACTAGTGGAATTCCTGAGTAGTGTGAACTTGGAAGTGCCTTGGGATTTCGTAATGTTTCCCTCACTGGTCAGAGTAACAGCTGTGAATGACCACAGGTCCATTACAGTTGGCTTCTGCTCTCCCAAACCACATTCCTCTTGAGAGTTGCTTACATTTTAAAGGTCTTTTTTTCCAGGCATGTGACTTTCCTGTAATGAAAGCATAAGTCTTTAGAATTATGGGGAGGGAAGCCTGCTTTCACATCAATAGTGGGTGGATTGGTTTTTCACTCTGAGTTAAATGCCACGCTGTCCTTTGACTAAAGCAGCCCCGCTTTCTCCCCGGAAATTAAGATGTGAGAAATCTGCTTTGCTGCATGTTCATTGTTCATATTTAAAGTCTGTGTTTGTCCTCGTGCCCCATAAGAGCCTTGCAGCAATCTCCATTCCAGGGCTACAGGAGAGTAGAGGGCCAGGAGTTGTTGGGAGTATGATAAGTCTTGTTCCCTTGTGGATTAGAGCTGGGCCAAGCACGTGTCTGGGCTCAAGGATCAATAATTTACATTTGCTTTGTTCCCCCCTTTATTAGGGGTCTGAGGAGCCACCACAGGCACTCAGAGCTTAAGACACAATACAGCAAAGGATTTGTGCTGGAATACATGTGGCCTGGGAAATGCCACCCTGTTCTGTGATGAGTTTTTTCCCTAAATAACCGAGTCAGTTCTGAAAAATAGTCATAATCCATCTCAGAATTAGTGGCTGCTTAGTAACACAGCTCTGCTTAGAGTAGTGAAAGTGCACAGGGAGACCGGAGTATGAAATTAGGGCTGGAATTGGGCTAAGTTTAAAGCATTAGAGAGATGTAAGAATCAATCACACAAGTTTAGAATAATGGGTTTTAATCTAGAGGGAAAGTGTACAGAGAGTAAGTAAAAATACACCCTTCTGTATAAGAAATTACTAAATAGGTGAGAACTCTTCAGCATGGAAGGAGGTGTCTGAGAGATGTGAAAGTCCAGTCACTGGCCTGGGTGGTGTGAAACGAGATAAAAAGGACGGTGGTTGACCACATTTGGGACTCACAGGAGAATCAAACAAACAAATCTAGCAGGTGGGGAGGTGCAGAGCAGACCAGAGCAGGCAAGTCTTCACGTGTTGTGTAGAATTTCTTGCTGCAGTGTGTTGTGGATACCGAAAATTCAGGTGGTTTGGGGTGCTGCTGGACAATTTCAATGAAAGGATACCAACACTGACTTAGCAATTTCTTCAGTCACAAGTCATTGGGGGTTGGGAAGAGTATCCTGGGGAGAATTTTTTATGTGTTTTTATGAGTGTATGCTTTCTGACTGGAGAAGGGATGTCCCCTTGATGAACCAAAGAGTCTGAATGAATATTATCGTATGCTTTAATGTTGTGTTCCTGACAGCACCGGTTCCAGCCTCAGAATCCACTGTCGGGAGCCCAGCAGTTTGTGGCAAAGGATCCTCAGGAGGATGATGATTTGAAGCTGTGCTCTCACACCATGATGCTGCCAACACGTGGTCAGCTGGAAGGAAGGATGATTGTAACTGCATATGAGCATGGGCTGGACAATGTCACCGAGGAGGCAGTGACAGCCGTTGTTTATGCTGTGGAGGTGAGGCTGGGCTGGGTGGCAGCGGTGGTCTCATGACACCAGCAGCAAAAGGCTCTGTGTGCAAGTCTGGGGCGTTGTCCCTCAGCATGGGGAGGAAACCTGCTGCTCTGATTGTTCTCCAGTTGCCCTTTTGCCCCAGAGTAATGTGAGAATTGAGAGGCTTCCAGGTTTGTAGTGGCCTAGATGTAAAGTCTTGGACTTCTGCCTGCAAAGGTTAATTTTGAAGTACTTGCACAGTACCCCAGGCATGTTTAAGTAGCTGTTGTGGAAAATACTGTTCTTGTCACTTAAAAGCAGGGACAGAATGGGAATGCCAGTTTGACCAGTTCCATAAAAAGCAATCTGTTACAGGCACAGTGTCTGGCCTGGCCGTGAAGCAACAGGATCAGGTGATATCTGCAGGTGAAGCCCTGGTTTGGCTTTGGCCATTGGTGGTGCATCACTTTACACATCCCAGGAATGACACAGCCACTGCTTGGAGCATTGATGTGTGGATGGCTTTCTGCACTCAGGATGTGGAGGCCAACCCGAATTCCCCATCTGGGAGTGAAGCCAAATTTAGACATTGTCTTCTTGTTTTTTTTCATACGATTCCTTCTCCAGCACTTTTCAGGCAAATGAAAAAAGATGAGTGAGTGGCTTTTCACTGTCATTTCAGGGCCTGTATTTCAGTTCTAGTGTCAGTTAGGAAATCTTAACCTTAATCAGAGGTTGGGAATTTCCTAGCATTGAAGACACCCCTTTGACATTTGAAGCAGGACATCACACATTGAAGTATAGTTCCCAGGCTGATGCTTACGGTCCTCACAAAGTGCGGTGTTCTCTGTATCCAACTGCTGGATAATGAAAACATCCTGTAGCTTGTCCAGATACTGGTTCCCTTCCATCTTTGGGTCCTTGTGGTCACAGCAGTGCTGCTTCTGTCTTGCCAATTGGTGAGGCCCTTCTCCTAGCCATGAGTGAATAAATCACCACATGTCCTAAGATTTGGTTTTTGTTGCAGAACCATCTTAAGGACATTCTGACCTCTGTGATATCCAGGAGGAAAGCCTATCGTCTGAGGGATGGCCATTTCAAGTATGCCTTTGGAAGCAATGTCAACCCTCAGCCATATCTGAAGAACAGTGTTGTTGCTTACAACAATTTAATTGAGTGGTAAGGAGCTCTCAGCACACTGATAATGTAAATGGATTTTGCTACTCTTGGAATAACTCCATGGTTCAGTTTCTTCTTTTATTGCTTTGGTTTCACACACTAGGAAGGCGTTGGTATGGAGCTAAACAGGGAGTGAGAATATGGGGATTTCCCAGCACTGGACTGTAGGACAGTATTAGATCTCTGTTCCTTACCCCTGCTTGTCCATCAGTTTATTACTGCTTTTTGGAAACCTCAGTAACACAGGAATTCTCTGCCTTTATGGAGGCTCGGCTTTTGTGCCATAGGATTGAAATGTCAGTGAGGACCTGCAGGACTCAGCCATCCTGTTATTTCCTGCATCCAAATGTGTTTATGGTTCCTTGGCACATCCTTCCGGTTAGCAGAACTTCGAGGTCCTCTTGTTTGGAGTCTCGGTGTCAAAGAGTTTGTGCAGTGCATCTGGCAGCATGTGTGTATGAGAAGGCAGTTTTGTTTGTCTGTGGCAGCTTCTAGCAGTTGACAGGAGGTCGTGGGTGTTTTAAGATTTGATTATCGCACTACAAACAACTCTGCCTAACGGCCAGTGTTTCAGTTTAATGTTGTGTGTGCCTTAATTTTTATGCTGGATAGAAACTGTTGGCTGCAAGGAAGAAAAGCTGCACAACTGAGACCATTTAAGCAGTGCTGAGGCATGTTGAGGATCAGTCCACACTCTTTTTATTAAACTGGAATTTTAAACAAATTTTTATTAGAGCTGAAATAATTTTATGTAGGTATGGGCCACATCAGCTGGTGCAGAAAAGCAGGGCCCCTGCTGTGTGACTGACACAGCTGGTGCTGTTTTTGTGACTGGGATGTTTTCCTGCCTGCTCTGCCCCCAGCCCCCTGAGCAGCGCGACGCCCTCGGCGGGTCAGAGCCTGGCCCCCCCGCCCGCTCCTGATGATGCTGAGCAGCAGGCAGCCCTGCTCCTGGCCTGCTCTGGGGACACTCTGCCAGCATCCTTGCCTCCAGTCAACATGTATGACCTCTTTGAGGCATTGCAGGTAAGCTGGTCGTGTCACACCTTCGTGTCGCAGGCAGCGCTGTCCTGGGTGCCAGCTGCCAGTCTTAGGGTTTACATGCATGGAGGGGGATTTTTCTCCTCCTATAGTCTCTTTCCTTTTTTGCCCCTCAGATTCTTTGGCTTTGATTTGTTCCCAGTGTTAACTCATGGTTTAATGCCTGTTCTGCTCCCCTTGGTCACAGAGCTGATGAGGAAATCCCTGTCTCACAGCGTGCAAGAAGGGTGAACTCTTCCTCTGCAGCAAGACTGCAGTGATTATATGAGAACTGAGCCACACAGATTTTGACAGTGCTGCAGCAAAATAACTTACCTGGCATGTCCCTTCTTACTCCTCATGTTCCACCTGGGTACTTAGAGGAATACTTGGTCCTGACATGCAGGCCACTGCAGTGGGATTAACTATGATCACCCCAACCCTGGGGAGGCATTTCAGGTCAGCTGGGTGAATTCTCATTGGAGATGTATGGCTGTGGTTCCCTCCCTCTCTGGCAGCTGTGGGGACATTGCCTACTTTGAATGTCTAAAATTAGCTGTGAGAAATTCCCCCTTAATGATCTCTGCTGTTGTGAACAAGCCTTGGGATTTTGTCTCACAGCTGTGGATGCAGACCACAGAGCTGTAATCAAACATTCATCTCGTGTTTAGTCAGAATTGTTGTTTCTAAGGTTTTGATGACCAATTATTGATTACCACCCCAAGAGCAAAATGACTATTTCCTTACCATGCCACTCCCTTAGAAAGTGGTATAAGTTGGCTGGTGTGGCAGTGCTGTGAGCAGCTCTCCCTGTGAGACAGCCTTTATTCCCACTCTGCAGGGCTGGCACCCAGAGCATCCTGTGGCAGAGGGAGGTTATTCCCTGGGCAGCGTGGGGAAATGTCTATGGAAGTGTGCAACTTGTTTTCTAACATGCATTTCCAGGTGCACAAAGAAATTATCCCTGCACACACAGTCTATGCTCTAAACATTGAGAGGATTGTCATGAAACTCTGGCATCCAAACCATGAGGAGCTACAGCAGGACAAGATCCATCAGCAGCGCCTGGCGACCAAGGAGGGCCTCCTGCTCTGCTAGAGCTGGGCCAGCCCTCAGGTGGCTCCAGCCTGTTCTTGGGACTTGTCATTCGGATGCTCCTTATGAACCTGCGTCAGCATCTCCAGGATGATGTAATTTATGAGTCAGCTTTTCCTATGGAAATGTGACTGAGTTGTGGGACACTTCCTCTGCCTCCCCAGAGTCATGTGCCATGCAGTACTTGCAGCGATGCCACTGAATTGGAAAAGAGAAACAAGACACATTTGCAAGGACTGTTTTTAGGAAAAATAAATGTGAGAGTGGGAAAAGTTGTTTTTAAATAAGGTGTGCTTTTGTCTTCTTTTGTGAGCATGGAGAATCTGCCTCCTTGCCCTCCCCTCTCAGGTAGTTTCCCTGCTGAGCTCAGACTCCAGCGGCCTTGTCCAACTTCTGTTGCAGCTGGTGGGATCCTTTTCATTAACTGATTACGGGGTGGCCTCTTGTGAGGATGAGCAATTCTGTAAGCTGACCTGAATTGTTCCTCTTCTACCAGGGGAACTTCTGATTAGAAACTGTGACAAAACAAGGCAAAAAGGGAATTGTCTTGGTGTTGGAGATTCCTTGGATTTACAGCATGAACAAATCTCTCATATCACTTCCTTGTAAAAATAGGCAGCCTTGTATTACTTCATTATAAAATTATGCAGGTACACCTCTCCACTTGGGAGATGAGCAGATCACTGTGTAAAAGGAGAAATTCCACCTTCTGGGTTTCAGGTACTCTACTGTATTCCCGAGTCAGCTGTGGGAATGAGCTTATTATGACATGAGAATTCCATTAAAGTGTCTTAATTACGACATGACCTGGTTTTGACCTCACACATGGAGGTACCTGCTGAAGTATGACCCACTTATTGTTCCTCCAGATTAGTGGAATTGAAACAGCTTCTCTGGGGGAATATGAAAGGGGAAGCTCATGGTTCCACTCCATTCTGGTTTTCTTATTTGGAATGTATTTGGATAGGAGACTTGTCATATTTCTTGTGAAGTTTTCCTCTGAAGTTTTCTTCTCTGCTGTACCCCCAGGACTGAAGAGGGTGCAGATCTGTGATGTTTCTTGCCAGTTACTGTTCTTATAATGTCCTTTCCTGACCCCCATGACTGTTCATGTTGGACCAGTGTTGTAATAAGGGGCTGTAGAGCTGTCATTGTGTTCCTGGCTTTCCTGCATCCCCTTTGGGATGTGCTGTGGAGTTAGGCAGAGCAAAAGGCAGTGTCAGGTATTGGTGGCTCTCTTCATGAGAAGATCATTTTAGGATTATGAAGAAACTGGGAAAGGCAACGACAGAACTGCAGCAGGGCCTGGCAGGATGGGAGCAGTTGTAGGAGATCTGGCAGCGTGTGGTTAAGAGGGGAGTGGGAGAGAAAAGATTGACGATTTCTTTTGGTCCTCTTCTTTCGACTGCTTTGGTTTCCTGTATTTAAGCTGGTCAGAGAGAGCCTGAGCTTAAAAGTTGACCTCAGTGGTTTTTACGAGACAGTTTTTAAAAGCAGTGTTTAACCTTAGTAACTGTATGATGGTGACATCATCAAGTCACCCGAAATACAGACTGTGGGGTGTGGGAGGGAGATTTCCCAGAGAATTGTGATGCTTCTGGTATAAAATGAAAGCATTAAGTTTGTTTGCTAGAAACTCTGGGGCAGCTTGGAGGATCTCAGATCTGAGGAAAGCACCCAGCCTCCGCCAGCATCACAGGTGGGTTCTGAAACAAAATGCTGAGTATGGCACTAGAATCTCACTCCTCTTTGCCTGAGCTGTGTTCTGAGGAGCCAAGTCATATATTCCACACTGAAAAAGTGGGTTATTTGGTACGCCTGCTAGACAACAAAGGCTCAAACAAGGAACTCATATCAGCTGCATTTCAGAGATCTGAAAACTGAAAGGCATGCATTCTCAAAGCACTTTCCCATGAAGTGTGAGTTTTTGTGAGAAACTGCTTTACAGGCTTCTTGGGGCGTGGAACTGCAAGGGATCACAGAATATCCCAAGTTGGAAGGGAGCCACAAGGATCACGAGTCCAACACTTATGGGAATGGCCTGTATGGGGATCAGACCCATTATAAGTACCGTGCTCTAACCCACTAAGCTAATCCCCGTGGCTGGTGGGAGGCTGCTTTGTTCAGCCCCTGCTGAAAGAAGGGCCAAGTTCAAAATTAGAGCAGGTTGTTTTATTTCCAGAGATGAGACCAGAGAAGTTTCATTTCCAATTCCAGTGTGTGACCATGTGCACAGTGAAGGTTTTCCTTGGAGACCTGCCCTGCCCTGAGAGCAGGGTGATGGTACTGACAGGTATCACTGGTAGGCTGGGACATGACATATGTCTGTCATCACTGCAGTAGCCAGCCCTCTGAAATGAGTAACAGTGCTGAACTTCAAAGCAGCACAGAAATTAGTTTGGAAAGGTCTGTCTTCTGCCCTGAGATCCACCCAGAACCCGCCAGGTCTGTGGCAAGCTGAGCTTGAGCAAAACTGTTCCTGACAGATGTTACTTGATAAACTTACAGTGGAACTTCAGAGTTATCTTGGGCAACCCGGTGTGCTTTTAGTGGCCTTCACCACTGTCAGCTTTTTCCTCTGACCCATGCCTCTTGCTGCAGGCCTGGAATTTGTTATAATCATCCCAGAAAATGGAAAGACAGAAGGGAAGGAATAAGAGATCACCTGCCTTGTCCTCAAGAGTGAGAACTGCATCTTGTGCTCTTAACCCAGTAGGAACTGTGCAGTGTACTGAAAGTTGCTGCTTTTGGCGTTTCTGTTGCTTCTGCTACCACTTCTAGATCTGTACTGAAAAACCACTGGCCACCTCATGAACAGGAGGAAAGAGTGCTTGATAGCTTCACCCGGCTTGCTTCATGG
Organism: Edolisoma coerulescens; assembly: GCA_013397115.1. Classification (NCBI taxonomy): domain Eukaryota; kingdom Metazoa; phylum Chordata; class Aves; order Passeriformes; family Campephagidae; genus Edolisoma; species Edolisoma coerulescens. The sequence goes on along the minus strand of VWZW01005428.1, from coordinate 57,869 downwards.
CCTGAGCTGGGGTGAAGTTGTTCATCTCATCCCAGATGTAATCAGTGTGATCTGCATCCCTGAGAGTGTAGGAGACAGACAGAAAATCTGTTACTTTTCAGACTGTTTCAGCTCCCAGACCTGGCTTAGGTCTGACCGAGCCTTTCCAGTTGCATGCCAAGCAGGATCCCAGGGGTGTGAATGTAGCCTTCCTCAACACCCCCAAACAGCCACACCCTCGCTCCCCAGACTGGTGAGCAAGAAAGATGTTTTTTGTTGCTGTTTCACAGCCTGTGAGCCATGACTCCAGCCCTTGCCCTGTGAGTCAACTGCTGGGAGCTGTGCCTGGGAGCGGGGCTGGATGCCTGGCTGGGAGGGTGCTTGGCAGCTTGCTCTGCTCCATCCAGATCTGGTGCCCAGGTAAACACGGGAATCACCTCTGAGGAGGGCTCCCCCTCCTCAGGATCAGCTTCGGCCTTGTCTCGCTGGGGCTGTGTTGGTTATCATTAAAAAATACTGTTTCCATTTGAATTTTGGAACCCAGTTTCCCAGCGGTGGGCTGGGTTGTTGTTAATTAAAGGCTCCCACAATCAGGTATCTGCTTCTGTGCAATGACAGCCACTTCTGAAATGCCACTGCGATAAGAACAACAAGCAGGAGCTGGGGCTGCTTTCACCTCACAGGAAGGGCTGCTGGCCTTTCCATGGAGCACCCTGTAACCTCTTTGAATCCTTTGAAGGCTTTTAAACCGTATTTTGGACTACATCAGCAGGGCTCCTGTCCAAGTCCTGGCAGACGGGCGTGTTCTCCTTCCCTGCTCCTCTCCACATGCACAGCTGGCCAGCTCTGCATGCCAGGAGGTGATTTGGCCCTGGCTGAGCAATCTTCCCTGTGCTTCTATTTATGTCTCACAGAGATGCTCCAGATGGATTTGGCTGAGGAGCAGCAGGTGCTTGTCTGTGCAGTGTAGTCTTTCTGTGAAATGTAGGCTTGATTTTCAGATATTTATAGTTTGTTGGTGTATTGTTGATGGGAGCAGCTACTCTGTTTTTCCCTAGTGCAACATAAATATGTCAGAGTTCTTTTTTCCACTGAAACTTTATTTTCTCACTAAAATGCTCTTTTCCCATCACAAAGAAAGCACAAGGCAGCTCAGCCTGCTTTATTTTTGCCTGTCTCCAACCTCTCCAAAATACTCACCAGAAGTTTGTTACAAGTTTTCAAATGTGGTTTTTAACTCTGTAATAGAGTATTGAATAACTCCATAATAAATGGCTTCGGAATAATTTTTATCCAGTCTCTGCGTTCCTTAAAGACAGGAAAAGGGGGGAGCAAGAGCCTGGCTCTGCTCCTGTGCCCTGGGAGTGCCTGGTGCAGCCTTGCTGTTTTGCTGATGGCTGATGGCTCACACCAGAGGATTGGTGCTGCAGGGTCATTAGCAGGTTTTCTCTTTCCTTACATGTTAGAGATTCATCTCTGAGTTCCTCCTGCTATGCAAAATACCTCAACTGGACTTCATGGTTTCCCCTGGTAGCTGTGAGCAGGGGATGTGTGAGAGCTGGGCTGGACCTCCATTGTAGGCAGTAGATGCCACAGTGTGTGGTGGCCCTTACTCTGCCAGTACATCCTCCAGGAGTGGAGGGAGGCAAGACAGAGAGCTGTCTCTGTCCCTGAGCCTGGGCCTTTTGGAGCTGTCGCAGGCACTGCACAGAGCCCGGGGGAGCCATCCTGGGGAACAGCAGCAGCTGCAGATCACAACTCTTTGTGTTGGTGGTGCTAAAAAACAGGGGGGAAAAGCCATTGGGGCAAAAAAATCAAGTATTTACTCTGCTGCCCCAAATCAGCTTGTACACAGTGATGCAGCAAAGTACTAAATCCTGTTAGAAGAGAGCCCAACCATGTGTCCTTGCCCCTGGGACAGCAGGGCCCTGTGCAGCACATCCCAGTGTGGTGAGGCTTCCCATCTTTTTAAATTAGAAATGCTGAAAAAGCTAATATGGGAAGCAGACAGGAAGGAAGGATAGAACCTGCTCTCCAAACTCCAGGAAGCATTGAGGGCAGCCTTCGCTCAGCCAGCTGGGTGCAGGGAGCAGTGTGGGGTTGTACAGCAGCTCCTGTGGGTTTCTGACCCTGTGACCTCCCCTGCAAAGGACGTGGGGATGGCTGGGAAGCCCACCACCATTGCCAAGACTTCACCCCCACCCACCCATTGCCAAAACACTGCTCTTGCAACTTCCTGGAGCTTCCCAGCAAAACACAGCATGGAGGGCTTGGTTTAGGGTATTCTCTCAGATGAGACACCTCAAGCCACAGGTGCAGTCTCTGCCAGAGGGATATGTCAGTGCCTGTCAGGGCAGCTGCTCCTCTGCTCTCTTAGTTTTGTGAGTTCCGGCTCCCCTCACCCTGCTCGGACAGTGACAGGGGTAATTTGTGTCATTTGAGTCTTCAGGACACCCATGAATGAAAAAACAAGAGAGGCAAAGACAGAGACCCAGTAGCACACACAGACATGAAAACCAGCTGAGCACAGCCCAGCTGTGGCTGGTCAACAGCTGTGGGTGACCGACACCCACCGTGTTCGTGCCAGGAGGTGCCACTCTCAAAGTGCAGTGCTTTAAAGGCTGTTGCTCAGCCTGGCTGTTCCCTGCTGCATGGGGCGTGTTACAGCTCATCCCAGTCTCCTGTTTCCAGCTCCCAAGGGCTTCGTGCGAAAGTAGTGGATGTATTTGCAGCTTTGGCATCATAGAGAGCAAATCCACACTCTGGATCCATGTAAACTGGCCTCCTCCACATCAGTGCTCGAGGGAGGAGCTGACCCTGTACACTGCTGATCCCATTAAAATTATACTTATGCATCCACAGCCAAAAAATAAAGGAATAAAGCAAACAGTCTGAAGAGCATCGTTAATACAGAGCAGCCACAGCTATTTGGAAATCACACTTTGAAATACTGAAATTGAGTCCCTCAAGATTTGAACCATCTTTGCTATTTCTTTTTTTTAGTCATTAATCAGTGGCTACAGCTAGACAGTTATGATTAAGCAATTGCACTGTGAGCCTTTTAGGCTTGGCTAATCTTTTGTTTTAAGGAAAAAAAAAGACAATCCCAAGATGAATGGGCTATCTGGAGGAGAGACACCAGCAGTGAGGCCAGCAGGACCGAGCAGTATCTTGGGGAAAGGTAAATTCTGACCACCAACCCCTGCCCAACCTTACAGAAATGACATGAAGGCATGAGCAGAGGAAGGAGCAGCCTCCCCAGTGCCTAAAGAGGCTCAAGTGCCCTCGCAACCTGTGGCCCCCACCCAAACCCTCACTGGCTCCTGGGAAGGTGGTGATGGACAAATGGGGCTATGTGCCCTGCATGCCACCCTGCTGCTGGCTCAGCTGGCCACAGTAGGGACAGGGAGGGAGCAGGGATGTGCCTGCAGCCAGCCAGGCTGCCTGGATGGCAGTGATCAGTTCACCAGAGAGTGGGCTGGGCGTACCTGTGCTCCTGCAGGAAAGGGAGCTCCAGGCACCCCGACCCAGAACCTCACGTGCGACATCAAAGCAGCTGAGGAAGGCACTCGATGCAAATGAGCTGCACCTCAGAGCTGGTGCTTAACCGCAGCTGTGCCTCTGCCTGTGCTGTGGGGATAACCTGATGGGTCCCCTTCTGAAGCTTCTTGCTCGACCTCAGAGGTGCTCAAGGTCCATTCGAGGTCCTGAGGTGCTGATGGAGACTGGGAGAGGAGCAGGCAGAGCACAGCTCCATGGGCGCCTTGGTTGGCACCGCGGTGAGGACGCACATCTGCTTCCCTGAGCACTTCATGGCTCTTGCTTTTGCTACTACTAAAAGGGAATATGTGACAAATGAAAGCATGGGCCTGACTGCCTAAATACCAGATTGTCCAGGTGATGGAGGAGCATCTTGGCACTCCCAGCAACCTCTGGGACAACACTCACTGTCTGGTCTCATTCCTATTCCTGTAACTGTTTTTCGTTCTGATATTAAACTTGGAGGAAACTCAAAGACCATTAGTCATGGCTTCTGCTTTCTGGGGCTTTAATTGTTTATTTGTTAATGTTTTCTGAAAATGGTAACCACAGGAGAAAATGTGGTCCTTAGCCAGAGGCTGGGCTGGACTGGCTGGGATTACTTTGACCATCACAGTTTTTTATGAGAACAAGATTTCCAGTTTCTGTAGAAACATGTCCTTGGTCTCATGCTGGGCTGATATCAGTGCTCTAGGGCCAGGCACTGTGTGTCCCACACCTGTGATCCCAGCGCCTCAGGCATGAGAATGCCCTGGCCATGGACCTGTGTTCCCTGTCTGTGTCACAGGTGAGAGGGAGGAGCTGGAGCTGCTTTTCAAACTGAAACTCAGGAGGAAGAGAAGCACTAAGGATTTCTTTCAAAGAGCAGAGCATGAAGGCATGACTGAGGCATGTCTGGAGCATGTCTGAGGTGTGTCTGGAGCATGCCTAAGGCCTCCCCTGGGCAGGGTAACAGTGCTGCCGCCTTGTGCTGCTATAGCGGAGCAGGTGCAGGCTGCCCGGCTTGTTTGAAGTCTGGAGAAGTCCAGAGGCTGAGCGAGCTGGAAGAAGTGCAGCTGCTGGCAGCCAAAAGGCTGTGGGCAGGTTCACGAGGTTCACAGGGAGCTGGGGATCTGGGAGGCTGCACAGAATGGGGTTCCAAAAGCCCCCCTTTGCTGCGGTGCCCAGGTGGGAGGTGGGGCTCAGCCTGTCCCTCTGGAGCAGCTGTGTCCCCTGTGTCACAGGTGTCCTTGCTCGCTGCAGCAGTCCCAGGCCTTGTCACAGCTGGGAAGTGCCTCACAGCTGCATTGACCCAAAAAACCCAGGGGCAGGTATGGCAACCCCACTTGACATCACTACCAAATCCAGAGCTGCCACTCCAGGGACCCCAATCCATTCCAGGGGCCAGAGAAGTGGTGGGGAGCCCAGCCTGAGCTGGGCACGCAGGACAGCTGGCCACAAGGGCACAGGGAGGGAGCAGCCACCCCATCACCATTTAACAGCTGGGGAAGTACTGGGCTGCACAGCCTGAGCATGACTGCCAAGAAGCAGCTGTCTGGATGCTGATGCCACATCACATCTCCCAGCCCCTGCGGATGCCAGGGTATGGCCGAGGTCTCCTCTCCGCTGTGCACAGCTCGCTGAGTGGGCACTGTGGGGCCATCACCAACTGTGCAAATGAATGCCCACAGTGCTGTGGGACCAGCCCATGGCGTGCTGCTGCTGGACGCTCCATGTCTGTGCTTGGGTCTTCTGGAAATCCCCTGGCACCCCTCCCTGTGGTGGGAGGCTGGCAGAGGCTGAGGCGGGGGGGATAAGGGAGATCAGGGAGGGCTGCGGCTGCCACCACATCTCACTCTGTTGGGGAAATTCCTTGCCAGTTTAACAATATCTTTTCATCATCCTTATCTATGGTTTTCTGCTCACTTCAGGAGTGTGTTTTCTATTTAAATCACATCATCTAAAGTCTAATTCCTTCCCAGGATCACCAGGCAGAAGCCCATCACCCTTCAAGCACAAAGGCTGATGTGTGTCCTTGGCATGTCCCAGTCCCCACTGTTCCCCAGCTAAGAGCTTGGCTGGGGAGGGTGTCTGGCATCTCACTTGGCATGAGGATGCTGTTTTTCCCTTTGTTGGGCTAGGCACAGTCAATTACATGGAATAACAGAGAGGATTCGGTGGTGTCTGGGTAAACAAGATCTTTATGTGCCTCCTCCTGTAGTGTTTATCACAGAATCACAGAAACAATTCAGTTGGGAAAGACTTTTGAGACCAGCAAGTCCAAGCTCTGACCCAGCACTGCCTTGTCAACCAGACCATGACACCAAGTGCCACATCCAGTCTTTCCTTAAACATCTCCAGCGGTGGTGACTCCACTACCTCTCAGGGCAGCCCATTCCAGTGTCTAATCACCCTTTCTGTGAAGGAATTCCTCTGAATGTCCAACCTAAATCTCCCCTGGCACAGCTTGAGACTGTGTCCTCTTGTCCTACCACAAATAGCCTGGGAGAAGAGGCTGAACCCCACCTGGTTACAACCTCCTGTCAGGGAGTTGTAGAGAATGATAAGGTCACCCCTGAGCTTCCTCAAGACTAAACAAAACTGATCCCTGGAGACACCCCTGGTGTCTGGATGCCAGCTGGATGTGGCACCTTTCACCACTACTCTCTGGGCCCGTCCAGTTCTTAACCCAGCCAAGAGTGCACCTGTCCTAGCCATGGGCTGCCAGCTTTTCCAAGAGAATCCTGGGGGAGACAGTGTCAAAGGCTTTGCTGAAATCCAGGTAGACAACATCCACAGCCTTCCCCTCATCCCCCAGGCAGGTCACCTGGTCATAAAAGATCAGTTTGGTGAGGCAGGACCTGCCCTTCCTAAGGCTATGCTGGCTGGGTCTGACCCCTTGGCTGTCCCGTGTGTGCTGTGTGATTGCACACAAGGTGATCTGCTCCATAACCCTGCCGAGCACCGAGGCCAGGCTGACAGGCTTGTAGTTCCCCACATCCTTCCTGTGGGTGGGCCTCACACTGGATAACCTCCAGTCATTTGGGACCTTCCCGGTTATCCAGGATTGATCATAAATGATGGAGAGCAGCTTAGCAAGCTCTTCCTCCAGCCCCCCCATCACTCCAGAGTGAAACCATCCAGTCCCACTGAGCACTTGAGCTCAGACTCATCTCAGTGAGTCACAGAACCACAAGAGTACAGGAGATTCACCACTGTGGGCCCTGCCGAGGCTGCCCCTTGACAGGTGTTCTCACAGCCCCTGGGCAGTCACACGTGGTGGGAAATGCTCCTCCAAAGCCTGAAGAAGCCACGATGCAAATACCAGCATGGGGAATTCCTCCTGGCCCACTCTCACAGCCCATCTCTGGAGTGCAAGGTTTACGTGCAGCCCACCAGGACTTTGCTGCACATGTGTGCAGAGAGCTGGAAGAGACAGCGGGGATGCCTGGGGGGAAACGGGCTGAACAGGGGAGATTGCAGTCAGCTAAAAGCTCTGAGGGCTCTGCATCCATGAAAAGGGTCCACAGCAGGCCTCATACGGTGGACGCATGACAGAGCAGTTGCCATCCCACTGCTGCCTCTCTGTGAGCTCATTTCCTGCACTTTATCTCCTCTTGGGCAACTTGTGTGCTGTAAATCGTAAAGTCATTCAGCTTGGAAAAGACCTTTAAGAACATGAAGTCCAGACATTAACTTGGCACTGTCTCAGAGAAATTTCACATCCAGTAACTCAAATGAGTTAATTTTGCGGGAATGCACAGGAAACCTGAGAAATGTAAAATTATTTCTCCTGGAGTCCGCACCAACTGGGCCATGTGACCTGATGCTGTCTAATGGCATATGTAAGCTCCAGAGAGCAGATGAAATCCTGCTCCCGCAGGGCCCTTAAGTCATTACTCACTGCAGATCTCTGCTGTCAGTGAGCTGGCTCCCCAAACAGGGAACCCTAACCCTAACCCTGACACACCAGCTTTCCAGGTGTCAGTAGTCTGAAATCCATTTTATCAACTTTATTCCCTCCATTCCTCCCATGTGACCTCTTGGATCATTCACAAGGCAGTCACTAGAAGGCGAGTGAAGCTGATAACAGGGTCCCAAGACTTATCAGCTTGTGCTGATTTTGAGCCAGGGGAAGGCGCAGGCAGGCAGCCCAGCAAGCCATCCAGCCCTGCCACTGCCAGGGTTTCGCAACCATGGGTGATGCTTCGTGGCACTTAGCAGTCATTAAATTTGTTTAAGCTGATCATTTGCTGGATTAGCTGGCAGACAGCAGAGTGCCAAGAGATTTTTTGAGCGAGGAGGCGTCAGCTTGAAAAGATGTCTAAAAGAAGCACAGAAATCTGGACTGGTGGGGAGGAGAGGGGAGACAGGCATGGTCGGAGTGGGCTTGGCAGTGCCACACTGTCAGCTTGTGGCGAGATGGACGGAACGCAGCTCGCGGGGCTTGCTCCAGTGGTTCCCCTGCTCCTCTATTTTGCTGGGGGCATCACTGGGTTATGGCTCCAGGGAAATTTCTCCCTGCTTCCTGCACAGCAAAACTGCTTCTTGTGGAAACTGGCTTGTTATTCTCCTTTCAGCTCTCATGACACCCAGAACAGAGACAGAGGGACTGGTATTTCCTGCAGAGGCAAAAACTGCTCAAAAATAAGATCTGCCCAAGTAATTTGTGGTTTGAGACACCAGGTGCCCGTGATACCACAGAGCTGCAGCTCAGATGCTCTCAGGTCTCTGATCCTCCAAGGCAGCTCTGGCTGGGCACAGACACACAACTCCCTCAGCTGCTTGACTCCTTTCTGAGGCCTCAGAGCAGTGCTGGGGTTCCTAACAGGCTTTGAAGCCGACCTCAAGCAGCCCCTGCAGCGAGGGCAGGATGGAGGACAGCACTCCAGGAACAAAGCTGTGTCCCTGCTCCACAGGCAGTGCTCCTCTCAAGGACCTGGTGTCCAGCACAGAGAAACATTCTGCCCCAGAAGCCTGTCAGCATCTGACTGCTGGGGTATGGCGGCATGGCCGGCCACTGGGATGCCCTCAGCAGTCTGCTGGGTCGGCTCCTTGGGGCGCGCGAGCCCGGCTAAAGGAAGCTCGGAGGTCTGAACTGCGGCGCCCTTGCCGGAGCAGGAGCGGCACACAAAAACCAACGAGGACACAGCTTCCTCACCCGAGGGAGCTTCCCCCAGGCTGGTGGTCAGGCACGCAGGCGGAGATGAAGGAGGAGAGAGGGGTCTGCTGCTTGGGTTCCAGAGGCTTATTTCTCTGAAGGGTCAGAGGCAGGAGAGACCAGGAACAAGGAAGGTACAAGTGTTTTATACTGGGAGAAAGGGAAGTGGGGTAAAGGGTACCAATAGGGAAAGGGAACATGGGAGGGGTCGACAGGGGAACAGCCAATGGGGATAGAACAGAGGAGGGATTAATACAGACAACCAATGGGGTACAGAGGAGAGGAGAACATTCTGGAACATAAT
>VWZW01005428.1:937-48260 GCA_013397115.1 Edolisoma coerulescens | reverse complement strand
ACAGGGGAACAGCCAATGGGGATAGAACAGAGGAGGGATTAATACAGGCAACCAATGGGGTACCGAGGAGAGGAGAACATTCTGGAACATAATGCATATGGAACAGGGGAAATACACAAACATAGGCTTATACATAAAACTAGGAGGGGAATACACAAACCAATGGGGCTGCAGGGGACTGTGGGAAGTCGCCATAACTGAAAGGTGGATTTTAGGGGTTTTGCACTGCAACAGTGGGGTTTTGGTTTTTCATCTTTTAAAGATTTCAAAAGTCTTGAGGATGCTAGCGCTGGACTGCTTTGACTTCAGAAAAATCACAGCCTTAAGTAGTGCATTTTTACTCCAGATTTCACTACATTCATACTGTTTTATTAAAAGCCTACAAAGGACTCTGCATGGGAAGAAGAAAGGACACCAACCCACAACTCCCAGCATCAAATCCCCTTGCTCAGCTTGAGGGCCACTGTGCTGAGACAGCAGGGACCAGTTGGCACCCGCTACCTCTGGGGTGCCTGTCTTAGAATCATATAATGGTTTGGGTTGGGACCTTAAAGACCATTCAGTTCCAACCCTCCTGCTGTAGTCAGGGACACCTTCCACTAGACCAGGTTCCTCCAAGCCCTGTCCAACCCAGGATGGGGCATTCACATATCCTCTGGGCAACCTTTGCCAGTGCCTCTCCACCCTCACAGTAAAGAATTTTTTTCCTAATATCTAGTCCAAATCTGCTTTCTTTCAGTTAGAAGCCATTCCCCCTTGTCCTTGCAAAAAGTCTCTCTCTGTCTTTCTTGCAGGCTCATTTCAGGTCACCTCAAAGCCGTCTCTTTCCCAGGCTGAACAATCCCAATGCTCTCAGCCTTAGGGGAGCAGTGCTGCCCCAGGTTTGGGATGTCGGATGAAGGGGCTCCCAGGCTCCTGCTCTGTGTCTACGCCTCTGTCAATACTTTCAGTGCAAAGGTACGGGGAGCTCTGCTCAGGAGTGCACCTTTAGGTACCTGCAGCCAGAGTTAGCCAGAGGCTGACAAAGCTCCTGCCCTGCATCTGCCTCTCTGGCAGCCCCACAACGCCCTGGTTTTCATTTCAGCAGGACACGTGGCTGAAGGAGAACCAGCCATCTCCATTTTAGAGGCTGGAATTTTTCTTCCACCTCTGCTTTCTCCAGCCCAAGGTCTCTTTTTTGGGGTTAGGCTCTCCCTGGCTGCTGGGGTGTTTTTGCACTCAGGCATGGCTCTGGGGCAGGGATAGTTGTGCAGCTGGGGCTGCCCATTGTGGTGGGATCCTGGGAGGCAGCAGACACACTCCCCACCTAAAAATTTCCAGCTGACTTGAGCAGTTTCAGTTTTTCCATCATATTTTCTGCCCAAGTCATAGCAGTATTGATGATATCGCAGGGTGGGGAGACATGACTGCAGTGCTCCTGGCACTATGCAGATGACTCCACCACATTATCAGCTGAACTTCTCTGGGAATTTTTTTTTCTTTTTTCTTTTTTTTGCTTTGTTCAGCCACTGAATACCAGAAGTCTTTTTCCAGAAAAAAAAAAAAAAAAAGCTCCTTTCTTTGCATTTAAGGCTAAACCTAACCCTAAACCCATATCAAGCTAATGCTAGAAAGCAAAGCGACCGAAAGGAAGCTCTTCAGACACTCCTGTTGGCATGATAAGATGCCAGGGAGACAGTGGTTTTAAAAGTCTCCCCTTAATTCCAGTGAGGAGGAGTGGGAGATGGGGTGGGCCATCAGACAGGGTACATCACAACCTTGAGACAAAGTGTGAATGCCATGTAAAGCCACTGGGGCTTTATTTTCCAGCACTAACCCACATCTCTACCCAGATCTACAAGGATTTTGTAGATGGCAAGTGTGCAACTACCAATGAGTCATAACCACAAACATTTTTATCCATTAGTAAAATTAGCCTGCCAGGATTAATGTAACCACAGAAAAATCAGTGGAGGAAGTAGAAAATTGACTGGGAGAATCTTTGCCTGAAAGATGGGCATGAAACCTGACAAAGCACAGCCCAAACCATTTGAGATTTGATGGTACCTCACAGCTAGGTCTCCTACCATAATCCACCATCAAGGCAGATGGGACACCAGCTTGGAGGCAGTGGCCTGCTCTCCCCTCTGTCCCGGAGCCAGTGGGCTCGCTCCCATCGGGACTCACACAGCTTTCAGTGTCCATGGGGAGCTGCCAAGGGTATGTGCAAGAGTGAGCCTAAGCGTGGACGGATCTCCCACCACTTCCGTCTTCAAATCGGGACTGGAAAATGTCACAGATCGGCGAGAGCCTGTGGCATTCAGAGCAGAGAAAGCCCCGCTTGCAGCACAGCTGCCTCCCTGCGCTGTCGCTGTCTGCCTCTGTGACCTAGTTGAGTCATGGGGGGATGGCAGCCAGAGACATCCTGCACTGACACTCTGGGGAAAGCGAGGGGCTTCTCCACAGGGCCACTGCCTGCCCCACGGAGGCGGGGGAGCAGGGCAAGAGAGCACTCCGAGGCAGGGCCGACTCTTGCTTGCATCCATGTCCTGCCAGCCTGCTCCCCATGCTGCAGTCCAAGAGGTTTTTATGATTTATCTTCCTCTGGCCAGAGTGAAGGATGTGACTGGCTGCTCCCTCCCAGCTGATGTGTGGGAGAGATGGCACAAGCTGAAGGCACAGGTTGGGCGGTGAGGAAAGGAGCCAGGCTCTGGGTGAGCTCCTGCAGCACCTGGCTGGGCGTTAACCCCCAGTTCAAACACACTAAGTGTATTCAGATATGTGTTCACTGCTTGCAAGTGCTTTTCTTGCTCAAGTTTCAAAGAAAATATATCCGCGTGTTGAGTCATTGCTTGGTGTTTTATCTGATCATTGTCACCCCATGGAACCCATCCCATTCCCACATGGAACACCATCCCCATGGGGGCAGGACACGTTTGACCTGCTCCCAAGGCTGCTTGAACCCAGGGCAGTGGAAGGCAAGTGCTGCTGCCACCGGCTGTGGTCCTCTCAGCACTCCCTACACACAGAAGATATTTCCTGGGAAAAAGCACAGATTTATTGCTGTTCTTGGCACTAAAGGTTGCTCAGAACTGTGAAAGAAAGGCTGAGACAGACCTTTTTATATTTTTTCTTTTTTTTCTGAAATGTCTTTTTTTTCTATGAGTGCAATTTTTTTTTTTTTTTTTGCACGCTGAAGGCCTCTCCAGCTGTAAAGGTAGCAGGGCTGGGGCTGAGGCTCTTTCTGCCTGGGGGTTTACTGAAGCAGAGTCAGGACAGCGAGGCTTCACCTCACCTCTGAGGTGCCACAGATGGGGTGCAGGTGACTCCCTGCAGCCATACCCCGATGCTGACGTGCTCCCACAGGAGCTGGTGGGTCTGGCCACCACTGCTCCCTCCCTGTCTGGGACAGACACCATGGAAGGAGAAGAGATGCTGTGAAAAACAAGGTAATCTGGGGCTCTTTCTCCCATGCCCAGCCATGACGGGAGCTGAGAACGTTGGCAAGGAAAAGTTGTCTTAGGGGAATAAACGGTCTTGCTCAGATCTGGGTTATCTGTTGTGTCTGAACTGAAGATGCAACTGAAGGAATTAGTCCTTTTAGGTTCTATGAAGCTGCAGACACTGAAAAAGCAAAGAATCCCTAAACACGAGACAAGGAAGAGATAAATTATCAAGATGGAAATGGTGTCAAATTCCTGACTTATAACTTACTGATTTTGCAGTCATGCAATGAAAATATTTAAGAGCCGTTTGATGTCAGCATTGGAGTCTGCCCAGAGGACCTGTCTGAAGGAAAATGAAAGGCATCAAATGCTCCAAGAATCTGTTTCACAAGTGAGCTCTGGTGGACTGGGAGGGAGAGAACACTGCCTGGGTTACTGCATCTGCCTTGGTGAGGAACTGGGAAACCCTTCCCATCTGCTCAGCAAAGAGAGTGATCAGCCAAAGGCACATGGAGCTCATTACAGGATGCTGGGAAGAGCCTTCTGAGACTGTACAGGACTTGCTGTGGGATGTCTGGGGAAAGGGATGAATCAAGGTGGGAGGAACCAGTGTGGGAAAACAGAGGCAAAGGGGGACAAAAGGGACTGCTCACATGCCTGCCTGGCCATGCCCTGTGCCTGGTGGTTGCAGCATGTCCTATCTGCTTTCCAAACTCTCTTTAGCTGTTTCCCTGCTGAGAGTCTGCTCAGTGTGCACAGGCACGTGTGGAGGTTGGAGTACCCGTGATAGGGGGGACACCTTGGGGCAAAGGAGCCTGTGTACCAAGGTGGCAGCAGCCAGAGAGATCGGGGTGTGGGTGGGTATGTTGGCTAGTAATCAGTGAGCCAGGCCAGCTGGAAACTAGGATAAAAGGCTCAGGAGTCAGGAGGATAGACTGCAGAGACTGTGTATATAACACCAGCAGCTGAAGGAATTTATATTGTGCGTATATATGTTCTGGGCTTTCATCCTGGTAAGCCAGAGAGGGGAACAGGATGAGGCCACTGGTGTTGCTTGTGTGAGGAATGTGCATTTTCTGCCTGTGCTGCCAGTGACACACTGGTATGAACTCACACCTGCTTGCCTGCCTGCAGAGAAGTGTCCCCTCTCATGCTCCCCCAGGGGATGCAGGCAAGGGAGCCCCAAACATGCCCCTGAAGCCCAGGGGAGATTTCTCTCTTTGTCTAGGCTGGGCTGTTTATTTTTCACCTCAGGACTAGTGAAAGTCGCAGATGGAGAAGAGAAGAAACTCCGATCAACTGCAAACATCAGTGGCGAGGGGCTGACCGCTCAGCCTGCCTGGATTTCACACTGCTGGCACCCCTTGCGCTCCTGCCCGTGTCCCTCGGGGCTGGCAGCGTGACACGGGCAGGCAGCCGGAGCCTCTGGGGGCTCTGGTGGCAGCCACAGCCTGGGTGCTGTGCCCCCGAAGGCTGCCGAGCACGAGTGCTGCGGTGTGTAAAACAGAGAAAGCCTCTGGCCGGGGTTACTCATCTGGGGCTCTCGGTGCTGCCTGGCTGCCCCCCGAGCCGGCGCTGCCCTCGTCCCTGGAGCCCTGCTCCAAACACAGCCGGGCTCTGCCGCCCGTCCACAGCACCCACGGGCTGCTCCTGCACGGCCCCGGGCAAACCGGGCCTGCCTGCTGGGCTACAGCTCTAGGAGAAGGATACGGCAGCCGGGAAATGCCTCCTGCCCCTGCTGTGCTGCTGGTTAATGTCATGCAGGCAGTGAAGTTTGAAGACTGAAAGCCTCAAGGACTATCTGCCAGGGGCACCCTTGGGTAAGGGGCCGAGGACTGCCTGATTTTTGGAGATATGGGCCTTTCCTCATCTCGCCCAAAAGTAAAAGTTTAATCCTATGGAAACCCTGTTGTGATAACAACTTTTCAATCGTTCATTACAGCTCCATCTAGATAATTCAGTGTTTTGCAAATAAAAGGATTAAAAAGAGAAAACGGAGCCCTTTTTCCTGTGTGTTGTGTTAAAACAGAGATTGGCACCAGGTCCCAGCAACCTTCCCCCTGCAGGGTCCAGAGAAGGGAACGGTGATGCTGCTGGGAAAATCTCCATCAGGACTCGTGTGAGACCAAGGAGAATGTTGGGAGAGTTTACAGTGGCTTCAGATGGACATTTCCTTATATTGAAATAGTTATACTGGAACTATTGTACTGCACGCAAGTGCTATATTTGGTGGGTTTTAAGTGCTGAAGTTTTTTAAATAACAAAGAAGTGGTCAGGGCTTAAGGTCACTAATCAGTGACCATGATCTGACTATAGTCAGTATGAGCAGAAGGAGGGCAGCCCCAGCCAGTAATACAGGTACTAGATATTGCAAAAGAGCTAACATAAGTTAGGGGAAATAATGAGCCAAATTGACCAGGTGGAAAGAGCAATAGCTAAATGACTGTGAATGGAAAGTTAAAGAACCCTTTAACATGTATTTGAGGGCAGTGAAGGAAACAATTTAGCCAGAAGCTTAACCTGACAGCTGTTAGAAATGAGAAAACAATATTGAGAAAACAGAAAAGGAAGGAGTTCATAGTGTTCATGAAGGAAAGGCTATGAAGCATCGCTCTAATCAGTGTGTTTTTATTGACACCAGATCCTGATTCAGTCTCTGAAGTTCCAGAGTGAGTGGATTAACCTTTGCTGATGAAGCTGATGGTGAGAGGCAGGTGAAGAGGTATTGCATGCATCCTGATCAGCAAAGGATGCTAAAATATCATCCCAATAAAACACTGGCAAAGGGGTGAAGTGGCTTAAGCAGGAAATGGCACTGCACATGGATCTTTCTTGCTGGGCTTGGCTGGGGCAGTAATAACATCTAACCCTTCTCCACCTCTGTAATGCAGCAGTTTGAAGTAAATGCAGGGCCATCACCACTGATTAAAAAGCACAAGTCACCCCAAAACAGAGGCTGGGATTTGCAGACAGAGCTGTTGCAATCTCCAACCTGTCTCTGTCCTAGAAAGGTCATCAGCTCTTAACTCCCTTTCTTCCTACTGCAGTGTCTGCTTGCCTACCACCCAATTGTTCATGCTTCAGCTATTTAAGGGAAATGATAAGGCTAACAGAAGGAAGTACCTCCACCTGCAAATCTTTCCCCAAAATCTGCTTGCAATTCCTATCAAGTTTAAAAGAAGCGAACAGGTTAGAAACACAAAGGAAGACTCAAGAGCTGCAATAAAACCTCATTTTCAGAAAGGATGACTTTGGGACCATCTTTGCTGGCCAAAAAACTCCCACAGGGGCGATTAGGGGAAGCAGTCAGGTCACTGATGGCAGGGGCAGATAGGAAGAGAAACCATTTCCTTAACCCAGAGCAGAGCTGTATCTGGGGCATCATGGTCTTCATGTCCCTCTTGGGAGTTTCTAACACCACAGGAGTGAGTGGGAATGGAGCTGGGCTACCCAGCGACCTCTGCAAGAGCTCCATTTCTGAATGTCAGCTGTAGAATTCTTTCTTTTTTTTCATAGATTGTTTATTCTCTGTACCAGAAAAATGTCAAAAGATGTTTTTGGTTTTTCTCTCCTGATGTCTTACGGTATGATGGTGCGTTACGGTGGGATTTCTGACTGAAGCAGCTGTAAGACAAAGGAAGGAAGATGTGTGTGACTAAGTTCACCTCGACCTTTCAAAGGTGCCACAGTGAATGCTTAGCCCAAACCCACTCAGCTGATGGCTGATAAGGGAAGTCCACTCTGAGGAACAGAACAGCACAGTCCACAGCAGCTCACTGTGAGGCAGAGAGACAATGCTCAGGGCAAAGACCACCACCAGCAATGGAAAATCTCCTGTCACATCCAAAAAGGGGCAGCAGCTGACCTTTGGAACCCAACAAGTCCAGTGTGAATTATGGTGGCTGCCAGCTGAGGCAAGGCTGACTTTGGCTTGCTGGGAAGGCTGCACTGCTGCCCATCAGGGCTGTGCTGGAAACCACGGCACTGACATGAAAAACCACCACTAAACACCGGGCTCCTGCCCAGACACTGTGTCCACTCACAGATCCCACCTGGCCGGGCACCAGAACAGCTGCCAGCACTGCCAGGGGGGCAGGTCCTAACCCTGCCTGGCCCAATGCAGCTGGCGCTCGGCACCGTGCCCTCTTGGGAAGACAGCCTTCTCTTGGCCCAGGGACTGTGACAACCAGGAAAAATGACCCTGCACACTGCAGTGAGGCACCAGCAGCTGCTGAAGGAGTGCCCTGGGGAATCCATCCACTGCTCATCTCCCTGCTCCCATAAAGCAGCTTCCCAAGAAAAATACCAGTGCCACACTGTGGGATGAGGCACAGTGAGATTTAGTTCAGTGAAGTGATCATGCTCCTCTTTGGGGATCTCTCCACAGAATCCTGCCTCTGCCTAAATATCAATATTTTTCTTTGTTATTTCACAGCACTTTCACCGTTTCTGTCTCTAATTTACACTGCCAAAAGTAGCCTGACTAACATGAATTCCTCCTTACTGACTCAGTGCCTTTGCTGTCAGAAATCCTTGATGCATACACACACATCAGCCAAAAAGTGGCTGTACACAAGGAGCAAGAAAAAGCCACATGGAAGTGAAATTAATCACAGAATCAGAATATCATGAGTTGGAAGGGGTCCACAAGGATCATTTAGTCCAACTCCTGAATTTTTAGAGGGCTTCTCCATCTGCCACTTCCAAGAATGACCTTTCAGCTCAGATTCATAATCTGTTTTAGCAAAGGAAAAATATATAATATCTTTTCAGTTTAGGGTGAACTGAGCAACTAAAATCAGTCAGGAATCAACAGATTCTTGGTGTGCTGGATGTGAAAGACATTGGTGTCTTTTGCTCTGATGATCAAGGGAGACAAATTGTTAATGTGGTTCAGAGACACTGGAGCAGGACTCCACAAACCTTTTAGGCAGAAGTCCTTGACTTTGATAAATAAATTTGTCTTAATTATAAAATATTTTCTTTCTGGAGTGGACAGAGACATTAAACAGCACTAGCTGGGGCACACAAAAATCTTGCCTTTGTAACACTTTGCTTTTCTCCCCCTCAAAGGCTTCCTTTGCTATTCTCTACTGTTTTACTAACTCAAACCATGCCACCAGTTATTCCTGAGGCAAGGACAGCCTTGGCGGAAGACAGGCAAACACACAAGAAGACAACCCAGCATCGGGTGTAAATTGTATTACTTGACTGCAGCAATGAGAGCAACAGCACTGCTCTCCTGGTAACTAATTTCGAGTGCAGGTCAAACCCTTAAATTATAAGAAAAAAGCTACCAGCAAGAGCTGAGAGGTCAGATCTCACCTGTGAGCATGTCCCCCTTCCTGCTTGGCTTGCCAGAGGATCCCCAAGGAAAAAGGCCAGCTGCAGAAGGGCAGGTCCAGCAGGACAAGGTGCTTCCTTCCATTTGGTTAACAAACCATCAACAATCACTCAATCAGTTCCGCACCTGCTGAGCAGCAGTTTCACACAGACCATGCTTCACAGGTATTATGAAAAAGAGAAACAAGACCATTGCTGAAGGTACAGTGCATGCCCACAGCTACTCCTCTGCCCAAGAGTTTTCCTTGCCCCAAGGAAAACATGTGGTTTTGTTCTTGGAAACCCATACTGCTTGCTACTTGTTTCCTTTTTCCTTGTAGCCGTTTACAAACAGTTTAATTGGTTCTTCCACTGTTCTTCTGAGAAGTTAAATTCTCCTATATAACTTCCCAGTTCCTCCTTTTGAGGGGATGAGAGCACTTTACCTGAGAAATGAGAGCTAAATAAAGGTGGGTGCCAGTAAGGGCTGCCAGCTCTTGGTTAAAGCTTCTGCTCTGTCACTCTCACACAGAGTGCTCCCCATGGGCCAGAGGCTTTGGTCTGTGCCCCTTCCCACTGACCTGGGGCACTGGCAGGCCGGGGCTCCAGCTGCGTCCTGGTACAACCATGACACTGCAGGATATAGCCTTGACTGTAACCAACACACTTTAGCCAAAGTTTTAAATCACTCAGCTCCCCAGTCTGGGAAAGCCCAGAAATGACAGACTAATGTAAGAGACATTGGATTGTCATCAAAACCAAACAAACTAGCATGCCTTATTACCAACTCACTCTGTTTTCCTTCAGTCCTTGCTGGATTAAAGTTCCTGAATGTGTCACCGAGAGGCATTTCTTTGGAAAACTAACCAGAGCACCAGCATGCCCAAAGCCATCCCAGCCTGCCTGCTCACTGAAATGACTTGATGACTACACAGGGTTCAGGCAAACCCCAAGAGACTCCAGCTTTAAGGTCCCTGTGGAAGAGAGACCAAAATAATTTTGATAAACACAGCAGATTTTGGCAAATGCTGGGTATGTGCAGCAGGTCTGCGATGTGTCGGGATTCCAAAGGCCTGGGAGGTTTCCTCTCCGAGGGAGAGCAGGGCCTCTGAAAGCCACCAAGTAGCATGCACTTGGGTTTCCATATGCAAGGCAGGAGGAGAAGCTGAAAGCAATCAAAACCACGGAAGAGTCTGTGCACGGGTGTTTGTGATGCCCCCGAATGAGTTGTCCTCTTTCCTGTTTTGGATACAGTGCCAGGGACATTACTTGAAATGCAGCTTTCGATCCTCCGTGCTGCCAGTGCTGCTAACTCAGGCTGAGAGACACTTGCACTGGGGGAGCACAGAAATGACAAGACAATTTCAGAAATACAGAAGCACAACCCTCACCCACAGGATTTTTTTGAGTTTTAGAAACAAAACCAGTACAAAATCTAGAGTCAGAGAGAGGAGATGGAGATGGGTGAGAGCTCGCATCTGGTTCAAAGGCATGTGTGTAAAATGTGAGAATTACAGGCTTGCAAGGGTTTGGGATGTCTTAGCTCAGCATCCTGGCATTTTTGCAGAAACTAAGCAGTGAGCAGCAAGCCCAAGTTTCTTTTCCTGGAGGGAGCAGGTTGGGACCACTCAGAGCAGCTTTTCTGGGGACCCCATAAACCCTAGACATGACATTGCAGTTCTGTAGAAGCAATCTTCTTCACATCCCTCCAGCTCCAACAGGCCTCTGCAGCACCTCAAGGCATCACTTCATTCCTCTGCAGGGCTTGGCCAAGCCTGGCTCCCATCCCAGGTGGTGTTCCCAGGTGCTGTGTGACTGCTAAGTGTCACAAAACACCAAACTCACACTGCCTCCAAACTCACACTCTGCGTTCGAGGGAGCTGCTCTGGAGCAGCACAAACCTTCCTTGCTGCAGCTGCAGTCATATTTCTGGTTGAGGAAGGAGGGTTAGGGCTGTTCCTGGGGCCTCTCATTGGGCTGGGGTTCAGTCAGGAGCTCCAGCACACCCAGGCAAGTGACCACTAGCGGGAGGGGAACAAGAATTTCCATGCACTCAAAAGCCAGTGGAAGATGCGAAAGCTGAACCTTCTTCAGTAAGTTTCCATGACCTGTGGTGTGTTCTACAACAAACACTAGAGTGTATTCCTGACTCAATCCACCATCAACTCAAGAGCAAGGGCAGTGAGCATGGGGTGTCCTCACGGCAGGTCGTCTACCCAGCTGCTGCACTCCCCTCCACATTTGGTTTATGTTCATAGGAAATATCCTTGCCTGGATGGGAAAACACATGAAAGAATATTACTCCTGCTCCCTCTGCATGCAGGTTACATGTCAGGACATGTGCGTTGTGATAGGTTAAGAGGGCACATTTTGGGGAAGGGAAACTTTCTGACAACTCATCCCTAGAAGGCAGGCAGGTAATAATACTCCCAGTGGGCTCCATCCTCACCAGGAGAAGGCAGCGCCTGACTTCAGTCACGATGTGGTAATTTATAGCAGCAAAAAGTCCAGCAAAAAGAGCAGTGGAAAGAGCAGTGCTGGACGGCCCCCAAAAAGTGATGCAAAGTCTGTCGCCCAAAATATGCACAGGAGATGGTCATTTGGCAGCTCTGGGTGTCACAAGCAAAAGTCACAAAGAGACCAACCAATGGGTTGTGCTGGTATCCCAAGGGACAGGCTTCCCTCTTCCAGGAGGAAAGCCTGGATGGCCAGGGAATGCCCCTCTGGAGTAATTTTCTGGACTACAGGTTTCTGAGTGTGCAAAAAGGGAAGTTGTTCTCAAACAGTTCTCTATTTTCTTCCTCCTATGCTTTGCACAAGATCCCACGGCTTTAAAACCAGAAGAAAAAAAAGTGAAAAAAGAAGTGCTTATTTTCTCTCCAATCCCTTATGCTATCCACCTGTCCCACATCCTTTCCTATTCATTGCTTCTTTACAGAAAAGAGATTTCAGGGGCATTATATGATGCTAGCAAGGGAGAGAGCCACTCCTGTAAACTCCCCACCTGAGGCTGAACAGAGAGATGAGAGCTTTTACTGATAAAAGACTGAGTGAAGACAAGCACTGTCCACCCAACTCTTCGCTATTGTTGGAAAGAACACATATCAAGACGTCCACAGTTGAAACTGTGAAAGATATAAACACCTCTCCTTTCAAAGGCCGTTACTCAAAACTGAACTGGGATGCAATAAATCAGCCCCCACATTCACGCAGAAAACAAAAAAAAAAAAAAAGAAAGAAAAGAAAGAAAGAAAGAAAGGAAGGAAGGGGAAATTTATATTAGTCACAAAGAAGTTCCCCCGCCTGCTTCTTTGTGCATAAAGCAATCACCTGAAGGCACTGTCTTCACTTCACCTCTGCTCCTGGGACAGGAGCTCATCAATCCCCTGCTCCCTCTGGGCTCCTGCTGTGCTCCTGGCTCCTTCCCCAGCAGCTGCTGGCAGTGAGGCTGGGATGGAAGGACAGCCAGATATAGAGCCAAGAGATCGAGAGCAGATGGATTGTGAAAGGGAACCCACGGAGGATGAATGGAAGCGCTGGCAAAGAGGACAGGTTAGGAACACGCTGCACCTTGTGTCTGCGGTTGCTCAGTGGATATTGCTGCTTGCCTGCCTGATTTACCTTGGTATAGATTTTCTGCGGCCCTCAACGGTAAGAGCTCGTGTTCCACCCTTTGTCTGCTAGTCTGTAAAGCTTTGAATGGGCTTTATTTTCTTTTTTTTGGTAAGAAAAGAAAAAAGCTTTAAAGCTTATCCCTATTCAAATCCCAAATTTTTAATCCCTTCCGCATGATGGCAATTAAAAAAAATTTTTTTTTAAACTGTCTATCCTCAAAACACCATTCAGTATTGCCCAGTGCAGGGTTTGGGGCCAAGTTTCCAGCAGAGTGACTATTCCAAGAATGTTTTTTTCACTGACCCCTGGGGGAGGGAGGTCTGACTCCCTCCCACTCTCCCTCCTCCTTGCAGTGACTCGTGCGTATTTCCATTTAATTGAATAAGATCATGTGCGTGAATGACAACCCAATTTGCTCATAAACACCCCCTGAACTTTTGAAGTGTACCATATGGCAGGCAGATGTGTGAGGAAGCAAGTTACCCTGTGCCAGCTCCAGCAAGACCCCCTGACACCATCGGGTGCTCTCAGCCTGCCCATAAAGTGGGATTAGGAGCAGTCATCCACGTCTGTGCGTGCGTGAGAAAGGCTGGGGTGTCCACAGAGAGTTTCGTGTGCCCATAACACCAGAGCAAACAGTATAAATAACAGAGATGCTTGGAGCTCACAATACTCTAGCACAAGCTGCAGCAAATCCATGTTTGCCTCTCTCACGTGTTTGCAGGCTGTTGGATTGTCAACAACCTTTCACTGCCACTTCAGTGCTGCTTGTGCAGTAGCGACTTCTCCTCCCACTCCTTCTCCAGGAGCTTTGTACCACTTTAAAGCTTGTTGTGCCTCGTTTTACCCGAGTTCATTCTTTCCTCCCACCTAGGCTTGGCACAGAAGCAAGCCAGGCATGTAACCATGCAAGAGAGGGATGGCCTCATGCTCCGAGTCCTCTGCTGTTTAACGAAAACTCGTGTGCTTTGCACAAGCTTCACTGACCACAGCAATGACCCTGATAACTCTGAAAGGTAACTCTTGTCATTCAGGTCAGTCCTCTTCTTCCACTAGTTTGGGAGAGAGAAGTTGCACTGTAAGCCAACAGAGGAGAGGAGAGCAAGCAATCACACTGCTCAAGGTGCAGAAACTTCTCCCAGGTCATGCTCTGGCTGTGAAGCCTCATCTCTCAGTATCTGGCTCTTCTATAAAAATGTTCCTCTTCCAGAGTCTGACATTGCTGCCTGTGAGCCTTACAAACCCAAGAGAACAGTAGCAGCCGAGGGGACACAGTACATGCCTGGAGTTTCCCTTCCTCAACAGAAACAACTGAAACAGGGTGCTCGAGGAGCAGCAATGGCAACAGATGAGAAGCCCAGGTCCTGGGAATCACCAAAGGACCTTTTCAGTTTTAAACACTTGCTAACTACAGGGTTAGGACTGGTTTCTATTATTTTAACAGATAACTCTGGTGTCCTGCTTGGAGTGCACTGCACTGTGCAGGAGTGGTCTCATGGGCTGTACATGGGGGGATTTCATTGCAGTGCAATTACAGGGTTCAGCTGGATAATCATGAACTGACCATATAAATGTCTCCTGAAGGGGCAGCAATACTGATCTGACTTGACTTTTGGGGCAGTCTAGGGAGATGGACTTTATGGAAGCAGGGGCACAGCAGCATGAGAGTGGCAGGCTTGGGAGTGCTGGTCCATGGGAGTGAATGAGTGGCTCTCCCTATCCTTAGGAAGAGTCTCCTTCTGTTCTCCAAGGTGCAGAGTGCCACACTAACTTTATTCACAAGGGAATAACTGTGATTTTCATAGAAAGACCATATTTGATTCCTTTCCATTGTCCTCATGGAAACACGGCTCTGAAAAAAAACCCCTCCTGGACTGTTGTGTGAAAACACAGCATAAATAATGTCATGGCACATACTCAGGAAAGTCAGCATCTGCAGCCCAGACTGTCCTTGACAAAAAGGGACAGTGATCTCGTTTCTGTCATGATACCACTTGGAGAACAAACCTCAGCTGGGATTTCCAAATGAGGAAGTTAAAACAAAGGCTAGTGATAGTCTGCTTTTGCATCTGCAATTCCCACCTCTGCTGGAATTACCTTCTCTTGCCACACCTTTCCTCTTGTATGGGAGATAAAATCCATGATCCTAATAGCTCCTGGTGAGGAGAAGGTACAACCCACTTCCAGACAAGGGTCACCTGCCACCTGTGGGACACCTCCACATGTAACACAGGCAGTTGATCACAGTGGTCCCCTCAATCAGCCCCCTGAGATTTGTGCTTTGTGCAGTACAAACTTATTCCTGAAACTTCTGCCACATGGCATGGCTCTGGACACACTGTCCCAGCCAAGAGGAAGTCTCCTGTTCAGGGATCCAGACCAGGCAGAAAGGAAGAGTCTGTGTGTAAATGACACAGGGAAATCTGAAGCTGTCAGTAAGAAGCACCTCTGTGTACTCAGCCCTCCAGGCACCCTTTCCCACATGCCATACGAAGGCAGAGCAGAGAAAGAGAGTCACTAACTTTGGTACGAGCTCCCAGAGTCCTCCCAGTACCACCAATACGTTGTCTCCTCAGCAAGATTTACGAGTAGGTACCCGCAAAGTGCTTTGGGATCATGCAATAACTGAAAGAGATACAGAAAACAGGTAATTTGCATTACTGACAATGGGGTTGATGTTCTCATAAGTGCAACAGATTTGTCACCCAGGTCCTCTTTGTTTAATACACCCTGTCCACCAGTGGCCAGATCACACAGATTGTGGTAGACGTTGTTTGATCTCAGACACTCAGTGCTTTGCTATTGTCTTGCTGAGAAACTACCTGGAAATCCCGGCTGTCTGAGCCAGGAGAGAAATGCTTGTGCACTCAGGTGCCTAGAATAAGAGCAAGCATGAGATTCCAGCTGAGGCAATGGATAGGGACAGTAATGCCAAGGGAGATATTTCCACCAGAGTCGCCGGGCGATTAAAGCTTCAGTTTGTCAGCGGTACCCAGCCGTGCCGGTGGAGCAGGCGCGCAGCAGCAGCCGTGGAAGCACTAGAGGGTGCCAGAGCAGACCTTTCCCAGCACCAGCACCCACCTCACCTCCGGCACAGAGTACACAGGGCAGCCGGGCTCCCGCCGCCTTCCCCTGCCGCTTGCCTTTGCTCCCAACGTGCAGACAGTCTGTGCTCACACTCTGCACTTTCCCTGTGCCCAGGGCTGCTCTGCCCCTGTGACACCCGAGGCCAAACACATGAAAGTCAGCCCAACCCACATCTCACCAGCACACCCTCTCCCTTAGCAAGCCTTTGGCATAGGTAAAGAGAAGAACACAGAGCACTGAGCCTGAGCTTTCACTCTTTAATCAGGCAAAACACTGAAGACTTGTGGTTGTGCAGAGACTGCAGATTTGGGTCTCCTGTGGTTATGATGAGAGACAAGTTTGAGATGCGAAGCTCAGATTTAAAAATCCAATACAGAAGCTTGGTGTTTTGCATATCTGACCAGTAAGATACACACTTCTATATTTGCATTCACTTTCTCTGTTGCATTCATAAAATACAAATCACAGAATCACAGAATGATTTAGGTCAGAAGGGACCCTGAAGATCACCTCCTTGCAAACCCTCTGCCATAAGCAGAGAGGGACACTTTCCACTAGATCAGGTTGCTGAAAGCCCCATCCAACACAGCCTTGAACACTTCCAGGGATGGGGCATCCACAGCTTCTCTGAGCAGCCTGTGCCAGAGCCTCACCACCCCCACACAGGATTTCTTCCTAATACCTGATCTAAACCTGCCCTCTGTCATTTAAAAATCATTCCCCCCTCTCTTATCACTCCAAGCCCTTGTCAAAAGTCTCTCTCCAGCTCTCTCGTAGCCCCTGTAGTTACTGGAAGGTGCTTTAAGTTCTCCCTAAAGCTTTCTCTTCCCCAGACTGAACAACCCCAACTCTCTCAGTCTGCCTTCATAGGAGAGGTGTTCGAATCAATTTTAAACCCATCTCAATACACTTAAGAGCCTCTGAGAGACACACACCGGGGAACAGCCTGACCCAAAGTGCAAGGAACAATAAAGCCAGACCCACCTCTTGGTGCCCTGCAGGAGGGTGAGACAGCACGCCAGGGTCCCCGCTCTGCGAACGATGCCTGTTTGCCAGGTGCTGTAAGTCAGACTGTGAGTCAGGCTCGAGGAGGTCATGCAGAAAAGACTCTGCACCCCAAGGTCCTTCCTTGCTGTTTGGTCTGACTCGATTACACACACCAGCGTGGTTTTCCAAACAAAACCAACACTGCCCAGGGTGCTCTGGAGGGCTCAGCACCAGGCTGGAAGTCGCACTGGCAGGGAACCACGCTAAAATAGTATTTTATAATAATGATATAAAATCAAGTCCAGATCACAGCTGGCTGGCAGCAGCTGTGACACCGAGGCTGCCTGCTGTCCTTTTGGAGACATAGCTGCTCTGCCCCAGTAGGGAATGAACAATCCTGGCTGGGAAATGAAAGTGATAGCAGCAGCAGTGAGGTGCCAGCCCAGTGCCTTAATGAGGATTTATCTTCTTTGTTTTCCAGACTCAGAGCGACAAAGTGCCGTGGACCCACATCCGGTACACAGGTGGGTGTTGGGGTGGGAGCACCCTGGCCCCTTGGTGATCCCCCAGTGCAGCAGCCACCACGCTGCCACGATCCCTTGGCACACTGAGAGGGCTCCTGACTCCCCACTCTACCACAGTCCCCAGAGACCTCCGTGGCATCCAGTGGCCCCTAAAATACCTAAATGATTCATATGTGCTTTGCACCACAGTGATGGCTATTTCTTCTGATTGAGGACAGGTGCCAGGCGAGCTGTCAGGGGGAGAGGAGCCAAGCCTGCCCCAGTGCTGCAAGGGGCCAAAATGAAACAAATGGGTTTCCCCAGAGCACAACAAAAAACCTGAAAATCTGCATGTATTTCTGCAACCCTCACCTATCTCCTAAAATGAGCTTTCACTCTGTGAATGAATAAGAAAGATATTTTTGAGAATTTACTAAGTACATGCGGCACGCTCTTGGGGTATTTGTGAAACAAGTCAATGGTTTCCTGATTTATGAAAAATGTAAAAGATTTCCTGGGGAAGAGTGGGTGAGAACACACACCATATCAGATGTACTGCTCTGCGTGCCAGCTACATTGGATGTTTGTCCGATGACACGCCTCAAAGATAAAACCAATTACTAAAATTTTTAAATAATACTGAAAATGTTATTGACAGTTTTACTTTCAGTTAAAAGCGTGAGGCAGCAGTGAATCTAACCTAATAGAAACTCATGTCCTTTAGAGGAAAAGCTTGAGAAATTTGACCCCAGCCCAGAGGGGCTGTGCTGCCTGCCTGGAGATGTTTTGGGTCCCCTGGTCCCTGGGGTTTCAGCTGGTGTGCTGAAAACCCAGGGGCACCGCAGACAAACATGATCAGCATAGCCCCGAGAACTGTTACTGCTCATTCCAAGAGAAAAACTTTCATGCTGAGTTCCAGTTGAATTTCTCCTTATTCTGCCTTGTTATTTCCTTCTGTTTCTGTCTCTAT
Organism: Edolisoma coerulescens; assembly: GCA_013397115.1. Classification (NCBI taxonomy): domain Eukaryota; kingdom Metazoa; phylum Chordata; class Aves; order Passeriformes; family Campephagidae; genus Edolisoma; species Edolisoma coerulescens. The sequence continues at coordinate 30,351 of VWZW01005428.1, read as the reverse complement.
GCTGCTCTTTTATGCTGTCTTCTGTTAAAAAAACCACAGCCAAACCCCAAGATAAAGGCTTATGTCACCAGCATCTCTACTTTTTGTCTTCCTTCCAGCTCTGAGTGCTTTTTCCTCATCTTATTTACTGTCTCAAGTTTCCTGTTCTTTTTATGAACCTGTGTTTCTAAACTCACAGTGATGCTTTACTTACTGAATTTTTCTGTATTCTAAGACATAGAGTAAGTAAATAGTGCATAAATAAAAATTTGGAGGAGTAATCCATATAAACTATGTGCCAAAAGGCACAGCTTAGTCAAGAGTGGGAACCTGTAAGTTTTCACAGTAGATGATGTCTGTCTAGAGTGGATGATATTCTAGCTCTGGTCTGCCCTGTTCTCTAGTTCACTCTCCCCTTTCTTATATTTTTCAATCTTTCCTGCAGACAGCTGTTATTAAACAACCCATTTCCTAGAAGACATTTGTCATCACGGGATCATCTTTACTTTCTTCCATTCCAGGAAAAAGCATCAAGGGAGTAGCCATGAATCTCACTGCCGAATTAGGCCCTATTCAGATCAGAAACGGTTCCATCGTGATCCCCTGTGATGGCCTCTACCTCGTGTCACTGAAGAGTTCCATCTACCTGGAAGAGGAGGACTTGCTGAAGCTGACCCTGCAGGGGACACACAAGACAACCAGCAGTGCCCTGTGGGAGCAGACCATGCAGAGCAGTGACACCAGAGTAAATCTCACCACAGTGCTCTTCTTGTTTAAGCAAGACAGCATCACTCTGTGGACCAACTCCAATGCCAACATCTCGGATCTGTCATTTAGCCTGGTGTTAATAAGTGACACCAAGTGCTAGCTGTAGGAGCTGACGGATGGAATGCAACATGGAAAGTACAGCCTTCCCTACCAATCTGTAGGTTTTGTACTTGTACAGGCAGACTGCTCTAGAATCCCTCCCTGGGGCCGTGGAACGCCTCAGCAGGAGTGCAGATAAACCACAGTGCAGACGGGCTTTATATAGTGCATGCAGGGTTCATCTCTTTGGAGCTCTGTGCAGCTGATTTGCTACCTAGGATGGATCTTTCCAACACTGGGGAAAGGGATGCATGGAGCTCTTGAGGAGAACAGTAATGAAAGCCAAAGAAAGTCACCCAAGCTTAGCTGATATTCAGAGAAACCCTGGGTTTCTCTATTTACTTGACAGTATCTGTATATAGTAGAAATGTGCTGTATTTTTTCTCAAATAAAAGTCTGGTAAGTCAGGAAGATACCTCAAGTGTCTTGAAGCCACTGGGAGTAGGAGGAGCACAGGTCTGCTCAACAACCCTTTGCCTGGCAAGACAGAAAACTGGGAAGAGGCAGCAAGGGAATGCCTTTGGAGTGATCCAGATAAAGGCTGTCTGACAGGAAAAGGCCACGAAAGAAGGTGGTATTTTGAAATGAGCTGACAGGACTGCACTGGACAGCAGAAGCACAGGTCCTGCACTGACTGTGGGGTTTTGGGGAGCAGCCTTTGAGAGCGGAGGCCCACTGGCTGTTCCAGCTGTCTGCAGACTACTGAAGCCTGACCCAAAGGAATATCTGGTGGGACATTTACATCTTGAGATGTAAGGTCTCAGAGGAAAATCTCCTTTAAGCACACACACACTGGCTTGACCCAAAAGTGATCCTGGCACATAAAAACTTGAGAAAACATGAAGACTTCTAGATTTGGTGAGTCCTCTCTAATGGACCAAGTGAAACCTGCAGGTCTGTGCATCCTTTCCTCAGAGAAGACTCAGATGGTTCTCGTGACTCCCCTTAACTTTGTCACACAGGTGTGCACCAGGGATTCACAGGCACAACCTCCACAAGGCATCTGTGCACACCTGCCTGGCTCCTGCTGAAGTCAGACCGCTCTCAGTGATGCTGGGATGCTCATCCCTGTTCTCGTTGCAGCTTGGGGCTGCTGGGGACAAGTCCTGCCCTGCAGGCAGCACATGACCTCAGCACAGCCACTATAGGATTTTCAGTTGAAGTGTGGCAGATTTTAATGGCAAGTTGACTTCATGTCTCCCAATGAACTCCATCAACATTTCAGCATGTCACTGCTGGCTGTACACTCCAAAGTCTTTTGTTAAAAGTATTTATGTATTTAAATGATAAGCATAAGAATGCTACATCAGGTTTCTTAGAAACACTGGGAAGGGTTCAGACCAGGTTGTCAGCACTGAACTCCTCTTTGAAAACGCTCCCAATGCCATGGACTGTTCCTGCTTTGCAGGCACCCAGACACCCAGACCTGGACTGGCCCACTCATGGCTGAGCACTCCTGCAGGCTCAGGTGCTACAGGCAACTAAGGAAATCTTCCAGGCCTTGGAGAGCTTTCTGTGTGCTTTAGGCTAATGAACTTCCCTACCTGGGCCAGGCCAGAGCCTCAGGGGAAACCTCCGTGGCTGAAGCAGTTACTCATGTAGTGCCAAGAAGCAGCTTTTCTCCTCTCAACTGAGAAGCTGTGGCTGACTTGCACCCACAGAATGCTCATCATTAAGGGATATTTGGGCTTTTAACTCTGGCCATGCTTACCACCACGGGGACTGAAGGCAGCTGCACCCTGCCCCCAGGCTGGGGATTGCCACCCTCCCCAGCTGAAGTGGGAATATGTTTCTCTTCCTAAAACATAATAAAATTTTCCTTTGTAACATTTGGGCTCATAGTGTCCCTTGAAGGTGGGGCCTGGGGGAGAAGGAGTTTGGCAGCGACTGGTGAATTATACATTCAGTGTTTGAGCAGACATTTCCACTGGTATGAAAACGATACGCAATTTTCACATACTTCCTTTTTTTTACAGTTCAGCTTTTGTTTCAGCTCTCCACAAGGGTATGCAGGGTTGGTGCTTCCCAACATGTGCTAACACAGACAGGGCAGGCCATGTCAGTGGTGTGTGCAGGGGTGCACAGGACAGCAAGAAAGATTAAGCCTAGAGAACACAAATGGATTTGTTCTTTGGAAGGCTGCACCCTTTCTTCTTGTTTAGAGCAGGAGAGGGCATTTCACACACCGATTCCACTGCACTTCCAGGCTGAGCTAGAGTTACGTCTGTATATACATATACGTGCACTTGTCTTAAAATAAAAGTTGAAACAATTAAATTCCTGACATAATTACTCGAGGGACTGACTGTCCTCATCAGTAAGCTTCCATACCATCAGCTTTTGTTTGTATCTGGAGACCCCTTTTCCCACAAGGTTAAAAGTCTCTTTGACATGAGAAACATTAATTTTTCTTCCTGGGGTTGTTAAGGCCTTGTAGGAGCTCACAGATGGTGCTAGAGTCCCATCTTACAGCTCTGTTCAGCCAGGTCAGTGCACTGAGGGTTTAGGTCACCCCTCAAAGCCGGAGGTGTGGAAGTGCAAGGCTGGACTAGACAGTTTCTGGAAACAATCCCTAACTCCAGAGGGGCAGCACATTCTGCTTCCTGTGCTTACTGTCACTGAAAGGGGACCTCGTGGTCTCTCCTCCACAAGGCTTTCCGTGAGGGCTGTTTCACAGGACACAGCCAGCAGCTGGGTCATTACCGTGGTTTTTGTCTAACACATGCTGTTGCACAGAGGTGGCCACTGTGTACTCCTTCCCTTCTCTCTCTTCTTTCCCATCTCTCCTCACTCACATTAAAAAAAGGGCGGGGTGACAAAGCTGATGTAAGAGCCATGGCCACCCCTGGGAAAGGAGCTGGCCCCGCTGCTCCCATCAGAGTTCTTGCTCTCCAGCTGAGAAGGAACTACTGAAGGTGATGCAGAGCAGATGGGATGGAGGCTGTTCCTCCTTACACAAGAAATGATGGGAAACATTTAAGGTCCATTCACATCCACGTGAAAATCACCTCATTTTCTACCAGATATGGTTATCAGTAATAATGGATAATGAGCCTGTGGTTTTTCAGACACCACTTACATTTCATCAGCCAGGGTGAGTCACAGCTATTGCCTGTCAGCTTTGCTAGCCAGAGAGAACAAGAAAGCTGAAGCATGTTTAGCAGAGTACAGCTGACTTCTGCTGCTGTAGAGTCAGCACTGTCCAGCTCAGCAGCAGAAAGCACAGGAATTTAGTTTCCTTATTGAGCTATCAAAATGCGGAAGTATGACACAGAATCAAGCAGTCTCCTGCAGTAACTAGTTGGGAAGGTTTGATTTATTAGACTTTTCATAGCAACATCTCTAACTTCAGAGCTGTTCTCTGAGCTGGCAGTTGGTTCCTGTTTTCCAAGGGATCCAGACCAACCCCAGAGATGCTTGTTTCCAGTATGGGGTAATCCACCAAAATAAGCAAATTGAGCAACACACTCACTGAGGACTGGGAGGAGTTGGTGCCAGGCCAGAATAGGACAGTGACGAGAGAGTAGCAGAAGGATTTAACATGGTCTGCAGCCTTATATGCCCTAAGGCCAGGGAGGATAGGAGAGGTTATTTGCTCATTCTCCATGTGGATGAGGAAGGCTGTAAAGGGTTTCATTCTCCAAGCGGATGAGGAAGGCTGCTAAAGGCTCAGTTCTCCAAGCAGATGAGTAAAGCTTTGAAGGGCTAGCAAGCCGAACAAGCAGACTGGAGACTGGGGGCACATCTCCCCCTGGAAATGCCAAGCAGTGAGGCAGCCTTCTGGCAGCTGTTCAGCATCCCAGAGCAGAACACACCCTGTTGGTACCCCACATGCTGTGCTGGGAGAGGCTCTCTGTGCCCACTGCACCAGGAAGGAGAAGCCTGGGGACTACAAAACCCACAGGCCAGGGCAGGAGAGGACAGTGGGCTGGCTGACCTGTCCCAGGGGAGCAAGGACACTGGGCACAGAGCCCAGGCAAACACAGGGAAGGAGAGCTCAGGAGAGATGTGAAGCTGGTAGCAGGTCCATGGATTGACTGTCTTTAGGATTTTGGGACTGCAATGTAGGAGTCAAAAGGCAGGACCAAAGGAGTATTTCTCCTGTGAGCTCACTCTCAGTGAACCAAACCTCTGCAAACACCTAAACACAGCCACTGCCTGCTCAAACACCCACTTCCTTCTCTTGCACAATTACCTTTTAAGTATGACAGCTCTGTACTCTTGCCTCACCTGTTCTTCCAAGGGGATGACAAGCCCCACCTGCTCACAAGCACAAGAGCACTCCCATTCCTGGGCCTGCAGTTTCTCCAGCCTCTGCAATTTGCGAGGGCTGGTAGTCCATGCTGTTCTTTGGTGGCCAGCCAAGGCACGGGGTGCAGAGCTGGGCCTCTGGCCAATGTGCTTGGATGGCCTGTCAGTGCTCAGAGAGTAAATAGGACAAAGCTTGTGTCGGTGATTGAAACATGGACTTCACTATGGGGAATCTGGATCGTTTATTCAAAGGAAACGAGTTGCTTTTCTACACTTCTTTAAGACATAGTACTTTCTTATATGGCAATTTTCACTAAGTGACCTATCACACACTGCCACATCAGCAATGCACTTTCTGAATGTCCTTCTGTGGGGTGATCACACGCTGTTCACCCCTCTGTCAGCTTCGGGCAGGCTGCTCTCCGCAGGGGTCTGTCCTGTGGCATTTCTTCCCCCTAAGGTCAGGTGGAGACAAGCCTTTGTGCTGCCATGTGCTTCTGCAGGCAGGTCTCACAGCCTGCAGCTCAACTCTATCTTGTCTCTTCCCATAAGCTTGGGGCAAGATAAAGCTTGATGAGGGCACAGATGTACTTTCCTAATAATTGCATTCACCGTTTGCTTTAAGGCAAAATTCACACCTATTTACTGGCAATCCAGAGACCTGTTTCATTTCTTTATAAAGAAAAGGTGGTACGGAACACACTGCAAAGGTAAACATTTAACCCAGCATAGGATCTGATTCATAAAGGATACAGCAGCCCTATCATTTCATCACCAAGTACATGCCTGAGGCAAGATATCACTGGTGTTATCTCATGGAGTTCAAAGGACTCACTTTCCTTTGTCTTGTTTGGTTAACGTAAGGTTCCTGTTACTGCCAGTGTCTGCTTATTTGGCTTACTGTCACCAGCACAGAAAGTGAGAAGAACACATACATCCAATGGGGACAAACAGATGAGATTTGGGTTCAGACTTTTTTAGGGGTTATGTGCAGCATTTTGAAACATTGGTTGATCTGCTTCTCCCTTCGTCGCTTCCCATAGGACCCAGAGACACTGACACACCTGCCAACAAGAATGTCTTTAATGTCTCATATGTTCTAGGATAAGAGCTGGACTTGATAGTCAGAAAGTCTTTTCCAACCTAAATGATTCTATGATTGCACGTGTTCCACCCTTGAAAATGTGAAGAACTCACTCTGGCAGCTGTTCACCTATTCTGAAAAGCCTCAGATTATACACTGTCCCCAGAAGTGTCCACACTTTACAAGAAAAGGTTTGCTCCAGGTCACAGGAGACAAATCCCACTGCATTTCCAGTTGGTTTCAATACCTCAAGTAATCTCCCAGGTGTGCCCTTGTGTTATGCTTGATCCTTTTTCCAAAAATGTCCTTTCTAGAAGCAGGGGTAGGAGCTGCCTTGCCGTGCCAGTGCTTCATGGCCCATGTGCCATGGTGTTTGCACTGACTGTGCTGTCACAGATGCAGCCAGACACCTCACCTGCCCCATTCCAGAAAAAGCCAGGACTCCTCCTTGCTGTTGTGGGTACAGTGACATACACCTTTGTCCCATGCCTGGGTTTGCAAAAATAACTGCAAAGAAACAGATGGAGAGACAAAACCCTCCACTGACCCTGCAGACTTCCACAGGGATCTACACACAGTTTGGACCAGAGAAGCTCTAGCTGTCTGCAAGAACTGTGCTGCAGGTGGTGTTGTTCTGAGCTGAACACCAGTCACACCAAAAATAATCCAATATTTGAGGTCAGTGCAACAATGCTGATTAAAGAAAGCTGTGTTAGACCAGAGAAGAGGCTGAATCAGTGATCAAAACCTAAACTTAGTGGAAACAATTGGTGCTGCATAATTAACACCTGCCATGCTTCACATTGTAAATACAGCTGATCAAAAGAGCAGAGAGAGACAAAATCACCAAAGGGTGCTGAGCAGGGAAAGCTCTGAGGGGTTTTCCAAGCAGATTGTGAAGATGGCTTTGCTGAGAGACAAGTGGCTCCTCCTGTGTGTTGTGTGCAAACTCTTGACCTGCAGATGAGCATTCCTGTCTGTGGCTGGGAGCAGCTCCTGCACACGAACTCCCCAGGACAGTGTGTTTCGGATCCCGGGAAAATCACATTCACAGACCATATACATGAGAGCAGTGAGCACTGTAAGTAGCCCTGGAAGGCTTCTGGGAAGGACATGCAGGCTGGGACAGTATTTTGCCTTAATGGCACCCCAAGGCAAAGTGCTAAATCATACAGCATCAGGAGTCATTGTAATACAACACATCCTACCAAATGAATGTAAAATCACATTTTTTTAAATAAGAATTATTGTGTTTGAAAAACAAGGTAGTTTAGTCAGAGAACATAGTCATAAGTCATAAGGAAAGAACACAGTCCTCTCAAGTAATGAAAAATGACCTTATCTATTGAGGGTCATCTGCCTAAGTACATTAATTAAAGTGTTTTGTTCAGCAGTGATGCCTATCAGATATCTCACATCTTGTGTAAATTTTCCTTGGGCCTAAGGCTGTACTATAATCCCACTTTCAGGGAAACATTTTCTAGCCCTGTAATTCTGGAGCATAGCTCTGAATGAGTGGCTTTGTGTACACCAGCTCTGTCCTCGAGACACCCGAGACACCTGCACTCTGGTCACTGTGGCCCCAAGGGCATGTGAGAGCAACTTGGTTTTTTTTCTTTGTCCTGTTTTGCACCCTCTATCCCAAACTGAGCACAGTGAGTCAGACCTCGAAGTATGAAACTTTGTTTTTCTCCTTGTCCCCCTGACCACGATCATCAAATGCATGAGTACGTTAAAATACTTCAAATGAAAGTACATTTGGTCTCATTCTTGCAACGCTTCGACACTTGCACTTTCTCCAAACCCAGGAAACTGCAACAACAAATTAAGACAGATTAAGCGGGGATTGCGGTTACGGTTATTGTGTCACAAATATCTGGGGATTGTCCATCTCAGTTTAGCTATTTCTAAGTCTGTTCTGCAATGCTCGCACACCCTGCAAACACACGTGCAGATATGCCAGGTGTACCACGTTTTCCTCACAGCTCCTGTAAGACCAACTTCAGCAAACAGCAAGGCATATGAATTCAGCAATGTGGTGGCAAAATGAACCTCAGGCCCAGACTCACAGTTTTGTTTGAAATGGTCCTGAATTGCTGTGGTGGTTTTCCACAGCTTGAAATACCAGACTGGCCACTGGGGGGTTGCAGGAATCACTCTGACACTGTTCAGATGATGGAGAGTTTTGCTTGCTGCTGTTCTGGTCGCAGACAGCAAAGAGATAAAAGCAGCAAGAGGTGACACTAAAAGGCAGTAGGCAGAAGGCACCTTCAGACAGGGGTTAGGGCAGGTCCCCATCAGCCACAGAGAGCAGCCAGTACAACCATGACTTCACACACACACGTTGCCTGCAGCCCCTGTGGCCCTAAGCCAAGGGCTGGGAGTAAGGAGAGGTTAGGATTGGAGCTCTGGTTTCTGTTCCTGGACCTGGTTTTGGTGCTTATCCAAAAAAAGGCCTAAAGGAAAATTCATGAAGGATGTGCCACCCATCACAGCCTTGCAACTGGAGTTGGGATCCCTCTGGCTTGTTCTCCCTGTCCCATCCCCTTTGCATGGTGACCCAAGCTCAACAGGAAGGTTGAGATGGCTGCCATGCAGCAGTGAGAGAGGCCCCATTGTAGGTGCAAGTCTTATCTCAGGCTGAGCGGTGCCTGTTGCTTGTCTTTCACATGTGATTTTTTCCCATGCAAAAGCAGGCCAACAGCAGAATTCAGTCTTTGCCTGATTTTTCAAGTTTCCCTGGGAATGAAGGTTTAGGTTATTTCCTGTGTCCATCTACATTGCAACAGAACTTGAGCAGGGTGAGAAGAATCTGGCATTGCTGAGAACAGGCACACTGAGTCATGTCAGGATGAGAAAATTAGCTGTCCAGGGAGCTTCAGGCTCAACAGAGAGACTTCTAACTACAAAATATGCCAATAAACTTGGGCAGTCTTGAGGGAAAAGGTGCCTGGGATACCCCTACATTTATGAGGTCTGGCTATCTCCTGATGTGCTGGCAGGTGGTGTACACACAGGATGTGGGAGCTCGTTTGTGTGTGGGAAACATCTGGATCTTTGTAAACAAAGCAAGTGCTGTGTGGATGAGGAGGTGGGAGCTCCCAAGGGATTGCTTCACAGCAGGAGTGAGAGGGAACATCACAGCCCTGGAAGGCTGCCCTGTCATCACAAGACCTTTGTCACAGCAGTTTCCTGGGATGCCCTTGAAGTCAGAACACCTGCAGGCATAAAAACACCCCTCCTTTCCTGCTGCACCTTCCCTGCCTGCTCCTCCTCTCCGTGCCCTCACCTCAGGAGAGCACTGCACCACATGAGATCATCCTGCCAGGTGCTGTGTGGGCAGCTGAGATCTGTCAGCAACCTGTCCCATTTGTGAGCTCATAAAAGACATCTCGCTTAGCCAAGAGAAGCAGGAAAGGAATTTCAGTTCTTTTGCCAGGGGACGCTGATGGGAGAGGTTTCCAAAGGAGGTTGATAATTAAACAGGGATGCAACAGGTGCCAACTGGTAATGCCACCTCATCGGTTTCTGGGCTGGGCAGAAAACCTCCCTATGGCTGCAAAACTGACTGAAATCTTAATTTTTCTTTCACCCAAGTCTCAACCAGATTTTCTGTTCTGGTAGTAAATAGAAAAGACAACTGAGTAAACAAAGAGTGTCAGCTTTCGCTTTCAACCCTCCAGGCACCACATCAGGTAAACTGCAGTTCAACTGCTTGGCTCTATTCCACTATGAGCTGTGCTTGGGGAATTGCCTTGTTTTCCCAGCTCCCTACTAAAACAAACTCACTCGTTTAGGTAAGGGCGTGCAGAAGCCAAGCATAGGCTGCTGTAAAACCTACCAAATAAAGAGATGATCCCAGTGGTGGGGAGAGGGTCAGTGAGCAGGGGTTTGAGTACTCAGAAAGTGGTGAATCTTGACACAGTCTCTCAAGCATAGTGCCTTTGAAAGGTCCACTGACAGGTTAGATTTTAGGATAAGGTTGGTGACTGTCCTTAATCAGAGCAAACATACTTGATTTGGGAGAAAATCCCGTAATTTCTGCCAAAGCCTCCAAGCCCGTTTGAATGCAATTCAGTAGTTGGATAAAATCAGTTGAGGGGTTGGACTGAACTGTCTTAGCATAATTCTGATACAAATGAAGACACATTCCCACAGGCAGTCATTTTCTCTTAATTCCACCAAGATTAATTGTTTCCATGTTTCATGTAAAAACAAGGCTCTATTTCAAAAATAACAGTGTTTTTTTCAAAGCCAAATAAATAAAAGCCTCATGAGCAAAACAAAATGTCATCCCCTTATGTCTTGAATTTGTAACATTTCTGTCTGCAAGGAAGAGCAGATGTTTTTCCTTCTTGATCTTTACAGATTTTCTGTTCATAAACCAGACAGTCACACCCTTCCAGGGAAGTTTTTCATACAAGCCATGGGGTCTCTGTCCAGGACATCTCCCAGATGGCAGGAAGTCTGTGCAAGGAAGCACAAATCTAGGGAACTTCACAATGATAATGCACAAAGGTGTCTGAAGGGATGGATTTTTTTCCTTGCTTCTGATCTGGGCTGAGAATGACTCATGTTTTTCTAAACCTTGCTGGAGACAGCAGTAACAGAAGCTCAGCTCTGGGAAGACAAAAGCAAACATGCAGAGATGGTAGGCAGCAACCCAGCTCAGTGGGGAGGCTGTGAGTGTTGGGTGGCAGAACTGGCTGAGCCCCAGGCCAGTGCTCAGATGTCTCTTCCCTGGTTTCTTGGCAAGCATGAGCGGGGAAGGGACTGCCTTGGATGGTTGATGGGGATCCCCAGCCTGCTTTCCTCACGGCATTTCCATTCTGCTCGCCCTCCTCTGGACAGAGCTCAGAAACCATCTGCCAAGTAAGCATGGGAAGGAAACTCCTGCTGAGGAGTTCTGACCCAGAGCCACAGGGTTTCTGACAGCACAGTGTGTTCACCAAAGCACAGCTGCCAAGCCAAACCAGTTCAGAGCAGGAGAGGCTGCTGTGGTCCCAGCCCACCAGTCAAGCCAGCCAGGGGCTGCTCACAGTGTCTCAGGCGCTGGCCACACATGTGTGCATCCTGTCCCGAGGGAGCAGGGGCAGGATGAGGGACAGGTGACTGACATGTGCCTGCTGGAGTCTGTGGTCCTTTTGGAGCATATTTGTGAGGGCGTGGGCCAGAGCACAGTGTGGCTGTTGTATTTATGATGTAGCTTGCTCACCACAAATGGCACAGGAGGTGCTTTTTGCTCTTCTAGATGGCGCAATGCTACGGATTCCAAAGAACCCTGCACTGGGTTATCCTAACTCCTTATTCCAAAGATTTTTCTCCACCAGATCCCTGCCTCTGTCCCAGGAACATGGATGGTCAGAGGAGAAAGGAGCACTCTAAGCTGCATCACTCCGGGATGACCAAAGAGGACCCTGCAGCTGCAAGACCCTGCATGGACCCTCGGACCCACAAGCATCAGAAGGGTGACATGAGATCTGTGCTGGCTGCTCCTCACAAAGTGAGCTCAGATAGAAGGGAGCATCTCATTAAATGGACAGATAGCAGGATTAAATGAAAAACAAGGTCTTCTAGAAGTCTTTTCATGCCATAGGCAAATAACCCGCTGAAGTCATTGACATAAGACGAAGCTGAAAGGTTGGACAGGCTCAGAAAGCAGCAGATTCACACACAAGAAATCCCTCAAAAACTAGTGAAAGGAAAGAAACAGAATACACATCAGACCTGGTGTCTAAGGCAGGATACCACACTGGATGGGCCTCTGAGCCCACTCAGCTTAACCATTGTTATACAAGGTTGAATGGAAAGGGCAATACTTCAAAAAATGGGTCCCCAGAGCTGAGTAGCCAAACCACAGCACTGGCAGGCCAGGCTGCCTCCCCTGTGGGCCCTGCGTGGCCAGCTCTGTACCATGTGCCAGGGCTGGATGTCCCTGCGACAGTGCTCATCACCTGCTGCCCTGCCAGGGTAAGAATCCCCTCTTGCAAAGCTCACGTGATTAAGGGCAGGCAGTTGTGCAAGGCAGCACTGGAGGTGCTGACGACACAGCCCCAGCTCCATCATAAGGTAGCGGTTCTTTAGATGCAGGGAGGAAATAAAAGCAGCACCTGATGATGCAATGTGAAGAAAGTCAGGAGGGGGAAACTATAAAAACATTCATGCACAAGGATAAGAGAGTACAATTAGCACAGCCACCCTTGAGCAACACTGTGGGGAGCAGGGACAGCCCAGGGCAGGTGCTGGGGGCTCATCCCACAGCTGGGCTGTGCCAGTTGGGGAGCCCTGGGGAAGGCAGGAGGTGCCTGGCTCATGCTGCACAGGCACATCCCTCCCTGATGTTGCTGAGCTAACAAGCAACCCAGGTTTTCAGCTAACATTTTCAGAGCTGAGTCTCTTGGCAGGCTGGCCCAGAATGAACACACAGCTCCAAGGTGAGTGACAGCAAGAGCAGGGCAGTTTCATTTCACCAGGGAGGGCAGAAAGAGAGAGAGGCAGGCTGCCAGACGCTGATGCAATGTGAGATTCTGAGCTCTAAGCCTTTCTGAAGGATTAGAAGAAGAAAAATTTCTGTGTCTGGGTGGGTGATGCAAGCCTCCCCGCCCTGGGCTGCAGAAGAACCATGCCACGGTTTCACAGCTTTCAGACGGGTTGCTTCTTTCCCATCTCAGCAATCTGGGATCTCTGCCAGAAGAGGAGTAGGATGGATGAATAAACAAACAGTATTTCACTTTCCTAAAGCAATTTTTAAGGCAAGTGAAAGCTGAATGAGGTAACAACTGCTCTTTTTCCTCCACTCCTCCCTCTGGGCTCCTTGCCCTGGGTATGCCAGGCACCCGTGCACTCCACAGCATGCCCAAGAGCTCGGTAATGTCATACAAAAACTGAGTCCCATCCTTCTGTACACAACCTCCCACGCTAGAAAAGACATTCCTACATACTTGTTCCATGCCAGAACATCACCACCCTCACTGTAAAAGAATTATTCTATATATCTAGTCTGAACTGACCTTCTTTTAGTTTAAAGCCATTACCCCTTGTCCTGTCTGTGTAAAATGCCAGTCCTCACCTTTCTTATAAACCCCCAATAAGTATTGAAAGGGCTCAATGAGGTCTCTCTGAACCCTTCTGTTCTCCAGGCTGAACAACCCCAACTCTCTCAGTCTTTCTCCATTGGAGAGTTGCTCCATCCACCTGATGATTTTTGTGGTCCTCTTCTGGACTCACTTCAACAAATCCATGTCTTTCCTGAGCTGAGGGCCCCAGAGGTGGATGCAGCACTCCAGATGGGGTCTCACCATAGCTGGGGAAAGGGGCAGAATCCCCTCCCCTGACCTGTTGGTCACATCTCCTTTCATGCAGCCCACATTTTCCTACAGTGAGAGCCCATGATCCATTTGGATTCATGTGCTATATGCAGGGCTGGGTATAGAAGTACAAGTGTAGGCTCTCAAGCCTGGGCACAAGAGCAAGAGTGTTACAGAAGGGCAGGGTGAAATTCAGATGGTCTGGAGAGAGTGTCTGAAAAAATGAGGCACAACCGAGGAAGAAGAACATGCAAGTTTATACTCTGCAAGCAGGAGTGATCTGCAGTAGAAATGCAATAAGGAGCAAATAGTTTGTGAGAAAAGCATCTGTGGACACATCCCAGTGTCCTGGGACCAGGCTGAAGATGACACTCACTGGAAAAGGCAGAAATGACTCTGTACATGGAAGCTTGAAGGTACATGTGGGAGGGCTGTGTCTAGAACCAAGTATCCCACTTCCTGAAAGGGCATGAATCAGTCACACATAACTAAAAGGAAAACTGGGATATTTGGAGATGTGGGAAACATCTCCCAAGGGTCCCGTTGTCCTCTGCGAAGATTTGTCCATAAATGACTGATGCAGAAAGAAAGGAATAACCTGCCCATGGTGAATATGAAAGGGGCCACAGGCTTAAGCTGGAAGCCCAAGGGAGACTGAGGACAAATTCCATGTTTTTAAGGAGAGTGAAGCCCTAGAACAGAGGGCCTCTTTGAGGTCTTCAGTTAGACAAATTCCTTTCAGGTACCATGCAAGAACCAGCTGGTGCTCCTGCCATGGGATGGGGTGAGGTGAGGGGGCAGAGGACCTCCCTGGGCACATGATGCCTGCAGCTGAAGGAGAGAACAAGCATCGGGTTTCTGTAACAGCTTTACTGAGATACGGAAAACCAACTCACCCATCTATCTGCAAATATCAAACAGATTTTCTGAGACTGATGCAGGACCACTGTGATTTTCCAGATTCACCATGGTACTCTCTAGGTGAGGAGAGTGCAAATATGAGAACAACCACTTCTTTATTTGGTGTCTTTAGAAGACCATAATTAGCACTTTTTCATCCTGTCCCATTCACATTGTTTCCACTTACGCTCATGGTCTCACACCACAGCTCCCCCGCCTTTGCAGCAAGAGGAAGCAGAGAATGAGGTAGCACTGCTTCTTCCAACCCCAGTGACAAGGGCTGAGAAATCAGGAAAGACTCTTTAGAGTTTTGGACTAGGCAAATCACAGTTTTCCTACAGGGTGTCAGACAGAGAGCTATCTCCCTCTCTGGAGTCCTCTGCTCCTGTTTTTGTTTGAATGCAGGACCTGGGCAATTGGAATGAGGCTCTCAATCTCTTCAACAAATTTGCATGTGCAACAAGAGACCCAAACTGTTATCCCTGCAGCACTGGCAGCTTAGATGGCCCTGACACCCTCAGCCTGAGCAAACACTTCCAAGAGCCTGGAGCAGGTCTCCTTCCATTTGCATCCCTGGCCCAAAGGGCAACCCTTACCTATAACTAACCCCAGCACATGCAGAGAACACAGTCAAAGACAATATTGCTCTACAATTTCTCTGTGTTTTATTCTTTTTCATTAGGCTGATGAAGACACTCAACCCTTGTAGCAATATAGCAGTATCCAACCCACATGGTGCTGCCACTGTCTTCGTGCTGCTTGCTTTGGGGAGATTTCTTCCTGTTATGTTTCTGACGGCTTGCAAATTGGCTGCTTTAGCAGTCGGTGTTTACAGGCTGATACCACTGAAGGACACAGAAGAGTTAAGCAGGGAACAAGGAAAAGAAAGTGGTTAAATAGAACTGCACCATCAAATTGGGTCCAACACCTCCATCGTCACAGGAAAGAACTTTTGGAAAACCCAGACCAGGAACATCTGTTGTGCAATGGAGTTATGAGAGCTTGCTGTGATGACTCAGCCCCTCTTCCCATCCTTCCCAGTCCCACAGCTCTCCCAAGGGGAGGGCACTCTGCTCACCACCTCATGGCCTGGAGCTGCCTCCAGTCTGTTTCCAGGAATTACGGGCTTTGCTGGATTAAGGCTCCAATCACAAGTCACAAAATCAAACACCCAGACAACAAACTTCTAAGATCCCATTCAACATGAGACCATTGCTTTACCCACCCCTGAATTCAGTCACTATTCATATCATACCCCTCACCAACCTGGCAGCCAGGGGCTGGATGAAATACAAATGGGTGGAAAACAAGGGCAGACAATGCAGGAGAAACAAGCCAGGACAAGTTTCCAGTGAACTTCAATCACTTCCTTCACTCTTAATAGCCTGGATTCCTACTGGGGGACTCACCACTGTGGTCCCCCCCCTCTGGCACTGTGCCCACTGCACAGACTGCAGCCCTGAGATGTGGGACTCAGCGTGCCCAGGGGCTGCCCCAAGAAGGCATCCTGCCACAGTTTCCTACTGGCATTTACCCCATGGAATCCAAATTTTTTTCCATTTTTGCTCATCGATTTTGTTGTGTCCCCAAAACGCTCAGTTTGGGAGAAACAAGGACAGCAGTAGTGCCCAGACGCAAGGTGCAACAGATAGATCTGAAATTCAAATGAATCAATCCTCCTCTTTCTCTGCTCCTAAAGACTAGGGCTGAAACTCCACTATGGCTTTCCTATGCTTCTTAAGCCTCACTCATATTCTTGGAAAGCTGTGACAGCTGGAAACATGCCAGTCTTTCCACAAACACATGTAAAGGTGGGCTGCACCACAAACTAAGATAGGGAAATCTTTGTTTTGACAGAAAACAAGCTGGTCAGGACTTGAGAAACCTACTCCAGGGTTAAAGAAAACTTCATCCTTATACGGGGTGGTGTCTTATTTGATGATGAAAAATGCAGATATTTATGAGATGGCTGAGGGTTTGGAAAGCAGCTGCCCAGAGGACAGGCTGCAAAGCATAGTTTGGTGGCATCTGAGTGAGAGGGGCTGGGACAAACGTGCTAAGGAAGGTCGTCACAGTGCCACGCGGAGTCATGGAAAGTTCCTGCCTGAAAATGTGTGTAGTAAATTTGCTACTTCCAGTCTCTGCCTGAGACATTACCACAAGTCCCCAGGGCTAGGCAGAGGAAGTGAGGTCCACAGTGGAGCACATGATACTCCCTGTAATCATTTTAACAGATATTTCATAATAAGAAATTGGCAGAGAGTCAAACACCTGCACCTATGCACTCCAACACTATGGAAATTCAAAACCAGAAATTAACTTGATGTATTTTGAGCTGAGACATTGCCAGTGTGAAGCCTGCCAAATACTTGTGTTCTAAAGATACCAGAGGAAGGAAGTAATGGCAAAAAGGCAGGTAAGAGTCATACCCTGCTCCTTAGAATCTTAGGATCATTTAGGTTGGAAAAGAGCTCTAATATCATGGAGTCCAACCATTAATCTTACACTGCCAGGTCCACCACTAAACCACATTTCTAAGCACTGTGCAGAGCACATCTGCTTTTACAGTAGATTTGTTTCCATCCCTTCCTCATGGGCTATGAGGAGGGAGAAAAAAAAGAAAAGGAGGGATGGCAACACCATACAGTGGGCATCCTGTCAGTATACACATGGGTTGCAAAACCCCATTCCGAGAGCTGAGGCTACTTTTGAGAAGTGTGAGGAATGAGGAAGAGAATGAGTCCAAATCTGGTTGTGATTGCATCTTCTTCTCTGCTTAGCCTGAGTCTTTTTTTCCAGCTGAGAGCAACATGGTTAAACACTGGCTGAACAAAAACTGCTGGGGTCTGTAAGGAAGATGCAGCTGAGATGCAGCCATAAATATCCTTGCAAGTAGAGAGAGAGCGCCTTAATTTCAACAGTGATTTCACTGCTCCTAAGCCTGGCTGAGGCTAGTGGGACCTGCAGAATGAAATGCTGCTTGCTGACTCCTGCCAGGGCTCCCCAAGCCCTGCACAGGGCTTGTGGCATCACTGGGGTGCTGGCACAGGGCTGCAGTGCCAGGGCTCTCTCCCCACCAAGCACTGGCAGTATATTTACAAATAACACATGGATGGAAAGGCAGAGTTACAGTCCCTGGCCACTGCCGTCCAGTGCTGCCCCTTAACAGCGGGTCACATAGGCAACTGTATCCATGCTTAATGTAACATGATATAATTAATATAAAATAAATATAATACTAGCTGGACTCAAGGTAGAGTCCAGCCTGTTCAATATTTGGAAGCATTCAACTCCAGATCCTTTTTGATCCTGTATGATCCCCCCCTTGTGTGTATTTATTGAAGTAACTGGCAAATCTTGCATACCAGGATTGACATTTTCTGCCCTAAGCTCTATTTGTGGTAGCAATAATAGCTCTGTGTTTGAACAAAACAAGTGGTTGTTTTGCAGGTTAAGAACACCTTGATAGAACCACTTCTTGTGATATTTTCTTAGTTTGGTTTGGGTTTTTAATATACTGGGTTTTGGATCCTTTTCTACCTCTGCTCTCTATGGGATGTCACAGGAAAGCTCATTTGCATGCTTTAAAATGAAGATTGCTTAGGTCTCTTTTTGTGGTCAAAGCCAGGAGTTTAGCAAGGGGTGAGTTTGGCGTGTGGGGCCGCGGGGTTGGAGCCCCAGACCAGCGCTATTTTGGGGTCAAAGCGGGACTTGTGAGTCCTGTGGGAGCGCTCAAGGAGAAGCAGGCTCTGCGTGCTGCTGTGAACAATCCCGGCTGGCGGGCTGTCCTTGTCACACCGTCAGCTGCCGCTTCCCAGGGTGATAGCAGGGCTTGGTTCGCCTCCGAGGAACAGCTGGATAATCCCGGGCTCTGGCACGCAGGGCTTAAGGAGACGATTTTTAAGGGAGAGAGGGGTTGGTGCAGGCACAGCTCACTCTTGCCTGCTGTCGCCCCAGGGCAGGGCGCAGAGGAAGGCATGTGTCACACAAGCTAAGAGGTCTCCCCACACAGGCAAGGCCTTAAACGATTTCCTTTGGAAGGAGTTTGTGGAAAGTACCTTGCCTCTTTGACATTAATCGTGTGAAATCGCTACTAAATCCGGCCGAAAACCTCCACGGGCTGCGCGGGTGACACAGGAAAGTCACACTGAGGCTTCCCGGGGCTTTCCTTTTCCACGGCTTGCCCTAAACCTTCCCCCAAAGGGTGTCCTGAAGGGCAAACAGCCCTGCCAGGGGCCAGCCCCAAGCAGGCAGCTCGCAGCTGCCTCCAGCACTGCCCTCCCGGGTTTGGTTTCACTCAACTCCCTCCCGCTTTGCCGCCGAGAAGCTCCGGGTTTGTCCGCAAAAACCCGGGAGAGGGGCCGGTGGCTCTGGCTGGCGCTGGGCATCCTCCCGTGCCAGCAGCAGCACAGCGAGCAGCGCCCCAAGAGCTCAGCGCAGCTCTTTGCTGGAGGCAGCACAAGCAGGTTTCCCTCCGGCACAGCCCAAATTTATCCTGTGCTAAGGACCCACTGAATCACTCGGCGAGAATTCGAAAGATGAGGCAGGGTATTAACACAGCACTGCAGGTTTGGCAGTTTTGTTCTTGTGCCCTTTGCAAATTTCTGTTTCCATTCTACCCCTCTGCACCCCACAGATATTTAATTTTGGTTTTATGCAGCTAGAAGAGTTGAGGTTTCGCCCACAGGTTAGGAAGAGAGGAACCAAGACTAAAGTTTATAAAGTTTATTTTTTATGCATTCCATCCCCAGAAAGGGAGTGCAGAAGAGCTGGCAGAGATCTTTAAGTGACCTCTTTGTGACATCAGAATTTCTTTTTAAAATAAACACCAATAAAGACCACTTTTTCTTATTAAACAAAAACTCAAAAGAATGTGCAGAATGTAAAAATAGAGACTAGTTTCAAGGTTGACAGTTAAAATTCTATTTCTTTTAGTTGTTTTATTTAGTTTACATTTGTTTTTTACTTCTCAAGCCTATTTGCTTTTTCCCCCTTTTTTTTAAAATTTTGTTTTTGCCTTCTCCACACAACACTTCAATCACAATTTTGTTCCCACAATAAGGAATTCAAAAAGCAGGTAAGAAAAAAATAGAAAGGGAAAAGATAAAAATTATTTTAGGAAGACCTTGAACCTCAGCCAGCTCATTTCAAACTGCAAATTGAAAGCCATCTATAAAATCCCAACTCTTTTTCTACTCTTCCTCATCATCGAGTGGCGTCAGGGGGAAGTGGAGGCTGCTAGTTGGATTCCATTTGCTGTTTCCATTTGCTGCCAAGACTATTGCATGGCATCACATTTTTGAGCGTGTGTAGTTTCATTTTTACTGCATGAATCATGTCCTCAGGGAACTGGAAAAATGCCCTTCTTTCATCAGCGCTCAAATCTGCTGTCAAAACGAGAACCAGATCCAGTCTGGTGCCAACTTCTCAGCTAGGAAAAAAAGCAAACACTGGCACTTCCAGAGACAGAAGCAGGTGGCACACAGGTATGTGAGGCTCCTGTGCTCGGCACCTCATCCCTTCACTTTGTGTTCACTGGAGAGTTTTTAACCTTGACCCCTTGCATTGATATTCTGAGGTGATTTTTGGAGCCCCTGCATCCTGTTGCCAGTTTCATTTCAGGCTTTCTGGGCTAGGAGCCAAATGAAAGTTCCCTGCCTCAGTTTGGTGAGGAAGTGCTAACTCACTGCCTTTTAGCCTGGGCTGATGATGAAAACCCGTGGCTCCTCCTCTTGGCCTTATTAGCATGGGGAAATCTCCAGCATATAATTGTGTCTATATCCCGCTGTGGCAACACGGACCTCGGGAATTCTGGCAGTGCCTTTCTCAGCCGTGGTGCTGTTTGCATCCTCACCTCCAGCTGTACCAATGACAAGCATCATGGAAGCACCAGCCATGCTGGAGAATGGAAATGCTCCACAGAACAGGAAATTCACACGTTTGCAAGTGGCTTTTTATGCTCTCATATTTGTGTCAATTATTATTTCAGCCCTGGTTCCTATAGTCTTCTGTTTGCTCCATCATAAGCAGGTAAGGACAAAGCAAAATTCTAAACTCTGGAGTGTGGTATTCCTAATTATTAACAGTGCTGTGTTGATGCTATCAGCTAACTCCAACCTAGTAATTCTCTCCTCTTTTGAAGACTGCTAATGCTTTTAGTTTCCAAGATTTCAGCTGATAATGTTTTCACCAATCCCTTATTGTCTCACCAATTCCTCAATGTCTTCAGCATTTTTATTTCCTTAAGCTTAGAAAAAAAATCAGGTTTTATTTCTCTGGTTTTTCTTCTCCTGCACTGATGATGTGCACTGTTCCAATGTGATATCAAGTGATGATGCTCTGTAGGGACCAGAAAGGCTGAGAAATCGTGGTAATGCACCAGGCATAAAGCCTTTTCACGCTTGCTTTCACCAAGTGCTAATACAATATAGCAGAAAAACCAGATACCGAATCAAGTTTTGTTCTGCATTTCATGTGCTAACCCCAATGAGCTTTTCCTAACTGTACACACAGTACTGAACCGAAATACAGGGTGAGCCAAGTGACTCATTTGCTGAAGGCCAGCTTCTTATTTTCTTGTTTCCAAACTGTGAATCTGTGTCCTGGAGGAGCCAAGTGCTAATTTGGGATGCCGGTTTGATATACGCCGCTGTAATGTACCTCCCTCCAGTTCCAGTTCTTCAGAAGAAGACACAAGGGAAAAGTCCCCTTCTGTTAAGAGGCAGGATGGTTTGTTCTCATGGTCTGGGAGCTGCTTGGGGCATAATGATGCCAGGAACCTCTCTGAGGACTGATCCTACAAGGCACTGATATTTTTTATAAAATATGAAGTCTGCTAAATTCCCATAAGAGAAGAACCTTCTCTGCACCTTACAGCAGAAAACATAAAACCCCACAAAATAAATTAATTGCTTTTAATCCACTTTTAGCCCCAAACCTACAACTTCCATCATCTATTTGGGAGCTGTGAAGCAGCAGCTCTGTGACCTGCAGTCACAACTGCATCCTTCTGATGGCAATGAGCACATAGACTTTCACATATATTCCACTCCTCCCCTTCTTTTCTTCAGAAGAGTTACTTTAGTAACCAGAAAGTTACTTTAGTAAGTGAAAGAACTGCCTTCAGTCCTGTTGATCCATATTAATTGAGGAAAGCAGGACTGGGCAATGAAAGCCTTTCTCTGCAAGGGAGCTGACAACCCTCCCCAGCACTCAGGACAGCAACTTCCTAAGGAAGGAATGAGGTTGTGCTCCAATAGCAATTTTAAGCATTTCAGAGCTTGCATTCATTAAGATGTGAGAGATGTGAGGCAGAACTGGGTCCCCGTATGTGTAAGCTGATCCCAAATCTGCTTATTATAGGATCTGGCCAGAGAGAGACCAGAGCTGCTGTATAGGAAGAGCATGAGTTCCATGAGCAAAGACCAAGCCATGAGGAATAGACTGAAATCTCTTGCCACTGACAGTTCACCACTGGGGCACCCACAGAGACACCTCCTTCCCTGTGCTGGAAAGGCACTGCAAAGCTGACTGCTGGATCAGAAAGCCCTGTGCCTGTCACCCTGAGCTAAGCATGATGCAGCAGTTAGAGAGAAGTAGGCTTAAAAGTCAGCAGCTGTCCTCCCTGTTCTGCCTATCCGGGGTGATTTTATTTGCCTAAGTGATTCCAAACTATGATGCACAGAAGGAAAGTTTCCTGGGTTTAATGAGGGCGAATTAGCCCAACACTGTGCAGCTTCCCAGGTATATGCACAGGCTTTAAGTCAAGTCCTTGTCCACAGAGTCATCGCTTGTGACTGTCCACAAGAGTTGAGTCCAAGGATGAAATCAAATCCTGTCACCCAAGAGGAATGTAGAACCTTTACCAAGTCTACTGCAGGTCACTGCTGATGGGTTGTCTTTTTTTTTATTTTGTGAAAATACCATCAAAATAGATATGAAAAAGATCGACCTATTTTAAACATTTCAAACTTTGTTGGAAAACATCTGTTTTTTCATAACAAAACAGTGCTTGTGTTCGTAATGGTGGATAGAAAGATCATTTTCCTTCCTGGGAGAATGCTTTTGTGCTCTCGTGATGATAATGCTCCTCTGCTGAGCTCACTGATAAATGGAAAATTACAGCAGAAAACACTGACCAAGCCCTGCTTCTTTCCACAGGCACCAGGGTCATGCTGGGCACATGGATCTCGTAAGTATGGAGATTCTAGACCTGCTTTCTGGCTTTGTCAGACTTGTGCTGTGACACAAGATGACTTCTCACAGGCCTCGTGCCTGTTTAGGGACAGGTGTCAGTACTGCCAGCAGAAACACAGAGCCCCTTGGGCACTGTGGCCATGACAAATAGAGCTCCCCAGCTGCACCCAGGGCTGTCAGCCAGCAGCCACCTCTCTCTGTGTGACTCAGCTGCATGCACCTCCCCAAAAATGGCCTGTAAAATCAGCACCACAAGGCACATCAGATTTATTGCTGCTGGGTGTTAACCACCAGTTCTCTAAGCAAACTCCAGGGCAGTTCTGAAGTAACGCCCCATAGAGAAGCTCAGACCTTCAGAGGGATTTAATTAATTCCATGAAAAACTTCTGCATGCATAACATTTCAGCTAATGACTGTTTACCTCGTGAAGGCCTATAACCACAGCAGCCAGCAAAAAGATTATTGTAACCCTCATCATCCTCAGATCCAGCTGGAATTCCACCTAGGAATTTTTTCTTATTAGCAACCAGCTCAGCCCCTCAGTCTTGAGGATTCCCCACCTCCAGGGTGCTTTCCGCAGCTAAGCTGTCCTGGCATGGAGCACCTCCAAGCCACCCACAGCCAGCAAGGTCCTTCACAGCCTCTCCTGGCAGATTGAGACCTCTTTCTGGCACTTTTTAGAAGTTACTAAACTCAAAAAGAATGATCAATAATAATTATAATAACAGCAACTAGAATAATAAATAAATAATAATTATTAGAAAGTCAAGAAGTGAATGGGGAGTGAGAGGCACGAATGGGAAACAGTAATAAAACACACTAATGTACAGAACAAGGTTATCTTTGGACATAATTAATCACCACACAATTTTGCCTGTGCTTTCCTCAGTAAAACCGTCTTCTACACAAAACTCAGGACATATGAACTGGGACTGGAAATTAGAGCACTGCAACGGAATTGTGCAGGACCAAGGGCAGTACCTCATAATCGAGCAGAGTGGCAACTACTTCATCTATGCTCAGCTCTTCCGCCAAGAGAAAATCAAAGAGCCTTTTTCACTGATGCTCTACAAAGACCCCAAAATCACCCTCAATAATGCTGTGGGACATGACAACGGCACAGTAAATTTTGCAAGACCCTTTTTCCTGGAGAAGGGAGATAAGCTGTACTGTAAGAAAAACGATGATTTGGACTACATTCTGCTAAGGAGTCAGACTTACTGGGGCTTGTTTAAAATGTAGCAGGATTCTGCTCTGAGTCAGCTCCTCCCTTATTTCCTCCAGGAAACCTTAAGTTATGGATGAAGAATCTGCAATTTCTGTTTGGGTGCAATTCAGCTTGCTGGAATACATGCCATAGTAAGCTTGTATCCTGCAGTGACAGTGAACAGCAAACTTTGGTAATAATGGATGGCTGCTGATGGACACAAAGTAAAAGCAGAAGATGGAGGGAAAATATCTTGATGTATTATGGGGTTGACTCTGAGATCCTGGAAAAACAAGTCACTATATTGAGTATGTTCTGAGCTGGGGAGGAGCTCTACTCTGCAGCTGGCTGCATTTCGGAACTGGGTACCTGTCAGTCCCTTGGATCCCTTCTAACAAGAGGTGCTACATAAAGACAAGATATTTTATATCCTTCATGCACAACCTGCCAGTGAAGTGTCCACAGCAGGGGTACAAAATAGTTCAGACACAACAGAAGAAAAGCTTCTCAGCCCCATCTGCAGCCTTGCCACTAGCAAGGGAAACATGCCAGGGAAGCTCCATCTTCATGGGTAGGTGAGAGCACAAGGACCTTTCCAGTGAAGTACAAGCAATGTAAATCCATGCCAGCTCCATGCCATGGTCAAGACACACCCACCACAGGGAGCCTGTGGATGCAGCCAATGCAGATGCCACAGGGGGATGGATCACTGCTGGCTGAGTAGCACAAAGTGAAGGTTGCCGAATGAAATTGAGATTGTGGAGGAGAGCTAATGGAAGAAAGATGCATTTGAGGGGGGTGAGCACAGGGTGGACAGAAGAGGATGGAGGCTTGGAGAACTGTTCCCAGATTTTTTTTTCTATGCTGCATAGTGGATGTTTTAAGCAGGGCAGGGCAGACATGGTCCTGACATGATATGGGGAAGGGCTGAGCATCCCTCCCTGACCACCTTCTTCCCATAGACACAGCTTTGACCTCCAGCTCAAAGCACTGCCACCAGCACCACAGCAGGGAAAACGTGAGCTAGCAGGGAAGCAGGACACCCTTCACCTGCTCACTTCAGGGTCTGTCTGCTGTGCTTTCCAAAACGAGCATCAAATCACCCGCAGATCACAGGAACACCTCAAAACCTCAGCGAAGGCCAAGTGCTCTCAGAGAAGCAGGCAGCTGTGGCTGCAGGACAGCCCAGCTGCCTCACAGCCTGGTTCCTCCTCTCCCTTGCCTGGGCAGACTCTCACAGGGGCTCTGTGCTTTGCTTTCCTGCCTCCCAGACCTTCATGGGTGAAAACTCCTACCATTCCTCACAGCTTGTCACAGCCTTTTGCTTCATGGGGAAGCAAAGCAACTGAGAAGTTGGATGGAAATAAATAATTACTTGGGGTGGACTGAGGCATTTAGGTGTGCTATTTGCTCTTATAATTTTATATTCTATGTATTGTAACTTCAGAGAATGTAAAGTTTTTGCAGACACATCTACAGTTCTGTGTTCAGTTTCATACAAGCTGTTATCAATTAAAATTATACTTTAGTTCTTACATTGCTCTGTTGATTTCCTTAATTTAAAATAAAATTTAAAAAAAACAAACCAAAAAACACCCTTACAAACCGCAAGTGTATCTCAGTTCTTTGATATGGGCTGAAAAAATAACCAACTGACACATTTCTCTACCCTTTGCCTACTTTCACTAAAGAGCCTCCTGTGCTCTGAGAGGCTGGCAGTGTCAGCACAGAGTAAGATCAGATTGCATTGCACAGTCCCAGGGCAAAACTCAGTTGTCTTCCCAGCACACAGGGGAGCTCCGTGCAGCCTAGCCCCAGGGGACAGGGAAGAGGGGGGACACCTGCACCTGGGGCCCCCCCACACCCAAACATGTTAAGCCTTGATGCAAGTAGGAAAAGAACAGTCAGAAGTGGTTCTGTCAAGACACTCACACCACCACCCTCCCCAGTTCCTTTCTAAGGCAAAGCAAGCCCAAAAGGGTCTGCTGCGGATGAAGAACTTCTTTATCTACATGTCAGACCAGCAAAATCCTAGACCTTGCAACACCTGACCTGAAGATCTGTCTCCAAGACCCCAATGATCAGCTAAGCCTAAGGAGAAGAAAATCGTTACACTGCACCAGTTCCTCCTCTCTTTTATTTAATGAGGAAAAGATCATGCAGGCAGCAGACCTGGAAGCAGTGTCCTGTACTTTTAGGCAGAGACACCAGCTAAGTCCTTCCCGGGATGAGAACAGCCCTGAGCATCCCTGGGCAGAGAGCCAAACCAAGGAGCTCCAGGCTCTGCAGGGACAGGGTTCACAGAGTACCCTTGGAAGACCCTGGTCGGGACAGGACAGGACAGTACAGGCTGCTGGCTCACCAGCCTGCCTGGATCTGGGTCATAGCCTGTGGCTGCTGGGTCACCAACCTGTGGCCAGCTGTGCAAGGATGTTAATGTTTAAATGCTCCAGAAACAGCCCTGGTGCAGAGCATGCAGTTTTATCCAAGTGGGCTTCCAGCAGGAACTGAAGCCACCACAGCTCCTCTCCCCAGCCACCCTGTCCCAGCCTCTGTCTCCTGCATTTATTCTCTTGCTGGACCCCCACACCCATTTCTTTCTCCCTCTCCCTCCCAGAAGGCAGGTAACACCCTCCCTTTGTGTTTCCCTGGATCAGCCTCAGCCCACTTTTCTGGGGTCCATCACCTGCAGAGCTCTCCTGGTCAGACAGCCAGGTACTCACCAGTGCTGCTGACACAGCATCACATCTCCAGCTCCTTTCAGCAGGAGACATTCAAATGTGCTAAATGGGTCATGCTGTTAAAACAAATATTCCCAACCTAAATTTATGAAGTCCTGCAAAGGGACAAATACGGGAATGCTGCAGCATCTTTGTCACTGGCAGCTGCAGCATGATGTGCCAGAGCAGCAGCTGCAAAATTGGAAGCTGCATACATGGCAAGCTCCTGCTTGTCCCTGTCAATTCTGAACAGTCCAACCTGGCACTGCTGGACAGCAGCACATGGTCTTCTGGCTTGGACATTGATCCTGACCTTAAAAGAAATCCAGAGCCTACAGTGCATCTACTCCATGGCGCACCTGCATTCCCTGATTCAAAAATTACTACTGTATCACAGCACCAAAATCCTGCTGCAGCCTGGAGTGGAATCTCTGAAGCTACAGCTGATTTGGCCCCACGAACAGCTGCAGACCTAGTATTGCCAACCTGACAGCCACACTACAAGCAGCCCCGCAGCTGGGCATTGGCAGGGTGGCAGCAGATTTGGAGGACAGAGGTGCTATCCCTCACTCACACTCTCATTCCCCAGTCTGGCCAGTGAAAAAGCCAAATGGACAGTGGCAGATTATGGATGATTGCCAGCAATTGAATGCCAGTACTAATTGCTTCTTTAGTAGTAATCACTGCTAGCATGAGCCAAATGCCAGTGTTTGGATTCCTTCAACATTTAAATGTTTCTCTTTCCCTTGCCCGTGGCACCTGGGAATGCAGAGCAGACTAAAAGACACATTAGCCGAAATACCTTAGGATGGAAATGCTGCCTCTCTGAAAATTCTTATGCAGAACTGTCAAATCAATAATTTACATAAACTCCCCTCTTTTTTCAGTATTTTGAAATTAAAACTTGCCACTTGGAAAGCCTTTTCACTAAGGTGTGGGGTTATGAAAAAGTGGTGTATTTCTTTATGCCATGATGCATTTTAATTAAATGTGCTTTCAAATCTACGGGAAGCGTAATTTAAAGGAAAATGAATGCATCATGAGATTGACTGTATAAATAGATAGTCATGTGCCTTCAACCATGAAAAAAATTGTGGTGTTTTTTTTAATAGGACTTGGGGATTTTTCTGCTTTGTCAGAAGCTTACTACACTGCACAGCCTCCCCAGGATCAGATGCAAATGCCCCTTGAAGGAGACATTTCAGTCTCTTTAGAAGTTAGCCAAAATGTAGTCCTAAAAAAGAAATAATCAGACTTTTAAACAAATAAATACTTGAATACAAGTAACCACAATATAATCAGCAGTTTTTCTGTTCAACAAACAGCCACAGCTGCCTATCACCCCCACACCTTGCTACATTACACTCTCTCAATAGAGGTTGTTCTAGGATGATCTGAAAGTTCATTCAGGAAGTGCCACAAAGCACATCAAAACCAGCACAGTAGGCAGAAACATTTCTAATGATGCTGTGCAGACACCTGTTGTTGGGAACACTTCCCCTGCAAGGGCTTCTCAGGCTGCTCTCAAAGTCACTACACCAAGCCTGGTGGGGCAAAGCAGTCCCAGTTCTGAACTGCCCAAAGACACAGTGGTTTCTGCCTGTGTCTCAAAAACAAGGGAAACTTCAATGGATCAGTGATATGAGTGGATGGTGCTTGTCCTCTGTTCACAACAAGAGCCCAACAACACAGGTGTGTTGATTTGTCATGGCCTGGTTTTTTGTTAGCAGGGGAGGGCCACAGAAGTGGCTTCTATGAGAAGCTGCTAGAAGATTCCACCACATCTGACAGAGCCAGTCTCTGATGGCTCTGAAGATGGATGTGCTGCTGGCCCAGTTAGAGAGGTTGGTAACGCCTCTGTGATGACATCTAAGAAGAAAATCAGAACAACGCAGGCTCAGTTTTTTCCAGGGGTGGCGAGGCGCTGCCGCTGGGCCCATCCCGGCGCAGTGCATGGCGGTGTGCTGCCGTGGCTGCCGCCATCTTGGTGCGGTCCGCGGTGAACCTTGCCTGCCTGGCCGCCCCTCGCCAGCCGTGCCACGGGCAGAAGGGCAGGGGTGGCAGTGTCTTCTCCTTCCTGGTGCCCCGCATGAAGAGAGGCGTTAAACAGCACCAGCACCACGGTGGCGGTGGGGACACCTGGTCGGCGGTGGAAACAGGGCGAGCAATTCCCTGACGCGGAACTTAGACGAGATTGGAACTTAGATGAGATCAAACTCTCGGCGCTACAGGATGCTGCAAGAATCCTTAAATTAGTGGAACTTGTTGGCAATGGTACTTACAGGCAGCAGTTTTTCTTCTAGTCAGAGAAGAAGAGGAACCGAGGACATGTGAGGGGGAACAACATGGGGGCACCAAGTTCAGTGGAAAAAGAGGAGGAAGAGGTGCTCCAGGCGCTGGAGCCAAGATTCCTCTGTAGGTCATGGTGAGTACCATGGTGAAGCAGGCTCTCCCCCTGTAATCCATGAAGTCTGTGAGGGATGCAGAGATCCACTCGCAGCCCGTGGGAGAAGTGCTCACGCCAGAGCAGGTGGATGCCAGAGAAAGCTGTGATCCAGTGGGAGACCCGAATGGAGAGAGAGGGCCCCTGCTTCCAGAGATAGAGAAAGAGGGCCCTTGCTTCCAAACTAGAGCAGCCTATCCTTACAGGACTGCACCCTGTGGACAAGTGACCCACGCCGCAGCAGTTTTGGAAAGACTCTTTGTGCCTGTGGGAGGGACTCACAGCATAGCAGGAAAAAGACTCCTCTCCCTGGGCAAACAGAAGAATATCTCGAGTGACCAAAACCTGCACACCCTGTCTCCCTGTGCTGTCAGTAGGAAAGAGGGAGAGGCTGGGGGAAAAAAGGGTCTTTTAAAGGCTTATTTTACTTCTCATTATCCTCCTCTGACTCTGTTAATAA
>VWZW01005416.1:0-14502 GCA_013397115.1 Edolisoma coerulescens | reverse complement strand
A
The DNA here is from genome assembly GCA_013397115.1 of Edolisoma coerulescens. Taxonomy (NCBI): domain Eukaryota; kingdom Metazoa; phylum Chordata; class Aves; order Passeriformes; family Campephagidae; genus Edolisoma; species Edolisoma coerulescens. The sequence goes on along the minus strand of VWZW01005416.1, from coordinate 14,501 downwards.
AAAGACTACAAAATTCATGAGAAAGATGTTTTTTCACGGCAGCAGATTTTTTTTTTTCTCCGGGCGGAATCTGTTTTTTTGCTTCCTAACAGTTTAGAAACCACGCTAAGCAGAAGGCACCTCTTATCCTCTCAAACATGGGAGAGACTTTTAAAGACTGTAATACTGACCTGAAATCACATGTTTGTTATCTTTTTTGTGCGAGTTGGAAGAAGAGGAGAGTGTTTGGAAGAGAGAGGGGGAGGGGGGAGGTTGTTTTAAGTTCATATTATTTTCTTTTACCTTTAATTCTGTTAGTAATAAACCTGTTTATATTCTTTAAAGTGTTGAGCCTGCTTTTTGCCCACTCCTAACCTCTTACTCACAGAGAGTAAAGTCAGCGAACGAAACTGTTACACTTAATTAGTGTTTCTGCCCAGTTTCAAAATTAAAACCCACGTCAATGACACTATCTCAAAGCAGTGGCTGGGATTCTGGATTAGCATTTCCATCTCCCAGCTGAAGGAGTTCAGCAGAATCAGTAGGAAATAATTAATGATTCTGAACCTATATTTTTGGTGGTGAAAGTACTGCTGTCAGAGTTTTGTCCAGCTCTGGTATTCTCAGTATTGAAAGTTCCATCAAGTGAGATCATGAAAAAGAACTGTGAGAACTTGAAGTCTTTTTTTACTTTAATTATTCATCTGTCGGTGTTGGACAGAGCCCAGAATTTCAGTGCTTTTATCAATTTGATTGTATATTAAGAATAAAGGGTAACTGCCTGACATCTGTTGTGTAAGTGGGCATGGTCAGATAATAAATGCTCCCAGAGCATATTTATTTAATCAAGGAATGCGAGTCTCAAGGGGGTAGATTAAAAGATATCTCTGAGAACAATGAAATGACCTTGTACTGATATGCATGGAAATGAGTCTTAAAATGCAAAGAATCAAAACTGCACTTTTAATTAAAATCAGAAAACTCATTGGGAGAGCCTAATTTCCCAAGCACGTCTACTTCAACTTTGGCTTATTTTCTGTTAAAACAGACAATCAATGAAGTTAGAATTTGTGTTTTCATCTTGTTAAAGATCTGTTCTAGTTTACTAAAATCACCACAGCGAAGTCATTACCTTATGACTATTTACCTAAAGCATTCCTTGTCCCTACTGCCAACAGTGATATGTCACAAAGGATCCAGGTTATTGTCTCAAAAATGCACTAAATCTAAGCACCAGTGACTGTTCTTGTAAGAGAAAAACATTCTGACCTGCTCTTCCATCCTTTTTTCCATATATTCAAGTCTCCCTGCCATCATTTTCACCACTGGTCTGGAAAGCCCAGTTCCAGCAGCTCTGAACAGAAACCCTCTGCTGTGTTTGTCATTCAGATGACAGAAGACCCTCCTGTGTGCCTGAGAAAGAGGAGAGGGGATCACTGAACAATTCCAACACCATATTTTCCCAAAGTGAAACACAAAGTTAAATGGCAGTTTAATTTAAAAAAAAAAACCCCACAAGTCATCTTCAGAGAGTAGTAAGGTGTTTGAATATGAAACTAAAATTAGTACCTAATTTTGTAGTCTGCACTGGCCAATCCTTACACCTGAGGTCTGATCTTTTAGGTATTGACTTTCATGGCTACTGCCTTAGTTATGTGAACTCTTCAGAAGCCACATGGTCTCTGAACCTGAGGTTCTTCCACGACATTTTGGACTATGTAGCTGAAAATGTTGGTTCTGCCTATGGAAATCATAGAATCACAGAATAGCCAGGATTGGGAAGGACCTTGCAGATCATCTAGTTCCAATCCTCTCCTGCCATGGGCAGGACACTGCCATGGGCAGTGCCATCTTCCTCTAGGCCAGGTTGCTCAAGGTTGCTGAGCATCCTCCACATGAAATGTTTCCTCCTGCATGATCCTCTCTAGGACACAGATCTTGTTCATGCCAACAAAAAGGAAACCTAACACCACTTGGGGTGAGCAGTTAGGAATCCCCAGCCCAACATTCATGACTTTTGGCCAATATCCCCTCCTTTTCAGCAGTTTTCAGAGAATCCACCTCACTGTGGTTTGTACTTTTTCCATTGAGCTCTAGGGTTTAAATCTTCAAGGCCCCATGACATGACTCCTGATGAGGAGTGGCAATTAGGACTGACTTGTTCATCACGCTGGCACATCTCGAAATTACCTGGCTTGCTGCTTTATTCAGCCTTATTTTAGGCAACCCAAATGATGAGTCATCCATGAGTCCCTTTGAGAAAATATTGCATAACCACTCTCGGAAGTTCCTCAAGAAAGTAATTCTCTCACTGCCCTTCAAATGTTTATGTTCTCAAATCTACTTTCATCTTATAATACAGAATTGCTTAAAATATAAAGATATAAGGGACTTCCTGGCTTGCCAGACACAGTTGTTTTCTATTTCAAGCAACAATATCATATAAGCTCTCCACTGTCATTTGAAAGTAAAGTAGAGTGTTCTGTCTCTCTTGTTTCTACTAAAAAGCAGTTCCAAATGCTCACTCCTCTCAGGGCTAGACAAATTCTTCTTATCTCCAGCCTAAATTTATTCATGGCCAGTTTACAGCCATTTATTCTTGTGCCAACAGTGTACTTCAGCTTAAACAACTTTTCCCCCTCGTCGGTATTTTCTTTGCTGATGTATTCATGGCTTCACAAAAGTCATTCCCTGTTTTCATTTTGCTGCAGGTTTTAAACTCCGTGCAATTCGTTCTGGTTTTGTTATTGACAGTTTTCTGAAACTAGCAGCAGTGCCACAGATGTGCTTTTACCATGGTTAAATCAAGAGGCTTCATGACGTAATGCCCCTGTATATGCAGATCAAATCGACCACCCCATTTCCATTTCAATATATCACTGTCATTTCACTTCCCTGCTGCTGTTCACTCAACCTCTGCTTTTCTATGTACCTACTTACATTTCTGCCTCCCATTGAGAATAGGAATATGGGGAAGAGGAAGGGCAGAGCGATTCCCAGATGTATCAGTTTACAAAGGAGGTAATTTTTAAAAACTAATTTCCAGATTCCATTTCCTAGTTGTTCTGTTTTTTTCCCCCCAGTTGGTGTTTGCATCCTGTTCCAGAGCTGGATCATTTACACATTTTTTTCAGTTGTGCTTTTAAGTGCTCTTTTAGATAATGGAAATTCATTAGATTTTTTTCAGCCCAGCTCAGCTCACAGTCATCCCCAGCAGTTAGAACTGTGCCTTCAGTCCATGGTGTGCCTCAGACATCTGCCCAGTCTTGCCTAGCAGAGTCTTCAAAAACATCTCCAGCATGCATCAAGGAAAATTAATTCTATGGCTCACGCACCCAGGAGTTAATTGAAAATCCTCCCTGCTTTTTCCAGGTGCTGAGCATTAAGACAAGGCTCGGGTAAACTGTCCAACAATCCCAGAAGTCAAAAGGGTTGGGAAGTCTGGTCAGACAGCAGCTGTGCTACTGAGAGACTTAGTTCATCCAGTGGCTTGGTCATAAAAACTGAAAGCAGATAAAGGGAAAAGAGAAATGAAATAAAGTAAGAATTATACAGAGTCATAATGAGTCAAGCCAAATGATTGTTCAGGATCCTGTGTCTGAGACAATCCAGTTTCGGCTGTTTAGAGAACGTGCACAGGGGAAAATCAGGAGCAAAAATGATCCCTTTCACAAGGAGTGAAAATCCTCTGCCCTCCTTCCTCAATGTATCCTTGCAGATTTCCTGCAATCTTTGCTGAAAGATTTCCCGACTCAGATATTGAAACCACATCCTTCTGTTTAACAGCCTTTGATGGAGGCAAATCCATAAATTTGTCTAATCACATTTTTAATTCATTTATGCTTTCAGCTTCCATGGCATCCTGTAGCAATGAGTTCCACAATTTAATTATAGACTGCTTGAAGAAATACTTCCTTCTGTTTGTTCAGGACCTGCTGACGATTTCATGATGTGCTTGTATGGTAAGAAATAATGGCTATGGTTCCCTACTTACATCTTCATGCCACATGTAGAGCATATTTTATATATTTTATATACCTCTGTGATTTAGTCCTCTGTTTTCCAAGGGGAGCACTTCTGTTTAGCCTCTCCTTGTATGGAAAATATTCCGTACTGCTGGTCATGTTCAGTACTCTTCCCTGAGATTTTTCTAGCTACGTTTAAAAAAAAATTGTCAATGAGGAAGTGGGAAGAGGTCAAACTGCTTGTACAATGTAAGGTGTACATACACTGGTGATTTGCTGCTGCAGTGTGATGGTTTTTTGTCTCATCCTTTAGTGGTTATTAAATTTTTGTCTGTTTCTTTGGGGTTTTTTTCATTGCTCCCAAATATGGACCTGATATTTTCATTAAATTATCCACAATGACTCAGATCATTTTTCTTGAGATGTGATAGCTAATTTGGAGCTCATTGGTGCATATCTACTCATGCCTGCTCCTCCTCCAGTTATCAACATGGAGTTTGGTATCTACTGTTTCATGATCCAGTTACACAGATTTTATGAGGTCCCTTTTGCAACTCTTTGCAGACAGCTTTACTTCTTACTAACCTAATTCCACATAATTTGGAGTCCTTGCCACATCGCTGTTCTCTGTTTCCCGCATCATTTATAAGTGTGATGAGCAGGACAAAGCCAGCACATGTCCCCCTGATCGCTGCTGGGAGGATCCATCCTTTGCACACTCTGCCCTCTCTGCCTCCTCTTCCCAGCCATCATTTCCCACTCTTTTGCCCCGCAGCTCACTGAGCCTCCCCCCACTTCCCTCCCTCATACCCAGCTTGCTGATTCTTCTCACAGCTCTGAATCTGTGCTCCAGCTCTCTGCTGTGACAGAGATCCTTTCAGCCACTTGTGAGCTCTGGTTTTGGAGACCTGGCTCTTCAGGGAGCATGGAGGCTGCCTGGATTTGTTACAGCTGTCTTAGCAGGAGCTTGGTCCATCTCCTCCAATCCTGGTGGAACACCAGACAAAAAAAACCCAAAACACGTGCAACAGGACCTAACCCACATAACCATCTTTTGAATCCAACTGCAACCCTAAAACCCTAGAGATTAAAATGGTGTGTAAACTAATGCTAAAGAAAGTTGCTTTCTGCCTGGTTTCCACCCAGCTTGAGCCTCTGGTATCTCCCGTGGTGACTGAGAGACTAGAGGCATTAGCAACACACAGAAAGACAAAACTGGTTTTCCAAGAGCATTGTCAATGCCAAACCTCACTGCAGTCAGTGAGAAGGGAGTGTTTTGACCATTGAACCAGGATTTAGAAGCATCTTGCACAGTTTGCTGCTTCCCATCCACACATCACCAATTTCTGATTTGTCTCTCACTCCATAATCTCATAAATAGTCCTCAGGGACACATGTCGTGCAGGCAGATTAATTTGGCCATAACTTTGAGTGGAATAGATCAGGACAGTGTGGGCTGTGTTTGATGTATCTCAGTAGGGAAATCAGCGTGGCCATTCCTTCCCCTGCAGCAGGAGCAACATCAGTCAGAACACTCCTGTGCTCTCTGTCACTGATTTGATTGAGGCAGCACTACATTTAATTTCAGTAACATCTGTAAACACACCTGAGATGTCATTGTTTCATTGGAAAGCTGCAGCCTTCACTTGATCACGGCTGGTTTCATTATAAGGTCTCACACAGGTATTACCAGCCTGCCAGTGACAGTCCCCCCCTCTAAATCCCCTTGAATTAAGTTTTGAGATGTTTCAAATACACATTCCATCAAATACAAGGGGGGGTTTGGATTCCCTCTTTCCATTACTTTTTATAATTCTATTAAAAAAGCAATCAAATTTCCCCGGCAAGGGAGAATCAGTCTAACTTGATCTTAGTTCAATATGCGGAGTTTCATTATCATCGCCAAATTTAACATCTTTCTCATTCTTTCTCCTCTATTTTTTTTCAGTGTGTCCCTAGAAATGTGAGCTAGTTTTGGAAGGGAAAAGCTGCCTACTGAGCCTGTCTTTTTTACCTCTGTGGCAGCACAGTCCTAGATCTGTCACACTGCAAGAAGCTGCTGCAGTGTTGGGTTGCTTTTTTAGAGTATCCTTTGTGGTTGACTGGTACCAACACCAAGTAGCAAATTGATTACCCTCTCTCCTCTATTTTTGTAGCCTTGAGGGCCAGAGCTTGTCTTCCAAACATGCTAAGACAGTCAAAAAGGCTTTATTCACTACAAGCCACCACCACTGCAGCACAGGACCATGCACTTCCTCTGTGGATTTATTCATGGATGTCATAAATCAGAGAATATTTTAGCATCCCGTTATTTTTAAATACCCGAGTGCTTCTGAAATCAGGCTTAATGCAAAATGTAGTTCAAGTTTGGCCCTGACCTAGCATGTCTGCCTCTTTCATGGTTTCCCTAATTGTTTTCAAACATTGATTAAAAATTGCAGCCTGGAAGTTAGGAAGAAATTACTCACCAGTATGGCTTTGAAATTTTAAATTTACATGTTTCATGATAGCAAATTCAGTGTGCTGGGCTGCAAACAGCAGAGTGTTATGTCTCTATTTCTTCTAGCACAACTATTTATCATACTTATCTTTTTCCCCCAAACGTACAGACCTTTAATCAGGAGATTATCTTACCCTTATAGACAACTGAACCTAACCAGCTAAGTTCTTTTTTTCATATTTTTCTCTAGATTTCACATTTGCTTCTATCCTTGTTTTCCATTAAATATTTTTCTGGTTTCTTCCTTCAACATATAAACTGTAGGAAAAGCAAAAAGCTTTTGTGTATTTCTTTTGGCTTTTCTCCTCTTACTGTGGCTCCCCTCAGACTCCTCCTGTCCAGTTCTCCCTCGGTTTATTGTCTCACAACCACAACTGTTTTCCATCTCTGTGGTGAAATGGTCTTATCCACAATTTGTAATCCTTTGTGTTCCCTATACCTTCTCTGTCTTGGAGGAATCTATTGTGCTGTGAAATTCCCCAGAGCTGTAATGAGAGAGGGCCCTCATTATCTAGGGGGTGTATATATAGGTTTATATATAATTCATAAATATATAAGTAAGGACTATACAAGTAAATATCCATCAATCCAAAGCATTTCTCTTCAAGCAATGGAAAAACAGGAACACAACCTTGCACTGGAGAAACAAACTTCAGCCTAAGCCTTATCTAGAAAGCTAATTAGATTCTGAAGCAGAAAACTGGTTCATAAAAAAAGCTGCTAATTAGCATGTCTTTCCATCTTTTACTCATCTGTTGGAATTAATTTGGTCCGTGGGAAGCACAGCCAAGAAAAAAGTCTCATCAGCTGAATTCATTAAGTCTGCTCTCCCTCGTAACCCCAGAAGGCACTTTCTCTGCTCACACGTGTGTGTTGCTGTTGACAGCAAACCAGCCTTTGTTACTGCTGCTCCACTGGGTTTTATAAGGAGTTTAGTTTAGTGAAATAAACAATTTGAATCACAGCTGGCCCGAGATGTGCTCAAGAATATGGTGCTGTACCACAATCAGCATTCTGGGGAGCCACATGTCCTTTCTTCTGCAGCAAGCCAAGCACCTGATGCTGTCAGTGTTTGTGTTTCTTCTAACAGAGAAATTCTCCTCTTCGTTGTACTGGCTGGAAATCCCCTGCTGAGACTCACACCCACGACTTACCCCACTCTGGGAATGAATAGTCACTGGCATTTGGCCATGTGGACCATATGTGTGGGTTTTGCTTTTTCTGCAAGGACTTCTTTGCTTTGTTTTGCTTTTTGGGGGGGTTGGGGCTGATGTTTGGTTGCTGTTCTTTTTCCAGTTGCATTTAAAAGACCACAAGAGATCCAGGTCCAGGTGTGATTCTTGATAGGACGAGGAGAAATGGTCTCAAACTGTACCAAGGGAGGTTCAGGTGGGAAATTAGGAAAAATTTCTTCACTGAAAGAGTGGTTAAGCCTTGGAACAGGCTCTTCTGGAAGTGGTGGAGCCACCATCCCTGGAAGTGTTCACAAAGTAAGTGTATGTGGTCATGATATGGTTTAGTGGGAGTTGAAGGTGGACTTGATGATCTTGGAGGTCTTTTCGAATGATTTTTTAAAATTATTTTATTCTATCATTCTATCATAGTCTATCTTTTTAATGATTTTATTCTATCATTCTCTTCTATTTTCTTATAAATAATGAGAGAATTGGTAAGATGAAGGTCTGGAAAAGGTGTGTACATGAACTTTTCGACATCAGATGTCACACAAACAGTAGAAGCATCAGAGAAAAGCATTTTCTTCACTCCAAAAATGAAACACTGCAGTGTCCTGAGCCCTAGTATCTGGTTCCTGTATTATGCCCAGAAAGACTGGTGTATTATATTGCTAAAATAATTCCCCAGAAATGTGAGTGCAGCCTTTCAGCCACACTTTTGAAATCATAATCCCTCTCCCAGAGCCACTGAAGGCAGTTGTCAGGACTCTTGATACTCAGGCTGCACAGGCTGACACCTCTCCTGATGGAATCATTCCACATTTCAGATGGACTCAGTCACTTGGGCTTCTCGAAATTCTCCTTTGCCTTTGCAATATCCGTACATCAAACTGTCAGAGCACAGTCACTTCTTAACAGAAACTCATACATAATCCTTTTGTCCTAGAACATTTTTACCTATGGCTGTACAAGAGGAATCAAAGACACATTTTTGCTGCTCCCTTTCAAAAGAAATACATCAATTGTGGTCCTCAGAACTGGGCTGGAATTCTTTACTTTTTTTTTTTCTTTTATGTTTTTAAATTACTATAACACAAAGAAAGAACCATAATTACTTCTTTAAAAAATAGAGTTGTTTTATAGTAATACAAGCTGATCATCTCTCAGTCTTCCTTTGCCCAAAGTATAACATTGTTTAGCAGCCTTCAAGATGTTTCATTAATGTATTCACTCACAGTATTAACTTAGATTACTAATTCTATATTTATAGTAATTTTGAGTTCTTTAAACTGTGTTATAACTATTTTACAGTGGGAACCTAGGGACAGCTAAATATGATTTCCTGTTAGATTATTTTTTAAATGGCCTTATGTTTTGGATGTTTTCAATATTTATATTTTGGAGGGGTTTTATATATTAAGCTGTTCAAAACTCTGAACTGGAGGGTTTCTCTGTCACCATTATAAGTCAAAAAGCAAATTCATTCCATTTCCTGGTATCAGTCTTTACTTCATTACTTTAAACAAGAAATTTATTCCTTGGGCAACATAAAGGGAAATAAACTTGCACGATTAATTCAGAGAGTTGATGAAAGCTCCTGACACAGTCAGCTGAGACTTTGAAACTTCCAGGTTCTTGCTCTCCCACAGAAAATCCACAAGTTAATGTAATATCAAAGGGTCGTTGAGAACACCACTATTTTCTCTTGCATTCACTGATTTTCTCTGCTCATTGGGATTAAAATTTGCCATTCGTCTTTGGCTTTGGAATTTCCACCACCAGAGGCTTTTACAAACAGGTTACAGAAACAGGACAGGGGGAGGGTTTGGGAAAAGTCTGTTCTGCCTTGGAGCAAAGGGGTGCTTTCCCAAGGTACTTCCTAGATTTGTTTCTGCAATGCAGGGTAAAAATGTTAATGAAAAAAAATGTACAAGAGAAATAAAAATATTCTTTTCAAGATTTCATTAACCTGGGTATGTTGGAGTCCATTACATGTTCAAAACAATGATTTAAAGTATTCTTGTTCTGCAAATCACATTAGCAGTTCTCACCATTAAAAGATACAAATAGCTCAAGGAAGATTTGCTGATATCAGACCTTGGGTGCTTTTCTCATCATATCTGTCAGACTGAGGTGATGGGGCTTGGGCAGTTTTTTTCCATGCAGACAGACCAATTAAGGTATTCATCCTGGAAAGCTGAGGGCACTTGTTCCAGTCCTTCAGGTTTTCAATTTCCATTGTGCCTCAGAGAGGCCGAGATGTGCTGCTCACCATGGAAGAATGCAGGAAAAGAGAAGCAGGTGAGAATTCCTCACTGCATTTCTTTGTAGTGCTCAAGTGCCATTCTTTTGCCATAAATGGCAGACAAAATATTCAATGCTACTTTTGGGGGGGTTCACATTTCCTAGAGACCTCTGGTGGCTGCCATTGCAGTGTGACTGCAGCATTTGCTCAAGAACTCTCCCGAGTACTTTTGTTTGCTCCTCCCTGCCACCCTGTAGCAGGGTAGTGATCCCAGTGTATCCAGGCTCTGGGAAAGGATTATTCATAAGGATGCCTCATAAGATTGAAATTATTCTTCCACACCAACTCTGGCAGCTGGGTTTCATGTTCTGTGTGTAGATAAAACCAAAAACTGAAGAATATGACCAAAATCCAGCCTTCAGTGGGGATAAAACTGGCATCATTCCATGGGATTCAGTGGAGCTATAGGAGTACACAGAGACTGCAAATGAGGGACAAAATTAAATCCCTTTGGGGATTCCCCATCCCTGGAAGTGTCCAAAGCCAGGTTGGACGGGGCTTGGAGCAACCTGGTTTAGCAGAAGGTGTCCCTGCCCATGGCAGGGAGTTGGAATGAGCTGGTCTTCAAGGACCCTTCCAACCCAAACTATTCCATGATTCTATGATTCATTAGCCTGTAATGACACCATTTCCCACTTTTTTTACTTTTTTTCCAAAGAAGCTTGTTCAAGCCTTTGATGAAAAGAGAGATAAAAAGGATGGAGACAGAAAATGGTGATGATTTTCAAAGTACTGGTGCAAGCACAGTTTCTTCTTTTATAAAAACTCTAAATATTCTTCACCACTAAGATGAGAAGCACACTCAAATTCCTATATATGCAGGTCCTCTTTAGAAAGCTTGGAGAATTTTGATCCTCCCTCTTGGAGAAATTATTCATAAGCTTTGAAAAACACAGATTGTAACCTTTAAAGGGTTTAGTGGATATTGGATATTGTTGATAATTTACAAGGAAGGATCAAGTTGAAATTAGTAAAAAGCATTACTTTGGAACTTCTTTTTCGAGACTGTCCATGAAAATATCAGGATGAAGTTTCACAGGTGCTGATTTTTAAGCTGATCCCGCTGAGATTAATGGTACAGAAGGATTCAGCACTGACACAGCACAACCCCATTGAGGCTGACAATACTTCACATGCATTTTACAGTACATTGGCCAACCTAAAACTGCAGTGGCTGGACGTTGCTGCGCCTTTCCTTGTCGTACTCAAAACCCCTCTGCTACCAGCTGTAATTTTCTGTAGCTTTCTATGTGCTCCTCTTCAGTTCAGCCTCAGCCTCCATCAGTGAGGGTCTGTGAGCAGTGACCCATCAGGTTTGGTTTCCAGTTCATAGCTGAGATTGTGGCTCCTTTTCTGCATCTCAGACAAAATAAATGAACACACCATCACAGGAGCCGTTTTATGGGTTCTGCACACCAAAGAAAAATCCCTTCTTTGGGCCTTTTCTCTGTCTTCATCTACTTGATAAACCCATGGATCACGTTGGTTAATTGAAGCAGAGCACTACAGCAGGACCTCAGGCTGAAGCAGTTTGCTGTGGATGGCCCTTTATCCCTTTTCTGAGCAGAAGCATTCCAAGATGGGAATACCCATTGTGTAGCTGTACCCCCATACCCCCGGTGTGTCAGAGCTTTTAGCTCTATTGAAGTGCATATTGCTGGACATCAGCTTTTAATTAGGTAATTAAAATAATTTTGTGGGCGTAACTTCATTACTTATTACTCAACAAGTCTCTGCCATGTGCAGATTTAATTGGCAGGGACCTACGCTCCCATTTGGATGGTCAATAAGATGATTAGATAGCTTAATTAAATTGATCAATAATAATTAAAATTATTTTTTCCCACTTGGAGATATGCTTTTAAGTCAATTTCTTATGCAATTAATATGTGCCCTGCAAATTCTATTTCATTCTACACTGCTTATTTTCATATATTTGGGTCCATAATTTGTGTGTGTGTGTTCTTCTCCCCTTGCAGTGTGTTTATAACAACATTCCTCTGTAGGTACCTAGCTGACAGTTTCTGAACAATTCCCTGCTTCCATCGACATTTTCCATTTTCAAGCTACTCTCCCTGTCAAAATTTATGTCAAAAATTGCTGTGAGATCTGGGACAGTGACCCTAACAAAAAACTGGCATGCATCCATTACTGCATAGTGGTATTTTTTGTTTGCATAAAGCGAGCATGCCAGGACCATGAGTCACTAGGCAACTGCTAATTTATAGATCAATGCTGAGCTCATTTCTGCCTGTGAGCACGACACCCAGTCCAGAGCTGGCTGAAGAAGTTACTGCAATAATAAAACATTCTATTAAGTGATGTCTTACCCATTGTTTTTAGAAGTGCTAGTGAAGCTTTATTGGTTTGTTTAGGGGTTTTTTTTTTAATCTCCTTACAGACTCCCAACAGCTATGCCCAAAGTAATCTGAGGTAACTCAACCTTCCTATGTGCTTTTGACAGATACACAAGAAGCAGCCCCATTCCTCGTGGGCAAGTGACAGAATTGACACAAAACCCTTTTATCCTATAGAATCCTGAAGATGAGGCTGTAGCTAGGTTGGGATACTGCCACAGTGCTCCCTAAATAATATGGCAGTGCCAAAACCAAGCAAGTGCTCTCCTCCCCTGCCCACATCCGTGCCGTGGCTCATGGGACTCTTGTGAACACACTCAATGCATCACCACTCCTGCACCCAACCCTCAAAGCCTTCCCCAGTCTTGTTTCAGTAATATTTTTCTCGACCTCAGTGGGAGTAGGGACTCTGCCTTATTAGATGGAGGCACCAATATAAGTAATCATTTTTCCAACTGCTGCCTGTGCTTATCCTGCTTCTAATCACAGCTGAAGGGGTGACATTACCCAGCTAGTGTCTGTAAATCTATTATTTTAAACACTTATAAGACACAGCTGCATTTCACATCAAAATATTTCTACTGCTAAAATTATTAGAAAAAACCCACCCAATCCAAAAACTGTCTCATAAATCTTACCTGATACTAAAAGCTAAATGATAACAGTTCTATTAAGGCTAAGGCACAGAGAGCCCAGTTTCTGAAATATAATCTCTCTTTAACATTTACATGAGCTCTATCATGAGTGCTTCTTGCCATTTAATCTGACATTTCATCTAAACATTTCTGGTTTGCAGAGATCATTCCAGAAGCACTTGGATTAATAAATGACAGAGTCAGAAATACCCCAGTGATACAAAGCAGAAGCAGACAAAAAGCTGCAAAGAGATTACAAACAGGATTTTTTTAAGGATGGGGACCCTTCTACAAACAAATGCAACGATGACTGTTTAGCAATGCCAGTGACACCATCAAATATCAACATCAATAGAAAGCAGAGACAGAAACACATGACACACAGTGATCCATGAGAATCTGGAGAACATCAGTTTCTAAAGTTTCCATGGCAGTCAGCAAAAGTACAAGGACAATTCCAAAAGTAAATACACAGTGGCAAAGCACCATCAGCACTTAAACAGTTGCTTTCACTGCTATGAAATTATTTCAAATTACACTAAAAGGCATTAGGAGAATTAGAGCAGAATGTGCCACAGCAGAAGGTGAAAGATAACACTCAAAGTGATTAATTCAGTCTGAGATAGGTTTGAAAATCCTTTATGTTGAAAGAGAAGCCTAGCAACTGCTGCCAGACATTTTAAAAATACTGTACATGCAAATATACATTTTAATAGCTTTATAAACCACCACAAGATTATCCAGCAGTAACATGAGCAAGCTTTTAATGAGCTGAGTTAATGATTAATATTGTAATACTGCCCTGCATGTTTGCTGCAGCTAAAGAGATTAGGAATATTAGGCACTCAGATTTGAGGCTGCCAGAGCAGGTCACTCTGAGATGATTCAGTTACCTAGAAAGGGCCAAAGTGTTGATTTGTGCAATAATTCCCTTCTGGTAAGATAGGAGAGCCTTCCAGTCAAGCAGAAATCCCTATACCCAGATTAGATCATTTGGCTTTCCTCACTGCCAACACTGAGTCATCCCCTCAGACACTCGGAAACAAAAGCAGTTCCAATTTGCTACTGATACTACCAATGAATCTCTGGATTTGGATGCCATGCCCAGTTTTAATGCTTGTTCATTCAATTACTGTTTAAAAATATCAAACAGATCACAAAATGGTATCAGTGGGCCTTGGTGCATGAACTAATTTACTGAGAAGGTTCTCCCTAAGGTTCCTTGTCAAAGAGAAAGGACAGAAAAAAGGAATAACTTGCTGTCAAGGAGAAAGGAAAGAAAAGAATTTGCTACACTCTTTCTTGCAGGATGTGGTGTAAAGGGAACAGAACACTTAAGCAAAATTAGATAAAAATATCTCTAAAGAAAGCTCAGAGCAGACGATTGTTTTGGGGCTTTTGCCTTGAATTAGAAAATGTGCACAGTCTTCAGATGATGAACATCTTTTTTTATTTTAAATTTCAAATTGTTCCATTATGTACTTGTTATGATATGTTAATTCAGGAGAACATATTTGGACTGGTAAACTTAACTTGTTACACACTTCTGCTAAAAGAAGCAGTAAATACAAATATAAATATAAAT
>VWZW01005412.1:1929-14317 GCA_013397115.1 Edolisoma coerulescens | reverse complement strand
CAATGGGGCTCTGCCTAACTCCAGTGATCTGCCTACAGTAAGTAGAGCCATGCTTCATAGAACTGCATTTAAATCTGGGATAGTATACTAACAATAAGAACTACCTTGTATTCAACACATATGTAAAAGCAGGACCTCAAAGCTAGTTAAAGAAACACTTGTAAATTTAGTATTCACCAAGCACTTTACTTTACTAAGAGTTATAAAAATATTTTACACTAGAAGCATTCTTTACAGTTGATTGCATTTTTAAAGATATCTAAAATCAAAGAGTACCAGTATGCATAAGAAAGCCTTTTTATTGCACACAAAGTAATATTTTCCACAGGAACACGAAAGGAAAATTGAAACATTTTTTTATTAAATTAGCAGGTAAATATTTATATTCAAACAGCAATTATAATCACAAATGCAAAATACATAAGATTAGATTAATCTAAAATAGTCAAATGCATATATAACATCTACAAGACAAAATTAGAATTTGGTCTAAAAAAATGAAAAATAATTACTATCTTAAAAAAAACCCCAAAACACCACACCAAGGGCAACACATTAAGATCCAAACTGCAGTGTTATCACAGTGCCAGGAAACTGTTTTATCTTTTCAGAGCTCCATTGACTTCAGAGGGAGCTTTGTGTGGGAATAAGCTTGCCAACACAAACCATAATGAAGAGTACTATTTTACCTTCTTTTCCCACAAAATATGTAATAACTGTGGAAAATTGAACTATCCTAATTTAACTCAACTATTTTTTGTCTAATGCTGGATTTCAATTTAATCTAGATAATTTGGTTTCTTCATTCGATTTTCAATTTTGTTTCAAGGCTTTTTTTTTACAGAAATAAAATAACAGAGCACTGCCTCTCTAGATAGAAAGCTTAAAACAATTAGCAGACAGGACAAAGACCAACATTACAGAAGAATGTCTAAAATACCAACCTTCTGCGCAGGGCACAACTATCAAAGCTCTGTCAATAAAAACCGTGTTAGTTAGATGCTGGGCCACACCAACACTTGATGCTTCACGAAACTTAATATAACATNAAACTGCAGTGTTATCACAGTGCCAGGAAACTGTTTTATCTTTTCAGAGCTCCATTGACTTCAGAGGGAGCTTTGTGTGGGAATAAGCTTGCCAACACAAACCATAATGAAGAGTACTATTTTACCTTCTTTTCCCACAAAATATGTAATAACTGTGGAAAATTGAACTATCCTAATTTAACTCAACTATTTTTTGTCTAATGCTGGATTTCAATTTAATCTAGATAATTTGGTTTCTTCATTCGATTTTCAATTTTGTTTCAAGGCTTTTTTTTTACAGAAATAAAATAACAGAGCACTGCCTCTCTAGATAGAAAGCTTAAAACAATTAGCAGACAGGACAAAGACCAACATTACAGAAGAATGTCTAAAATACCAACCTTCTGCGCAGGGCACAACTATCAAAGCTCTGTCAATAAAAACCGTGTTAGTTAGATGCTGGGCCACACCAACACTTGATGCTTCACGAAACTTAATATAACATACTTTGGAGGAAAAAGTAAGAGGTGCGTTGCTGCAAGATAAAAGGAAAAAACCAACAATTAGCCATATTAAATAAATGTATGCATATATTTTTAACTATTATTTCTTAATTAAAAAAAAAAGTTTTACATTTCCTGGAAAAGTTATCCAAAAGACAAGTATAGAAATTTACTAATTTGCCTACTTAAAGTTTACTAATTTTTGCAACATTTACAAATTTACTAATTTGCCTTGTCACTTAAAAACTCATAGTATAGCCCCTCCTTCTTTTTAATGGAAACTTACGGAAGCCAAAAGCCCAAATTAACAAGGCTGATTTTCTTTACAAATCTTGCTAAACAAAATTACATTGCTATTGTAAATAGCATATTTACAGGACACATTTGTCGAGTAAATAATTTATAGTTTATCTTTTATCCTCCAAATAAACCTTGTTTAAAAACATCAGTGTCCAATGGAGGGCCAAGAGGATGGTGAAGGGCCTTGAGGGGAAGCTTTATAAGGAACAGCTGAAGTCACTTAGTCTGTTCAGTCTGAAGGAGACTGAGGGGAGATCTCATCAGTCTACAACTTCCTTGTGAGGGGAAGAGGAGGGGCAGACACTGATCTCTTCTCTGTGGTGACCTGAGGGAATGGCCTGAAGTTGTGCCAGGGGAGGTTTAGGTTGTATATTAGAGAAAGGTTCTTCACCCAGAGGGTGGTTGGACACTGGAACAGGGTCCCCAGGGAAGTGGTCACAGCCCCAAGCCTGACAGACTTTGGACAAGAAGTGTTTGGACAATGCTCTCAGGCACATGGTGTGATTCTTGGGGATGGTGCTGTGCAGGGCCTGGAGTTGGACTTTGATGATCCTTGTGGGTCCCTTCTAACTCAGGGTATTCTAAAATTCTATGATAGTAAGCCCAGTCATTTTTAGTGGATCTTTTGGATATTAGCGCATATTAACTGATACTCTTTCTTAGGCCTTCACAAAAGAAATTTTGTTAAATCATATTAAGATAAAAACACATTCTTGAGAATTCTTACAGTTGTTACATCTTAGTTCACTAATGTAACAAAACCCCTTTTTATCATCTGCCTTAGTTTGGCATAGTGTGGTACAGGATAACACTGGAGGAGGTAGGAAGAATTCACTTTTAGACTAGAATAAAGAAGAAAATTAAAAATACGTATGTTGGGTAACTTGCTTTTCCATTAGAAAGTACACCAACAGATAGATCAGAAAGCACAATATGCAAACTTTGTAATCTTGATCAAAAACAAAGTTTGCTTTTAAAAATGTATTCCCTAGTCAAGATTTATACTCTTTACACAATTAGTTTATTTCTTCATATGAAGTAAGTACAGGTGAAACCTTCAAAGACAATATAAAAGGATATTGCTGAAACATCAGCAAGTTCCATTTAAAAAAAAAATCTATCTTCTAGAAAAATAGTAAATAATGGAAAATACACTGCCTGAACTGTTTAATCTTGACCCTCTTAACTATAACACTTGTCAACTTTCAGAAGTACCAGAAGGAGTTCAAGTTTAGTCCAATCCATCTTGCAGTCCCTCAAATTCCAAGCAGGTACTCCCAAAGTTGTTGTATGGAATTATTTAGGCTTTAGTATTTAAATAAAAACTCACAAGTTTTAGGCACATTATTTCATCATATTAATTGCATAAATGAACCCAGAACTTAGTCTGAGGCAGACAGATTGGTATGTCTCTGGTTACCAGAAAGGTAACATCTAGATAAAATATCTAGAGAGCTGGTCAACTTCAGAATGGCAATCAGAAGCATTTATGATGGAAAATTCTGTGAAAACAGAGACATTGAGGAAGAAAAATAAACAGGGAAGGGGAGAAACATAAATATGAAAGTCAACCTTATGCAATTTATAAAAACATTGCAAGATCATTACATTTCTTCTGTCCATTTGTCTGTAGTGGACAATGTTTTCCCAGTTTCAAGCTTTCATATTCAGGAAGGAAATAAATGTATAAAAATGGCTTTTGAGCCATCTGTAAGGTCTTGATTCAGAACACTTTCCATCAGAGCTGAAAAAGAGCTATGACTATCTCAGCACTCAGCAGAAATGTTTGCATGCAACTTGTAATATTATATATTCTGAAGAGCCAGACTTTATTCATTGCAAAGGGTTGGTTGTTTGTTTTTTTTTAATGGACACAGGTTTTTTTGTTTGTTTTGGGTTGGGGGGGATGGAGGCCTGTGTGGGTAAGTTTGAAGGGGAGGGTCTTTTTGGTTTTTTTGTTGTTATTTGGGGTTTATTTGTTATTAAATACATATGCCAGTGTTACAACCCAAATGGTTGAAGCCTCCACTGAAGATTATCTGGTTCAAACTTCTAACATCTCTTAGCTTTTTTCTTTATTGTTTTCATTGGTAACTCAAAAACATAATTCTGTTCCAGGCAGATCCAGGCTCCATAAATAAACCTTATAAATTTCAACAACTACAGAGCCAGTTATGACAAGTGTCGTTTCTATAATATTTCCCTCTCTGTATTTCCTGGATTTCAATCACAAAAGCTATCTGAGAAGCATGTTAAAAAATTTTAACATAAGAATACTACTGCAACAAGGCTCTAAAAAAAAGCCTTGCTACAAAGTGTTTTCTGAAAGTTAAGCTAATCATGAGATTCACTGGAGAAGTGATGAAAAGGAGAAATTCTCTTATAAGGAGACCACCTCTGCTGAAAACACATCAATGCTGCATCTACATCGAGGGAGACGATTAAGATCCAAAAGTTCTAAAATTCTAAAAAGTTTCACAGTGACTGAGTCTTCTTCTTTTACAAAGTGGGCCTCCTAAACTTCCCCAGTAGGCTTCGTAAGAAGTCTTTCTTAAAGCAGAAAAGTCCTATTCTGTTTTAATCCCTTTTTTAATTGTTTTTTTTTTTGCCAATCCTTTTCAAGGCTGGATTGAGGTAGTCATATTCTTCCTATGGTTACAAAGCACCAATGCAAAAAAGCAAGTCCTACATCTCTGATTTAAGGTTACTATAATCCAGTTTCTTTAGAAATGCAAGAAAACTCAAAAAGGAAATAAAGATATGAATAGTATTCAGATGTTTCTACCATTTTTGTTTTCCTTTGTAGGGAGACAGCAACATTCATCTCCCAACCGAACAAAAACCAACCAAAAACTTAAGAATGACTTATTCAGAAATCTACAGTGAAAAATCAAATAAAAGGCTACAAAACATCCCTCTAAGGGTCCAAATTTTCTCAGGATGGTGATGGTGGAGAAGACAACAGAAATGAATAACCTGTCAAAATAAGATGTTCTGGAATAATTGTGCAGATCACATTTAAATAAGGCTCTGTGTATTTTATCTCAAAGGCCTTATCTATACTGCAGCCACTGCAGGATATAACAATATCTAAGAAACACTCGTGTGTATTAGCTTCCAAGACAACTCCAGAACACCTGGAAGCAAACAGTATTATAGCAGGGCTTTCAACACCTGATGCAGACATTTTGTGCCTCCCTGCTTTCAAACAATTCATTCTGCAAAAATTCAATTTCTATAAAGCTTTTCAATATTTAACTGATAAAAAATCCTCTTACAGCCACATTTGAAGGCTTATCACTACAAATGTAATTTTAAAGGCTTCTCTGAAACACAGATTTCAACTGGGTGACAAACCTAACACAAAAGCATGGTTTTGCAAATGGCAAACTGAGGAGCACTTGTTAAACAATGACAGCAATTCTCCATTCTCAGCATGAGAATTTAGATCTCTACCTAAATCAGGACCATACAGAGATATTCAAAATGTCAGGAGTTTTTCCTCAGATTTTGATGACAAAATATCACTGAGGATGACAGAAGCCCCACTAAAGCCACCTTCTTCTACACACGTGGTAAATCCACACCAAGGCCCTGATGTAGTAACTCTTAGGACATAAATTCTCTTACCAAGGCTGTGACTGTAATATTATCTTCTGTTCTTGTTAACTGCTTCACCCTATCTAACAATAATTTTCCAAATAATTTTCATATACATCTTTAACTTTTCTTTATGATATTTAAGTCTTTAGCTTCAGAAAAAAACCATATCTCATTTGATAAATTAGAAACCTACAATTCAGTTCTCCTATTTTCCTCAAGATGTAAGCAAAAGGGAAAAATATTATATGTACAAGTAAATAAAAAAAGCCAACAACATAGAAATCCTATTTTCTGAAAGGATTTTACAAACATCCATTACTTTCATTTCTGAACAGTTAGGAAAAGAAAAAAAACCCCACAAATTTTCTGAACATACTTCTTTTCGAGGCTAAAGCTCTGTTTATGGGACAAGGAAGAAGAGGTGACCAAAATGCTTGGCAATAGTAATTAAATGGAATAAAAGAGGTCTTTGAGCACTGAAAGCTACTTACAGCAGTCTATAAGAGACAGGTCTTACAAGGAAATGGTTAAAAATCTCATGAAGTCAGAGTTTCTTGGGCAAGTTTTTGACACCAATTTTAAACCAATACAGCAGACAATTGCAACATGATAAAATATAAACTCAGCTAGTCTCTAAGATTTGACAATCAAATACAAATTACTTAAGAGTAAAATGAGTGGATTAAAAAAACCCCAACCCTCTTCCCACCTTCACATAACTTGTTTACTGATGTTATTCATCAAATAGGTGCTTTCAATTTTTAGATTAAAGTTTCAATGGAAAGCCTTCCAGAGAGCAGAACAGTATATAATTGTACAGTCAAGTCAAATTTAAATTTTTCTTGTAAGAAAATAGGTAAATACAAACAGCCACCAGTAACAAGCATTATGGCCTACTGAAATATGATACACATTAATAGCTTTTCAATAAAAGGAAATATTGTTTTCAGTGTCAATGAAGTCTCACTGACAAATAGCTAAAATCAGAATGATGACCATATGGAAACTTCTTCAGTACCAAGAGTTTCCTATGCCCTCAATGCTGAATCTGAAAGCAGACTATTCACAGTTCACACAGGCCTCTTCAGAAAATAACAATAATAAAATAGCATTTACTGCCATCTGCATAAAGTGTGAAAACCTCTAATACATGAGAGAGACACTTCCTCACAGAGAACTAGGCTTTCAGGAAAATGACAGATATGAAATCCATCCTTTTAATGAGATGTCTGATTAGCAGTGACTGAAGAAACTGAAGGGCTTTGATGAAGATAAAACATGAAGTGACAATCTACCAAAGAGCATAGTGTGATTTAGCTCAACATTCATAAAAGTCATCCCAACCAATTCAGTATACAAAATAAAGGACCTTGTCAGAAACTGCTACTTTAAAACCCCAGTCTTAAGATATTAATTGCTGGGAAAAGTCACTGGGTTCAGGAAGCTCACTAGAAATAGTGAAGAGTCATCTTAAAGAACCTGCCTTTTATTTAATGCATTAAAAAACTGAGGTGTTTTCTCTCTCTTCCTCTCCACATTGTGCATCCTTACAAGAACTTTAAGTGAACTAATCTAACATTAATGTTTTCTATTTAAAGTGTAAGTAATTATATTCAACAATTGAGACTTCCTGTTAGTTTTTTCAAGAAATTCTGTTGCACCCTATGAAACCAAGGGATATGTAAATGACTGATGTCTTTGATGGGTTGCTTGTCAATAGAATCGCCTTGTTGGGGTTTGGGGCTTGACATGGTTTGGGGGCCACAGACCTAGGGGGAGATTACTGATAATGGACAAGAAGAATGCAGAATTTACAGACCAAAAGGACATTTGCCCAAGATAAGAAACTAACAAAGCCAACTCATCAACTGCACTGAAATCAGGTCCAACTGGGTAAAAAGTAATTCTGTCAGGGGGAGATCACGACCACCAAATAACCCCCAGTTCAAATGAAAGAGCCCTGAGCATGCGCAGTAGCTAATAATGAATTACTAAATACCTTGTGCAATCAGCCCTTTTATGAGTAACCAATAGTAGAGTAGTAAACATTGAATATGTAGTAGATAAGTGGAATATATTAGATTAACATCATATAAATAATGATCATCTTCTCTGCTCTGTGTGCTAGCGTTGTGGATTTACCACCCAGCACCCACCTTTGTGCAAATATGAAATAAACAAATACCTCATCTCTGTGTGTGATTGTCTTACTGCACACCAGGTGACAAATCCCACTTTTAGAGACAACAAGAGGAGACTGGAAAAATGTAGAAAATTGCTAAAAAGGAACTTCTCTCTCATGATGCTAGTTCATAGCACAGCCCTATGCTTTGTTCTATAATCATTGAAGAGCCTATAGGTACAAGATACATCATCTTCACTCCCCAGTAAGTCATAAATCTTCTCTGTTTTTATTTCATTCAAGTCAGCAGTAGAGTGCTGCACAACTAACTATAGTGGAACAGTGTTATCAAAGGAATTTCCTATAAAGTTGAAGTGATCACCTGATCAAATTCACCACTTCTATAAATCTCTTGGATTGCTCTGACAGAGCAAAATACCAGAGAATTAGGAAGAAAAAAATAATCCACAGCTAAACATGTAATGCTGCATCTTCCAAGAATGGGGAAAAATATTTCAAAAATAAATTAAATTACCAAGATTAATACTTCAAAATGGTCCATGTCCTTGACCAAGTTAATTCACAAATACTAAAATGAGACCTATTTCCTTTCAAGCAAAAAAAAAAAAACCACTACTGAGTATTTAATATACTAAGATTTTATGTATTTGACTTCAGCAGATTAAGGGAAAAAGTAGAAGGCTGACAAACATGACTGATTTCCAAGAGGTGAAGGAAAATTTATACTTTTATTTAGAAAGATCATAATGCTGAATTAGAAAAAGGAGAGTTTATATGATTTATAAAGTGTATATACACATGTACATATACATATAGATGTCTATATATTCTGTTTATTATTGAGCATCAACAGAACTACAAGTTCATATCTATTAGAAATAAACATGCCCAGCAAAGGCAATGGGATTACAAATATTGCAGTAAATCTCTTAACTTGAATGCCCTTTCTTTTAATAAATAAAATTATGCATACAGAAGAGAACACAACTTCATTGTACTCTGCAAACTCATGCTTGACTAAGTAAAAATATTTTGTGTGTATGCTGAATATTTGCAATACAGAATAAGAGAGAAATCAGGCTACAATTCTACACAATGCAACATACAACTTTGTTTCATCACATTGCTTTACCTGGCAATGTGTGCTTGCAGCCCAGAAAGCCAAATGTATCCTGGGCTGCATCAAAAGGAGTGTGGCCAGCAGAGTGAGGGAGGTGATTCTGCCCCTCTACTCTGCTCTTGTGAGACCTCATCTGCAGTACTGCATCCAGCTCTGGGGTCCCCAGCACAGGAAGGACATAGGCCTGTTGGACAGAGTCCAGAGGAGGACCATGACAGTGATCAGAGGGCTGGAACACCTCTCCTATGAAGACAGGCTGAGAGAGCTGAGGCTGTTCAGCCTGGAGAAAAGAAGACATCGTGGAGACCTTACAACAACCTTTCAGTACCTACAAGAAGGCTGGACTTTTTACAAGAGCATGTAGTGACAGGACAAGGGGGAATAGGTTCAAACTGAAAAAGGGTAGGTTTAGATTAGATGTTAAGAAGAAATTCTTTACTGTGAGGGTGGTGAGGCACTGAAACAGGTTGCCCAGAGAAGTTGTGGATGCCCCATCCCTGGAAGTGTTCAAGGCCAGGCTGGATGGGACCCTGAGCAACCTGGTCTAATGGAAGATGTCCCTGCCCATGGCAGGGGGGTTGGAACTAGATGATCTCTAAGGTCCCCTCCAACTCAAACCATTCTATGATTCTGTCATCTATAAAAAACTTAGGATAATACTCTTTTACTATTATACTATATATTATTCTTGAAACAAGAACTGTTGGCTTTATTTTTTATTTAACTATGTGGTTCTGTACAAAGACTAGCAAATGGGTTCCCAATATCAATGAAAACTTTTACTTAAGTAACACAAATATTCTGGAATGACCAGAAGCTACCATGTCACCTTTCTCTTATTCCTCAGCACAAAATAAATTTAAAAGAGCAAATTATTATTTGTTGTTCAGTAGTCAACATCCATGAGACCTTCAATTCACTAATTCAACTTACTTAATTATGTTTTTCAGCTAGAAACCAGACTGAAAAAGTGAGTTTCCCACTGTTCCCTGAAGCTAATGAAATTCATGAGTTCTAAAATACATCAGAAGTTTAAAGCTAAGACTGGAATGACATGAATTTTTGTCTGATTTTGTCTCTAATGTAAAAAGCAAACTTCCTTTTAATTGAATTAAAAGAAAAAAAATTATTTTTAAAAAACTCTAAGCCTTACATCCTTAAATACCTAAGAAAAAGATAGGAACAGAAAACAATTTTAACAAATTGCAGACATTGTAGCATCTTTTTGCTTGGGATACCTTATCTACCCATGCACTGGTCAATGAAACACTATTTTCTGACCTTATCATAATATTATTGAAATATATTTTCAGAGAGTCAATAGAAAGCATGTTCTTATTGTTTCACAAGAAAGACATTAAATACTTAATTTTTTTCCAAGGCAATAATTTGAAAGTCAGGTTAAATTTCCAGAACTATTTGATAAGGAAATGCATATTTCTAAAAGTTATGCATAAAAATTGTAAACAAAATCAAGAGTAAAATAAGTAATCACAATCCCACATTCTATTCTCTGAAAACTAAATTAATAATTTAGAACTGATGTTTACTGCATTTCCAAGTCAAACCCTGATGTGGTTCCGGATTATAATATTTTATGTGTATACACAGACTGGCAGATTTTTATACATATGCACAAACATTATTTGCATACAAATGTCAAGCAAATATCTATTTCCCTTAAAATCTGTTATATAATTGAGTAAAGATAAGAGCAAAAGCTATAACAAAAATATATTAAGGCAGGAGAAAAACAAGAAGACTAACAAGAAGGGCTTCTACAGGTTTATTAACCAGAAAAGGAAGGTCAAAGAAGGTGTACCCACCCCACCCCCCAATAAATGACACTGGTAAACTGGTAACAACAGATGAGGAGAAGGCTGAGGTACTCAACTTCTTTGCATCAGTTTTCAATGGCAACCTCTCTTCCCACACCTCTCGAGTGGATGGACAGCAGAATGGGGACTGGGGGAGCAAAGACCCTCCCACTGTATGTAAAGAACAGGTTCATGACCACCTGAGAAACCTGAATGTACATAAGTCTATGGGAACCAACGAGATGCATCCCAGAGTCGAGGGAATTGGCTGAAGTAGTTGCCAAGCCACTCTCCATGATATTTGAAAAGTCCTGGCAGTCAGGTGAAGTCCCAGGTGACTGGAAAAAAGGAGACATTGTACCCATCCCTGGAAGTGTTCAAGGCCGGGTTTGATGTGGCCCTGAGCAACCTGGTCTAGTGAAAGGTGTCCCTGCCCATGGCAGGGGGGTTGGAACTAGATGATCTTTAAGGTCCTTTCCAACCGAAGCCATTCTATGATTCTATTCTATGAGAAGTGTATTAAGTGTATTGTGGAACAAGTCCAAAATAAAAACCTAGAAAACTGCAAAAATCACCATAAATCTATTTGAGTGTTTAAAACTAGGTAAAGCTGTTTTACCTTGACATGAATGGATGCCTACTATACATACTCTATGTATATGTTAAATCACATTTAATTTTTTCTGAACGTTCCTCATCCAAACCTAGCTAAGTATAATCTAGTAACACATTAAACTGGACAAATACCATCTTCTTTTGCTAGTTTTTTAATAATGAAATTTTATTCCTGTCTTCTTTGTATTAANAGAAAAAAATATTTCTTTTCCTCTTCTGTTCCATCTGCTTGGAAGAAACATTGAGGTTTGCAAAATAACAATATTATCTCTCATTTGAGCAGATCCCTTGCATGCAGTTGACATAATGAGGACAGCTACAATTTAGAGAAATGTGTAACGTCCGTTATTAACTTTCACTTACTGCAAACGTCCTATCGGAAACATTTTTAAGCACAGGGCAGGTACCGTTCCTCGGTTAACAGCTATGCTGACTTCTGTTCGAGTGGCCCTTTCTCGCAGAAAACAGCCGTTCGAACAAAAAGAGCTGGTCTCGCCGGCACGCATCACCCGAGTGGCGCGGGCGGCCTGCCAGCCGGCCGGGCGGGGGTCAGGCCTGGGGCACTCCCGCCCCCCTCTACTTGGGATGAATCCGAGCGAAAAGTGGGGCACAGAAAACAGGTTTTCGGGAAAACGGGGAAAACGAGACCTGCGCCTAGGAAGCGCTTCAGGGCAGCCTGCGAGCACGCGTCTTGTCAAGCTGTGACTCAGTGCCGACACCCGCCACCGGGTGACTGCGGCTCTGACCGCCACCACGAGAACACAAAACTCGCCGTGTTTTTACAGGCCGCTCCAGAGATACCGCGACTGCTCCCCTCCTCCGGACCGAGGCCGCCATCTTAGGTCCAGGCATAGTCCCTTTCCCCTAACGTTCCTGCCCCATACAAAAGGATGTGGCCACGTGACANNNNCGTGACAGACACACACCCACGTGCGGGAGACTGGTGCCCACACTCAGGATGGCACATAGGACCTTCTGCCTCTTCCTTTCCCTCCATCCTCTCGACCCCTCTAACCCTCTTCCTCATCCTAAGTCTCTATTGCTCTGGAGGCCGACGCAGACCCTGCTTACTCCGGGGGATAGAGGCGCAGCTCCTCGATATCTCCCAGGAAGCTGAAGAGAGTCCGCATCTGCTCACTGGTCACTGCCGAGGAGAGGTTCGTGATCTGGATGACAGACGTGGGGCCCAAGGGGAAGCCTAGCGGCACCCCGATCCCTCCACTGCTCATCATGGCGGAGCCTGCACGACTGCTCCGCTC
>VWZW01005408.1:6015-16266 GCA_013397115.1 Edolisoma coerulescens | reverse complement strand
TGATAACTCACATTGGGTGGTCCAAGTCTTCCCTCCGCGACATATAGCCATAATCCCAGTATCAGAGCAGTCAGCTGATAATTTGCTTGCCTGAATGATGGCTGAAATCTTTTTGTATATCTTGCAACTCACTCAGGGAGAGGGTGGTTTCTGACCTGTTTATGCTTTCAGTCTCTTCCTCTCCTGCTCTTGTGACTGCTCTGCTGCAGAACAGGCTGCCTCTTCTGATTCTCCCTCCTGCTCCCTCTTAGGAGAAGCTGCTTTCTCCCTTACTAAATAAGTTGACCTCTGCTTCCATTGTTTCTTCTTGACTATCCTGGAGGAACTGATATAGTTGAGGATTGGATCTCTGGTTCAGTGAAAGTGTTTGTTTGTATGTCTTCAGATCCTGAGACCCTCTCTTCTCCTTAAAGATGCTGAATACTTCTCGGTGAGCGTAGACCAGGCCCTAGCAGAGTGTAAGAAGATGTGTCTTTGGCATAGCCAGGGCATTCTCTTTTCAAGCATTCTATCACTTCATCAGGATCCCACACTTGTTTGGGGGTGAAGTTACAGACCATTGTTAACAACTGTTCTAGGTACCTGCCCATATTGTCCCATATTGTCTCAAATTTGATGTAGAGCAAAAAAGGGGAGCATGGGATGGATCAGATAAACCAATGTCATGGACAGATAAGTCAACATCACCACCAGCTACTGTTAAACAGATATAATAAGTTCCCCTCAATACAATCTGGTCAAATCTGTCATCGTCTGAAACCCTTCAAGCTCCAAAAAGGGCACCAAAAAGGACTCTCATGTATTAATCCTAGTAGACAACTAAACACCAAATAGCTGCTTGCTCACTTCCCTCCCCCACAGCAGTATGGGGAAGAGAATAAGAAGGGTAAAAGTGTGAAAACTCCTGGGTTGAGATAAATATAGTTTAATAGGTAAAGAAAAAACTGTGCACAAAATGGTCTGAAATGCAAGGTCTATACTTCACAGGATCACAGAATCACAGAATGAACTAGGTTGGAAAAGACCTTTGAGATCATCAAGTACAACCTATGACCTAACACCTCCTTATCAACTAAACCATGGCACTGAGTGCCACATCCAGTCTTTTTTTAAACACCTTCAGGGATAGTGACTCTACCACCTCCCTGGGCAGACAATTCCAGCACCCAATCACTCTTTCAGTGAAGAATTTTTTCCTGATGTCTAACCTAAACTTACTTGGTAAGTACCCAAAAACCCAAAACCAACCAACCAACCAACCAACCAAGCACCAACACGAAATAAAAAAAAAACAAACCACTAGCAGGAGGATGTCTGCAACCCTGCCTGCTTGCCCTGCCTGCGCAAACTGCTGTGCCAAGCCTGCAAAAACGTGCCATGACCCTGTTTGCCTGCTCCCTAAAGCCGTCTTTTAATTGCACCTCCAATGGCCAGAGGAAGCCCCTCCCTGGGCCTGAATGGCTGACAAGAGGCCTTTGCTCCCCTCAGGATCTTGACCTCCACTCAAGTCAAAACTGCCACTGACTGTCACATCCTCAATTAGTTTACGAGCAGCAGATTCAGATGTGCATTCCCCCACTTGGCCCATTCAACTGTTGCCAGATGAAAAATTGTTTGCACCTTGTGGGATAATACAATGCTTATTCTTAAAAAACCACTGGCCTATGGAACCGCACAATGCTTATTCTGTAGGAAGAAGAACTGGAAAGCATCCAGTCCAGTTGTGCCGATTTTTACCAGTTCACCAAGTACTCAGGCATGACTTTGGGGTCATCAACCACCAGGAACCACCAAAGAGACCCCCAGAACAGAAGTACATGTGTGTAAAGGGGAGGGAAAATATGTTAATGATTTTGAGGAAATAATTATTATATGTGTGTTTATTTTGCAAAAATCAATGAATATATGTGTAAAATACAATATATAAACAGGCACTCTTTCTGTACTCAGCATGCATGATTTTTGGAAGAGATATTCCCTTGTGCATCTGGCTGAATAAAGAATGCCTGCTTCTTAATGCTACATTGGTGTTAAGGAGTTTTTACTTTTACCGATTTTTGGTAACAGTTCTGGCACTCTAGATGGCACCTACTCCTAAAATTCAATGGATCCTAGGGATCATGGGACCTCCAGCTGGCACTAAGGGATTCTCGGAGAGAATCTGCAATCCCTGGATGGAAGAAAATCGGAGCAAGACCCCTGGTAAGATAAAGGCATTCTTTACTTTAGAGGTGACATGGTTTAAGACAATTTAAAGAGGTGGACACTCTAAAATGAGTTACCTCCCCTTAATTTTAACCAACCTCCTTCCACTAATAAGGATCAAATACGAGTAGATATAAGTTAAAAAATAGCAGTTTACTAACAAGTGGAACAGCAACAGGCAAAAAACAGTAAATAACCACTAGATACAAAACTGCTAAATCTAACTAACCCCACGGGAAAAAAGAGAGACCCAAAATGCCAGAAATATCCTTTCCAATATGGCACCCACCACGGGCGACCACGTGGCTTAAAAGACAAAGAGAAAATGATGTCAGCTCTCTACCTCAAGATGCCTCAGTCCAGGAGACAAAGGGAAAAAAAGATGGCCGACAAAAAGAACCCTCCCGGGAAGGTAGGATCTTGCAGAGCAGTTCTAGTGGCAGATGAAGACTTGTCAGCATGTGTGGGGTCAGCTCCGTTACCAGCTGCTTCCTTCTGCCACCCAGTGGACTGCTGATGTTGGTGCTGATGTTCTCCATGCTGCAAGTGTGTTGGGGGAAAAAATGGTCTGTCGGAGCCCATGCAGGATGACCCAGGCCCCTGAGACCAGCTCAAGCTTCCCTGCTGAAAGAGTTTGCCAAGTTCACTCTGAAAACAGTGTTTAATTGCAAAATGCAGTTTTTCTGAGTTGCTACAGTTGCAAGCCCGGAAACACATCCAAAGCAACTGCCTCCAAAGCCAAGCTNGTTCTAGTGGCAGATGAAGACTTGTCAGCATGTGTGGGGTCAGCTCCGTTACCAGCTGCTTCCTTCTGCCACCCAGTGGACTGCTGATGTTGGTGCTGATGTTCTCCATGCTGCAAGTGTGTTGGGGGAAAAAATGGTCTGTCGGAGCCCATGCAGGATGACCCAGGCCCCTGAGACCAGCTCAAGCTTCCCTGCTGAAAGAGTTTGCCAAGTTCACTCTGAAAACAGTGTTTAATTGCAAAATGCAGTTTTTCTGAGTTGCTACAGTTGCAAGCCCGGAAACACATCCAAAGCAACTGCCTCCAAAGCCAAGCTTCTGCCTTCAGCAAACACTGCCAGGCAAAAGAGAGTGAGCTGCCTGGGAGAGATGACTTAAAAAGCGTCCATGGCACACTTCACTGCCTTGTCCCCCCCGTCTCCCCCGGTTCCATTTTCTTGCTGCAGGGTCTTAAAGAGACAGAAACAGTTTTGGGCACAGATAGCTACGGAACACAATAACATTTTGGATTACCCTTGACAAATAGTGTTAACCTGCCCATAAGGTGCAGAAAAGCTTCACAGGGCTGGGTTTAAAGGTACCTAAGGTGGGAACAGGGAAGGGTTAGAGTCCCTTCTAGGAGCTCTTNCATATGTATATTTAGTCCAGGACAATCAATGAATATGTATGCAAAATACAGTATATAAACAGAAACTTCCCTATACTCAGCATGCACAGCTTTGGGAGGAGCTATCCTCCTGTGCATCTGGCCAAATAAAGAATGCCTGCTTCTTAGTGCTACATTGGTGTTAAGGAGTTTTTTATTTTACCAAATTTTTGGTAACACCGAGGCTGGGGGAAATCGGACAGGAAACCTGGCTCCTCAAACCATCAAGCTCATGACGTTAAGTGAAAATGAAGAATCCCCCTGAAGGGGCCTGTCTTCAGGGACCATGGGAATCATCCTCAGATGAGCCCAAGATTACATTATTGCAGGGGAATGAAAAGGTAAATTGTTTTATTTGATACAGGAGCAACTTATTTAGTACTGAATACCCGCAGAGGAAAACTTAACTCAGAACTTATAAGTGTTGTGGGTGTGACAGGGAGGAAAGAGAACAGGCCTTTTTTACAACCATTACCATTTAAATTAAGAAAACAGTGGCAGACACATCAATCTTTGTATATGCCTGAATTCCCAATCCCCTTGTTCAGGAGAGATTTATTGGGAAAACTAGATGGTCAAATGACTTTCCGGGATGGGGAAATACAAATTCAACTGCTTGAATCAAAAACTGTCGAGGCAAAGATTTTTATGTTACAGGAATCAAATTAGGTGGAAGAAATCCCAGAGGAGGTAGAGAGTGCTATAAACCCCACTGGCTTGGGCCACTGAGATGCCTGGACGATCAAAGGTGGCCAAACCAGTTGAAACAAAGAGTTTTAAATCTAACAGCAAAAAGCTGTTAGACGAACATTCCTAATAACAATTTTGAGTCAAAATTGGGAACATATCGGGAATTTTTTTCACCATAGACATGTTTAAAGAAACAACAGTTTTCAGGCATTTATATACACTATAACATCTAAGATTTTTTTTATAGACACTCCCAAAACTCCGCCCAATTTATTGCATCATGGTATAGGTGTTTTGTTTCTTTTAATTACTACCAGAACATTTCATTTATCTTTGTTTAATGGATAACCCAAGTTTTATCCAGCTAAACAGTGCTTTATTAAATTTACTGTGCTGGTTAGACAATTACTATTGATTAAGTGTTCTGGGGTGTACTAGCTTATGAAGTGGCTCCCGTACTGCACCTGCAATGTATTAATCAAGTTTTCTGGAGTGTATAGGCCTTTGACTCCTTAACTTTCTCGAGATATCTTTCTTGTTCTATGACATCTAATTCATCTCTAGTTGTATGATAACCATGAAACCTTCTTCACTGAATTTTGCTCTTCAACTATTAAGTTCTCTAAAGGGGTATGGGTCCATGGAGTTCCTTTCTGCAGGTGAAGTGAGGTAATTTCCCAGGGTTTTCTACTGACACTCAACCAACACAGATGTAAATCAAAACCAGCTAAAATCACAGTCAAAAATTTCTTAACTAATTAAACATAGTTCATTAAAAAAATTTTTAAAAATCACAAAACTCCTGACTAACTAAGATATAACTCGCTGTCACGGTGAGGATTACTCTCAAACCTGCAGCCAGACTGGTAAGGATAAAAACAGTATCCTGTTAAGTGGGAGGCAAGGAAGAAGTTGGAGAAGATTATAAAAATTGGTTTTAATATGGGTTATTGAAAGAGTGTGGATCAGAATATAACACACCAATATTACCAGTTAAAAAGCAAAATGGGGAATATAGATTAGTACTAGATTTAAGGGCCATTAATAAAATAGTACCTGATATCCATCCAGTAGTAGCTAATCTGTACACACTCTTGGCAGCACTGAAATGCTGCCAAGAATGAACAAATGGTTCACAGCGCTCAATCTTAGGGATGCCTCTTTCTGTAATACCTCTTGACCCAGATAGTCGGAAATTGTTTGCTTTTGAGTGGGACAATCCAAACACTGGGCAGAAGGTACAGCTAACAGACTGTGCTACTCCAGGGCTTCAAAATAGTCCCACTTTATTTGGCAATCAGTTGGGAAAAAAATTGGAAAGCTGGAAAAAGAAAATCTGGACAGAACTTTACTACAATGTGTAGATGATATTCTGCCAGCAACCAAGACTGAATGGGAGTGCCTCAATGCTACTCTAAGTTTGGTAAATTTCTTACAACAATCTGGATACAGGGTGTTAAAAAAAATGGCACAAATTGCCAAAGAAGCAGTAATAAATCTTGATTTTGAGATTCACAGGGAGAAAGAAGCTTGGGAAGCAGCTGAAAAGAAGCCATTTGCCTGACTCTGGAGCCAAGGACTATAAGGTCTATAAGCCTTCTTAGGTATGGCCAGATGGTGTCAGTGAAGGATTGCCAATTATGGGGTACTGACGAAACCCTTGTATGATCCTCCACTGAAAAATACTTGGTATGGACTCCTGAGAGTCAGAGGGCCTTTAAAGCCCTAAAAACAGCCTTAATGCCAACCCCTGCATTGCGATTACCACACTTAACCAAACCATTTGAGGTATTTGTGCATGAAAGGATGAACCTGGCACTAGGGGTATTGGCACAGCATTTGGGGTCATGGAAGCAGCCTGTGAGGTACTTTTTCAAACAACTGGACAATGCAAGTAAAGGATGGCCCGGATGTTTGAGAGTGGTGGTAGCTGCAGAGCTTTTAACCCAGGAAGCACAAAAGCTGATATTGTGACAAAAGATTAAAATATATGTACCCCACATGGTAATAGCTGGTTTGGAACAAAAAGGAGGACTTTGGATATCGCCAGAAGGATGCTGAAACACCAAGTTGCCCTACTGGAGCAGGACCACATTGAACTTAAGGTAACTACTACTTTGAACCCAGCCATGTTTCAGCTTCAGAAGAAGCCCAGAGACCTTTGCACCATGACTGCCTGGTAACCATTGGACAAGTATGTTCTGGCAGACCGGATCTCAAGAGCCATCCCATCCAGGACCCAGAACTGGACCTATACACCGGTGGGAGCAGCATGGTACGAAATGGAAGACAGGCAGCTGGGTATGCAGTGGGAACCTCGACCCAGGCAATAGAAGCCCAGGCTTTACCTATTAACAGATCAGCACAAAAAGCAGAATTAATGACTTTACACTGAGTGCTAGAAATGGCTGAAGGAAAAAGGGTAAACATATGGACTGATTTAAAATATGTTTTTGGAATAATTGACACCCATGGAGCCATATGGAAGGAAAGGGGATTTTTACTGGCACAGAGGTCTCCTATTAAGTGCAAAGAAGAAATTGGTCAACTACTACAGAGTGGGCAAAAGCCAAAAGAAGTGGCTATGATGCCCTTGTAAAGCCCATCAGTTAATACAGGGAATCGATTAGCTGACAAAACAGCTAAAGAGGTTGCTGAGAAAGGTATCCTTGCACTAATACCTAGCAAAAAGTTGAATGTCTAGGAACAAAAACCAAATTATAGTAATCAGGACAGGCAGTTAGCTGCATCATTAGAAGCTACGTAAAATCCCAGCAGGTGATTGGTAACCTGATGTGAGAAGGTAATTGTACCTCCACAATTAATCTATAAAAAACCAGAACTAAAACATCAGGAAACACATTAGGAAATAGAGAATATGGTGATTAGTTTACAAAAGAATATAGTAAGTACAGAAATGACAGAAATTAATAGATCAGTTGTTGAATAATATGTGATTTGTTTGCAAAATAATCCCAAGAAAGGAAGAAGGCTGCCTCCAGGGCTAGTAAAACAGGGAAATTCATCAGGTGATTATTGGCAAATAGATTTTGCAGAATTGCCCAAGCAGAATAGGGACTGGTACATTTTGGTATTGGTAGATACTTTTTCTGCATGGCCAGAAGCTTTCTCATGTCACACCAACAAGGCAAGGGGAGTCTCAAAAGTTTTGCTGAAATTAATATTAAATAGCACTGGAACTAACTCTTTTAAGTCTTAAAAGGTACATCATTATCAACAGATCATTGGGACTAGATTTGCCTGTACATCCTTTCCAAACAGGAAATACAGTGTGCATCAGAGCCTGGAATTTTGGACCAATCCAAGAGAAGTGGAAGGGACCATATCAAGTCCTCCTGGTAACCTACACTGCACTTAAGGTAGAAGGAATCAAGCCCTGGGTTCACCACACACAGGTAAAACTAGCAATCACATATCATTGTGAACTGTCGGATAATCCTTTAGGCATGAAAATATGAAGGTAACAAGACTAACTAACACTGTGAAGTTTTCTATTTCATTTCTTGTGGGGTGAATTTGTATTACTGGGGTTTTTTTGCTTAGAGTTCTGTAACAGCTTGCTTTCCAATACCAACCTCAGCAGAAAAGCCAGTTCCATGGGGAGTCTTAGCAATTTGACAAAAAAATGGGAACAGGAGGGAAGGAAATAGCACCCATGCCAGGTGGACAGGGATGAAAGGAGAATATTCCTTACGAAGGACACATAAAAACAACAGTGTTCAGAATTGTAATATTTCAAAACCGTATCTGGAAGTAACCTCAGGGAATATTTACAGCCGCAGACTGCACTAATACCCCTTGGAGATGTGAAATACCAGAAATATGGAGCAGCCCTCAGACAGGACAATGGGAATATATCCAGCCAGTTCAGTGGTGTCTGGACTGGGAAGAGAGTCCAGGCCCCACAGAGGACCCCTTACAGGTTGGTATAAAATATCCTGATTTAATAAGGTCAAGGCAAAAGGATCCAAGGACCAAGGAAAAGTAGAATTGCACTCACATACACACTTGTACTAGTAGGAATCCTGAGGTACAGTGGCTCATGACTGTGGCCCAGGCTTTAAGGTTGGGATGTGTTTGTAGAAATTATTCTACCTGACACCTGGTCTCACCTAATAAACAACGATACTTGGAGAGATACAGACTGTCAGCAGGACACAGTAAATCATTAGGACCCACAGTATAGGTGGGAAATAATGGAATTTGGACCAAACATTTGCCCTTAGGAGAATCAAGAGTACAATGGACACTAGGAGTATTAAAGTTATGTCCCTTGTGGAAGGAGTCACCATTGGGGACCCAACTTTGGGGAAAAGTTCATGATGAAAATGTGATGAAACTTGGAAACATCCCAGTATGTGAGCTATAGTGGGATGGATTTAAGAATCCATCTTTACTCCTCAAATATCTTCCTTTAGGAACGGACCAGCTATACACAATTTGACTCTACAAATGGAAACTTTAGCAAATGCAACTCAATTGGGGTTTGCTGAAATAAATGAACAGTTGCAAGCTGCAACTAAAATGACCTTACAAAACAGATTGGCTTTAGACTTATTGCTGTTACGTGAACATGGAGTATGTAGATACTTGAATTTAAACAACAGTACTTCTTGTGTGTGCATTCCAAATATGACTCTGAATTGGATGATCAGATAGAGACAATAAAATCGGTTGCTGCATCTAGCAAAGAATTAAGGCAAGGCTTAGAAAGTAACAGGTTCAATAAAATATTTAAAGGATTTGGATTTTCTCTGAGTGGTTGGTTGGCCTCACTTTTGCAAAGTATAATTGTGATCATTGTCATAATTGTGATTANGGATCTCTACTGGAATTAGAAATCAGTTTAGTGCTCCAAAAGCACTGATCTTTCACTCAAGGAGAAAGTCACTGGCAAGCTTTTTAAATAGTCTCTAAGGATATGAATGGTTAGTGTACCCTTTAATACAAGTGCTCTCACACCAACGATCAAGGAAAGCTTTCTGACCCACTCACTGTGTTGCCAGATGAAAAATCATCTACACCTGGTGAGCTAACACAATGCTTATTCTTCAAAACCACTGGCCTGTGGAACAAAGCCCATTGTGTAAGAAGGAGAACTTGAAAGCAACCAGCCACGGTTCTGCCAAGTTTTACGAGTTCACTGGTCATTCAGGTCTGGCTTTGGGATTGCTGACCACCAGGGACCACCAAAGACACCCCCAGAACAGAACACATGAGTAAAGGGGAGTGAAAACATGTTAATGATTTGGGGGAAATGATTATCATATGTGTGTTTATTCCAGGAAAATCAATAAATATGAATGTGAAATACAGTATATAAACAGGACCTTTTTCTGTACTCATCATGTACCATATTTTGGAGGAGATATTCCCTTGTGCATCTGGCTGAATAAAGAATGCCTGCTTCTTAATGCTACATTGGTGTTAAGGAGATTTTATTTTTACTGATTTTTGGTAGCACGCCACCTCTATTAACAAGTTTTCATCACCATTCATCCCCCACAACACCCTTCAGAAGCCTTCTGGAATGTTTCTGTCCCATTTTTAACCTTCCAGCAGATTTCAGGAAGTTTCAAGTCCTCCATAAAAACCAGGGTCTGTAACCTGAAGACTTCCTCAGGTTATTTAAAGAAGGTCTTGTCCCCTTCTTCACACTGACCAGATGGTCTGTAAGAAACTCACATCATGATATCACCCCTTACTAGTCTCTTCTCTGTTCCTGATTCACAAGCTCTCAGACAGCCTGTCACCTACTCAATAGAAGACCTCTATATGCTTGAGCTACTCCTTCATGTAAGGGGTAATCCTCTTGATAGCATGGGGTTAAAATGTTTCTAAATTGTAGTAGCTAGAACAGGCCCTGAGAGCAAGGTGGACATTCTGTTCAGGCAAGCCTGAACCTGTGTATCTGCCTAAGATGGTAAGGAGCAAGTCTAAACCTG
>VWZW01005402.1:1465690-1497302 GCA_013397115.1 Edolisoma coerulescens | reverse complement strand
CGGGGCTTGGGGCGAGACGGGGCCGGGGCCGGGGCTGGGAGCGAGAGGGGGCCGGGGCCGGGGCGAGCCCCCCACGTAGGAGCCCCTGTGGGAGTCGTTCCAACCCAGCATGTCCCCACGCAGGGCCCATGTGTGGTTTCGGGGTGATGCCGCTTCCCTGCTGTCCCCGAGCAGCGATTCAGGCGGTGCCTGGTAAAATCATGGAATCATAGAATGGTTTGGGTTGGAAGGGGCCATAAAGGTCATTCGGTTCCAACCCCCTGCCATGGGCAGGGACACCTTCCACTAGACCAGCTTGCTCCAGCCTGGCCTTGGACGCTTCCAGGGATGGGGCAGCCACAGCTTCTCTGGGGACCCTGTGCCAGGGCCTCACCACGCTCACAGGGAAGAATTTTTTCCTCATATCCAGGATATTATATTTCTCATTTATTTATTTCTTCCTGATACCCAGGATGGGAGTGCCCGCACCCCCCTGTGATGTGCTGCAGGTGTTGGTGGGGCAGGAATGATCCCCCTGAGGCTGTGTGAGGGGAGCAGCCGGTGCCGTGGCAGTGTGTGGGGCTGGAGGCTGGCCCAGGAGTGCGGGGCTGTGTGGGTGGGATGCTGACAGGGGCTCTGCCTGCCTTTGCTGACAGATCTACGCCGACCCTGCCAAAAGGCTGGAGCTGTATTTCCGCCCCAAGGACCCCTACTGCCACCCTGTGTGTGCCAACCGCTTCCCCACCTCCACCATGCTGCTCAGGGTGAGGAGGAGGACCAAGAAGAAGCAGCAGCTGGACACTGAGGAACAAATCCAGCCAGAAGTCCAGTTTGAGATGGAGATTCTTGGGATAGTCACCACTGTGTACAAATTTCAAGGTAACCCTTGGGATTGTGTGCACGTGGCTTGGAGATGAGTATGTTTGGTGGGAAAGGGAAGTGGTTCTCCCCTAAACAGTTGAGGATTGGAAGGAAAATCAAGTGTCCTGTTGTTACAACCTCCTTGCTGGGATAAAACCTTGGCATAAACTTATCAGACTCCTGCTCCTGAAAGTCAAGTGTGAGAAATATTGGTGAATTCACATCAAACTTCACAATGTTTTAACCCTTGTGTCTTACAGGAATGTCTGATTTCCAGTACCTGGCAATGCACTCTGGCCCTGATGGCAAACAAACCTCCATGTATGACAAAGTCCTGATGCTCAAACCAGAGAAGGAAGAATTTTTCAATAGGGACTTACCTCTTTACATCCCACCGCCCATTTTCTCACGTCTGGACACTCCCATTGACTATTTTTATCGCCCAGATATACAGCACAGGTCAGTGCCTTTTCTGATGATCCATCTTTCATGTATTTCACCTGTTTAATCTGCTGCCTTGTGCTGTTTTATCCCTCTTGATTTGGCACAACAGAGTCAAAAAAAATGCCCAGAAACTGCCTGGCAGTGGCAACCTCAGCGAAATTCCACTTGAGGATTTGCCAGGTGAGGGGAGCTGGGGATGTGGTGACAATGATGCCTCTCCCAGCTCACCTCACACAGAGTGGGATGCAAGTCACAGCCTCCTGCCTGCTTCCAGGGGGCTGGAGCCAAGGGGCAGAGCTTGCAGAAATCAATGCCATGTGTCCCTGTGCCGTCCTGGCCCTGACTGGCTTTGCCAGAAGAACAATCTGGGAGATCTCCCACAAGAAACATCTTTCATTTTCTCACTGTTGGCCTTCACTGGCACTTTTTAAACTCAAATTTCCAGGTTGAGTTGGTACCTGCAGTTCCCTCTTGCTTTGCCCCTGTCCCACTGAGCAGCTGCCATAGCTGCAGGAGAGCAAATGCAGAGGGTGAAGCCTTTAGGGCTCCAACACATTTCATACAGATCAGTCCCAAGTGCTGGAGGGTTTTCTGCCAGCCAGGGCACAGTTCCTCTGTCAGTGTGCAAATGGATGTAGCTTTGAGGTTTTAGGTTTCTTTTAAACTTAAATTTTCTTTCTTCAGTGGTGCCATGAGTGGTTTTATGGTACTAGTGTGTGATGAAGGGAGATTGGGCCAAAGTTAAACCAACCCATTGCTCACTCAGGTGAGTCCCTTTTGTCTCTCCCTGCTCCATAGGGAGGGATACAACAATCCCCAGGTGTCTGGTGAGAACCTGATTGGCCTCAGCAGGGCCCGGCGCCCACACAATGCCATCTTTGTGAACTTTGATGATGAAGAAATCCCAACTAAACCCCTGGATGCTGCTGTACAGAACTGGAAGAAAGTGTGCACCAACCCTGTGGATAAAAAGGTGGAGGAAGAGCTGAGAAAGGTGAGTGCCTTACTCCTGACCTGAACACTGTCCTGCAGCAAGCTGGGGAGGAAAAAGTGCATTTTTTTCCCAGAAATTCTTAGTGATTGTAAGTGACTGATACAACAAGTGTGAGCAGATGCTGCTGACACTGCTGTGTTCAGTTCAATTCTGCAAGTCAAGCTTTGAATCCATGGCCAACTCACATTAAGCCCCTTTTTGTGCCACGAGTTCTCACATCACTATCCAGTAGCTCAAATTAGGTCCTGATATGGACCTAAGCCCACTTGGAAAGCTGCTCTGCCTTTGGTAACCCCTTCCCACTGCTCTGTGGTTGTTTGTGTGTTACTTTAGCTCTTTGAAGTCCGTCCCGTGTGGTCTCGGAATGCCGTGAAGGCCAATATCAGTGTCCATCCAGACAAGCTGAAGCTGCTGCTGCCATATTTGGCCTATTACATGGTGAGTGCTACATCTGTGAGCCAGGGAGCATCCCCTGCCTGTTCCTGGTCCTTTACCACTTCTGAGGCCCTACCACTGAGTACCTGAGCTTAATTTTATGTGATGAGACAGAGGGAAGGAAATGCTTTAGAACCAAAGTTGAAGCCAAGGAGGATTCAGTTTGCTCCATAGGTTCTAATCACCTTTGCAGGTCAGTCAGACACTGTCAGTGACTGTTCACCTGGCAGTGGTAGCAGAATTTTTCCACACAAACACTTGACTGTGACCTTGCAGGTTGGTTTGTAAAAGCACACAAATATTTGTGCTTTCATGCTTTGATTGCCAAGTTCCAGTGTATAAATAGTGCCATGGCAAGTGACCAAAGACCTAATAAAACAAATATCTTTGGGCAATGAGGGGAAATATTAGAACTTTCCAAGAACCTCTGTAACCCTGTACTGAAGGAAAGTGCAACACTGTGGTGCTTTTTTGTAACCATCTTCCCTCGTGTGTTTGTGCAGTTAAC
Source organism: Edolisoma coerulescens (assembly GCA_013397115.1). Lineage (NCBI taxonomy): Eukaryota > Metazoa > Chordata > Aves > Passeriformes > Campephagidae > Edolisoma > Edolisoma coerulescens. The sequence continues at coordinate 1,494,081 of VWZW01005402.1, read as the reverse complement.
AGGTCCTTGGAGAAGCTTATGGGTTAGGTTTGGGTATGACCCCAGAAAACACCCCGAGGCAAAGATTTATCAAGTACTGGACTTCCGAATTCGCTGTGGAATGAAATATGGTAAAAGGGCCCAACCCACAGAGCTGCTCTCTCTGCTTTCTGGTTAATCCTGGTAGTACTTTTCTTTTTGTGTGTTTTTCAAACTCTTGCCATATTTCTACTCTGATGAACCTTCTGAGCTCCTTGCTTACTGTAGTTCTTTCTAAACTCCTGTAATACTTTCTTTCATAGTATGCAATATGTCTTTCCTCATTTGGCATGTTCTAAACTCTGACTTTTTCTCCTCCATGTGTTCCAAGCCCAAATGGGTGTAGGAGAGCATCCTCCTCCTCACCCAGGGGAGGCACCAAGCAGGAATTCTGGTGCTCACGTAGCAGCTTTTCCTCAAGGGCCTCAGCGTCTCCTGCAGCATGCTCGGTCTCAGACCTTGGATGTGGGGTTCCCTGCTCTGATTTTGCAAAGGGCAAGTTGAGGAAAAGGAGTTTCTGATGCCATCTAATAAATGCATGACAGAGCTGGCATCCACTCATTGCCATCAGGTTACATTTCCAAGTTCAAGAGTTTTGTTGATCTCTTCTCCCCACCCTGCTACAATCAGCATGTCCCAAGACCAGCCTGCCCTTCCCACACCAGTCCAGCCCTTGTGTTCCTGAGCTGGGGATTCTCTGCAGGGTGCTTGCCCTCAGTTCCTTACTGGATTTTGGTTTTCACCTCTAGGTTATGCTGCCACTGACATGCCTGTGAAAGCAAAACGCAGCACGTACAACTACAGCCTGCCCATCACTGTCAAGAAACAAGGTATGCTGGGCCAGAAGGGCTGCCTGGCTCTTCTGCTTCTCTGTTTGCCCCATCCTAGTCACAGGTGGTGAAGGGTCTTCCTGTGTCCTAGCAGAGCCAAAACTGAAGCTTGTTTTCTGGTTATAATACTGCTGCTGTTAAGCCAGTAGAAAAATCTCCTGCTGGGAAGTGGTGTGGGAGTCTGGCTGAGCCACAGTATCTGTTAGCAGGCAGGAAGGAGTTCTGCCAGCCACACTGGGAATTCAGCATTCACTGAGGTGCAGAGAATGGGGGAGTTCTCTTTTCTTTGTCAAAGGAGAGTAGAAAAGGTTAAAATTATGAACAAATGGGCTCTGGGAAAAGCTGCCCAACTCAGCACCTCTCCTGGGACTGTCCAGTAACACCTCTGAAGAATGAACAAAGCATATGCTCAGTTGCTGGTTGGTCTGGTTTTGTTGAATCAACAGAGAGAAGTGACAGTACAATATGAAAGATGTCCCTAATTAGGAGTCTTCGTTTTCCTCCCAGGAAGTCACACAGTCAGTGTCCACGACCTGAAACAGGGGCTGGGTACAGCTGGTACATCTGGGGCAAAAAAGTCCCCCTCCAGCAGGTATAAGCTGAAGGTAAGCATGACCTTTTTACCAAAATCCTGAAATATCTCAGTGAAATAGGGATGTTTCCTGGTTTATCAGTCCTCAAGGGCTCAGCTGTGAGTGAGTTGATGTGCTCAGGTTTACCTGGGAAGCTCCTAGTTGGACATGGCACCATGGGACATCATCTGAGTGTATTTCTTAACGTGCTGCAAGGTGGAATTGGTGCTCTCCAGCCTAGTCTTAGATGTGAGAAGCATTTTGCTTCAATTGATAAAATTGGAATTTCATGGGCAGCGAAGTGCAAAAAAAATCACCCTGTCTTTATCAGGTCATGCTGCAAAATCCAACAGGGTGGAATAAATAAATGAGTCTTACTCTTCCGTTTTTGCTAGAATGAAGCCCATGCTGCACTGCTAGGCAGTGGCAGGCTGCAGACAGCTGCAGGTTGGAGAGGTGAAGCGTGTTCCCTGCACAGCAGTGCTGATGTGACTGTGGCTGCAGGGACATTTTGGGGCATTCCTCATTCAGCTTTATCTTCTGCCACCTACAGATCTATGCCTTAGAACTTGTTTCTCTTGGAAGTACCTTGTTCTTGAATCAGCCCATTGGAAGTACTTTCAGTTATGCCAGAGTTGTCCTGTTAGACCATAAAATGCACATGAATCCTTTCCTTCTTTCCTCCTCTTAGGAATCCATCTACATTTTCCGAGAAGGAGCCTTACCCCCTTACCGACAGATGTTCTACCAGCTCTGTGACTTAAACGTGGAAAGGTATTGCACACTGACAGAGACAGATTTCAAAACCTGTTGTTTATACCCTGTCCATTCACCCCTCTCCCCTTGAGCAGGAACATCAGAGGTGTTCAGTTTCTCAGTAAAAAAAACCCAGCCTTTTTACCCATGAACTTCCTTTCCCATCTGACAATTACCTGGATGACCAACTGTGCTATTCCAGCTCGGTGAAGTGGAATGGAAACAAATCAGCCTGTCTCATTTGAAACTCACATCTGAGTGCAGAAGATTAACGTTCCCTTCCCTTTTGCTGCTCTTCAGCCTGCAGAAGATCATCCATCGGAATGACGGCACGGAGTCAGAATGCACGGAGCGGGACGGGTGGTGCCTTGCCAAGACCAGTGATGACCTGAGGGACAGCATGTCCCTGATGATAAAGCAGATCATCAGATCCACCAGGCCTGGTAAGGATGCTTGGAACACGAGGATGTTGTAATTGGCTCTGAGGCAGAAGTGTTCCTGCGTCTGCCCCCTCCTTAGTGTGTTCTTTAGGATGTAGCTCACTCCAGTGTGGGAGCTGAGGCTGCTGGCCTGCAGTGGGAATGTGGGTTGGCATTAGGGATGGCTGGGAGTTAAGGTTTTCTATTTCATCTTCCCAGTATCAGCCCTTCAGCTTTTAAATGTCTTTTGCACAGTGATAATCAAGATCTTACTCTGACTGATGTATCTGGTGGTGGCATTTTACTTTTTATTGATGTTATTGATTGACCAAGAAGTGAGGAAATTATTTCTTCATGATGCTGGGCCAAAGCAATAATCTCCCAGTGAATTGGGTCAGAATGAGACAGGAGAGGAGGCACAGCACTGCAGCTCTGCTGCTGTTCTGCTCTCTTTCCTGGAGCGTGGAGACAGATTGCTCTGGGCTTGATCAGATTCTGTTAAGATGTGCAGTATTAGCTGTGCCCCTGAGGCTGCTGCCTTCATCTCACATGTTTGAACTTAACTGCAAATGCCCCCAGGTTGCACTGAGAGAGGCATCACAGTGTCTTTCTTTCTTCCCAATTTAAGCTCTTTTCTCAAATACAACAAGCAATGAAGATGGCAAAGAACAGCTGGCATATGAGTCTGGAGAGGATGAGGATGATGAAGAGGAGGAGGAAGAAGACTTCAAGCCTTCTGATGGGAGTGAAAATGAAATGGAGACAGAAATTCTGGACTATGTGTGAACTCAGTGAGCAGTCTGGCTGCTGCGGACAGAACTGTCTCTGCTCTTGCTCCTTGAGAGCCAAGGGTTTGGTGTCAGGATCTGGGAAAGCAGAGCTTGTACTAAGCTGATGATGGTCTCTCTGCAGTGACTGCTGCTGGGCATCATTCTGGATGTTTGGGAGCCAGTGCCTGCATTTTCAGAATGGCTGGCTGAGAAACCTTCCAGCAAGCTCAGCACACTCCCAAGAGCGAGCCCAGAATCCAAACCAGCTGATAACACAGCAGAAGAGGGGAGAAGCTGCATTCCCAAACCTCTCCACGTGTGGGAGTGCACTCTCCCCAGGTTGGTGGCCATGTGGAAAATAGAAAAGGTGCCTGAGGAGATGCTGGGAGAAGAAGCACTCCAGAGCTCCTGGAGTCCCTAAGGCAGGTTCTGCCCTTCTGCTTGTCCAGAGGGAATGAAATTACCGTGCCATGCGTTCAGCACTGAGCCTCGCTGGTCATCTTGGAAATAATGCCAGCAGGGAAATACACTTTCTGTCAGTGAATAACTCCCTTCCTGGGATGTAGTGGTTGTTGTCCTCACTACCTGATGCACTTCTCAGGTCTGTTTTGACTTCCCCAGTTAGCAGTTAACAAGGACTGAAGGCAGCTGGCAGAGGGGCAGAGCTTCAGGTACACAGAAGTTGGCCACTGCCAGCTGGATTGTTCCCACCTAAAGAAAGTCACAGAAATTAAAGATCTACTGGCATTTTCTGGGTCTTGTGCATTCCCCAGTGTGTAAGGAGCACACCTGGAGCCAAGCTTTCTTTTTTAAAAGGAGTAAGACCTCCCTCCTCCATTGGGGAGGCCCTACCGACTGTTACAGTTGCTTTTAAAGCAGTTACTTGTAACAAAATGACTAAACCCAACAAATCACACTTGGAAAATGCAACAGTTTCAACTCATAGGTTCAAGGAATGAGGTTCATTTGAAAAGTGAGCCCTGGTCCCTCAGCCAAAAGGCCTATTTTTCAAAAAAAAGTTCAACCCACCGGAGTGAACTTGAAGTAGGAACTCCCCACAGACAGATCCATCCCTCCTTCTCCAGGAAGGTGCTGGCATTTTGAGGAAGGAGAACAGAACAGCCCCTCCCTTGAGGCAGAGACGTTTGAGCATCAGTATTTTATTGCAAAGACTAATTACATTGCTGTGTACAAGTCACACCGGGCAGTGTGCTCCTTCATTGAAGTGGTACAAAATACATACGGTACAGCCAGTCCCCCCGGTGACACCGGCGGGAGGGGAGGGGACAGTCCCAGGGTGGGCAGGCACGGAGCAGAGGGAAGGTCCTCCCGGGGGTGCTGGTGCCCAGGGGAAGGGGCTTTGGGCAGTGGGGAGGCAGGAGGCTGCCCCTGCGTCAGGGAGCCAGGAGCTCCCATCATGTGCAGCATGGGCGGTGCCACCCGAGGGGACACGGGGCTGGGGGAGCTCAGTGCCAGCCACGCTCACACCCAAGCAGCCTCTTCCCCACCAGGCCCAACCCCTGCCACCAGCCCCGGCCCCTGGAGGGTGGTCCCTGTCCTGGAGCCGGGGAAGGCACCGCAACCACCCGGGAACGCCGATGGATGGGAAACGGAAAAGATCTGCTGGAATGAAGCGCTTAAAAAACAGAGATGGAGCCAGGAGCAACAAAAGGTCCCCCTTTGGTTAGTGTTTCCTACAATGATTAAAACAAGCATCTCTGCCCCTGCTCGAGCAATTAGTGGTTGAGAATTTGGGAGGGGGGGGGCTGGCAGGGTCTGCACCCCCTGAGCACAGCAGAGCAATGCTGCTGGTGCTGCCAACGTCCCTCCCAGCAGCCTTAAATACCAGGGGGGCACAGGAGAGGGACTGGGCTGCAGGGCAGGGGGAGGCTGGATTAGTAAAATGTACAAGTTTGCCTCTTCTATTTACAACCAATAAATACTGAAAAAAAAAAAATCAGTAAACTTTTTTGTTTTTTATACAAAAAAAAGTCTCATTGCTGCTTCTCCCATGGTCAGTGTTTGAAAAAGTCCGGTTAAAGCCCAAGGTGAGTGGCACTTTCTGTGGGTCAGGCAGTGGCAGCTGGGGCACCTGGAGCACCCTGAGCTCTCTGGCCCCTCGCGTGCCCACGCAGACCCGAAGTCTCTATTTACACAGTTTCAGACAGAACTTTGCTCTCCTCCTCCTCCTCCTCAGGCTGGCAGCGCTGGGGGCACGGCCCGGAGCTCTCCCCTCAGCAGAAGAGACACTGGCATTTGATCTTTGGTGCAAGTTTGAACGTGGGCCGGCCCAGTCCAGCTGGAGGATGCGCTGGATCGGGAGAGGAGCGAGACCACGCAGGCTTCCAGCTGGGGAGAGCACGAGGCACCCACTCCATCATGGCACGGCCACAGCCTCCTCCACGGGGCTCAGCACTGGGGCAGGGCTGCATCCTTCCAGCTCACCTCCCAGCCCAGGGCAGCCGTGGCTTCTCCCGAGGGAAGGACGGGCAGAGCTGTGCGGTGGTGGCAGCGCCAGTGATCCCAGGGAGGACAGACGTGGAGGTAACGCTGGGAAAGCTGGAAAGGCTTGGCAGCCCCAGGGTGGTGGTGGCTCCTGCTCTGCTCCTGCCAGACAGCCCCTCTGCGAGTCACCGCTCCCCGGCTCGCTCGGACACAAGGCACCTACGGCAGAGGCGGGCTCCAGCTCTGGGCTGGCCGGGCTGGACTAGTGTCGCACCGTGGAAGGTTAAAAAACAAAACAAAACAAAACAAATACACAAATCCCCCCCCCCACTGCTGCCTTCCTGTGTAGAAAAAAAAGACCTGATTGGAATGGGGGCTTGTGCAGAGAGAGGCAGAGGCCGACAGCAGTTGCCCAACTCTCAGCGCTGGGTGCGGAAGGGAGGTGCACGGCCGTGCCCCGTGGGTGAGGGTCACTCCTCTGCCGTGCAGGGCGGCACGAGGACCGGCCACAGCCAAGCCCGGAGCAGCTGCCCCCAAGGCCCCGTCGGTGATGGGTGGCAGTGGGGCTGAGGCTAGAAGATGCCCTTGGCGATCTTCAGGCCTTTCTGCTTCATCCTGGGCAGGGTGGAGCTGGAGCCATGCTTGATCTTCACCCCCTTGGAGAAGCCCCGCTTCTTGAGCACGAAGTCGTAGTTGGCGGCGGAGTTCATGGCGTAGAAGACGTTGGCGTTGTCGGGGATCTTCAGCTCTGGAAGTGAACAAGGATGGGGGTCAGTGAAGTACCTTTCCCTTGAAAGGGGACCAGAGTGGGGCTAAACTTTATCCCCAGGTGCTGGGACCCCTCTTGCTGTCACCTCTCATCCCAGCTCCAGCCTGGTGCTGCCCAGGCTGCAGGGCTGCATGGCCCCAGGAAAGCCCCCACGCCCCAGCACACACCTCTCTCCTCCGAGATGATCTGGACAAGCTCATAGTCCTCAGGCCGGTCCCCATCCAGGTTGTGTTTGGCCATGGCCTTGCGAATAACCACGGGGGTCTTGTCCTGGCTCGTCACCTGTGAGCACAGAGCGCTGTGACCCCAGAAAGCCTCCCACTCCTCCCAAAATGTGCCATGCCCATACCCAAACAGGACAAGCCACCCCTCCCTGGTGTTTCCACAGGGATGTTACTAACCAGGATGCTCTTGTACATGTTGCCGTTGTCCACAGCCAGGCTGACACGGATGATGCAACAGTCGTCGACCTGCTGGTTGTAGAGGGGCAGCGAGAGTGAGGAGTAGCTGGAGATGCCAGAGACCGAGCGCTTGTGTGTGCGGGAGGCCGTCACCGGCGTGGAGGAGACGGAAGAGGAGGAGGCACTGCTGGAGCCTGAGCCGATGCCTGACGTGTCCAGGGAAGAGAGGGAGGTGGATTCCCAGAACTGGAGGGCAGGGAGGAGAGGGGATGCGGAGGACACAGTGGGTTTAGCTTCTCCATCGGCCACAGACGGGGCGTACCAGCGCTGGGGGAGGGAGGCCAGAGGGATCTCACTGACCTGTGACAACGGGGGACCGACACAACTACAGCCACCGGAGGCACGAGAGCCTTGCCGTGCTGCCGGAGCAGCAAAGGGCAGGGGCCTCCCGAGCAGCCTCCAGGCCCCCCGCCTGCTCCCCCCAGCCCCAGCGCCGGGGCAGAGGTGGGACAGCCCCCACACGATGGCCACACCAGCCCTGGGAGGCCTGGACCCTGCGAGCTGCCACCTACCTTCTTCTCCTGGCAGTCGGGGGACTCGGGGATGAAGCTGATGTTGATCTCCTCCACGTCGGAGCTGCTGGAGCCGGCGGAGGTGACGCTCACGGAGTCGGTGGCGTCCCCACTGCACAGGTACTGCCCACACTTGAGCTGGTCAAAGGATTTCGAGTGGGAGCTGCCGCTGGCGCAGGGCTCGGTGCTTGGCGGCTGCCGGCTGCCAGGAGAGAGGTGGGGCAGGTGAGAAGGGAGCAGGGTGAGGGTGCATTTGGCTGGCAGGACAGCGGCCATTCCCACCTGGTCCCCTGCAGTGCCCAGCCAGGGATGCCCCACGCTGGCCCCCACCTCCCGCCAGGGACTCACTCGCTCCATCTCTTGATGATGCCGGTGTTTTTCTTGGCCTTCAGCGTGTTGCTGGCTGACTCTGACAGTGGCTCGATCTCACACGACAGCCCATAGCTGGGAGGGCAGAGAGGAGGGTTTGAGCTCCCTGTGCTGCCACCAAGTGTGAGGGAGGCAGAGCAGAGAGGGAAGCACGGGACAGCTGCTGCTGTCAGAGGAAAAGAGTGGTGGGACCTCCCGAGGCCCCAGCATGGCCCCAGACCCCTCTCACTCACCTCTCGGCCTCGCTGAGCCGCTCCAGGCTGTGGAACCACTCCACGAACTGGTCCTCCTGTGTGAAGCTGTAGTTGTTGCAGGCTGACTGGAGCAACTTGATCTGTGCGATGACTTCGAACTCCTGCAGCAAATGGAAGCCATGAGACCAGAGTCCCCTCCCCCAAAACTGAAGAACACGAAGTAAAAAAAGAAGAGGGATCAACCCCAAAGCGACTGGCACAGCCTGTGATTGCACCAGGGCAGCCCTGCTGTGCAGCTGCCAGGGCAAAGCTCTCACCTTCCTTCTCTTCTCGAAGTTGATCAGCCCACCCTGGAAAAGAAAGAGAGGAAGGTCAGAATGGAGCAGGCAGAAGAACGTTGCTCCCACCCCTGTCTGTCTCTGTCTTGCTGCTGCTGCAGCGTGGGTAACCCTGCTGAGAAAAAGTAGCTTATTTCCTTGGGACAGAGGTGGATGTGCCGGGTGGGATATGGGATGCAGTGTGGGATACAGGATGTGCAGAGTGCAGTGTTGGATATGGGATGCAGTGTGGGATACAGGATGTGCAGAGTGCAGTGTTGGATATGGGATGCGGTGTGGGATACAGGATGTGCAGAGTTGGATATGGGATGCAGTGTGGGATACAGGATGTGCAGAGTGGGATACAGGACACACGGGGGACCAGCTCTCCTTTTACCAGCCCAGGCTCTGGGAGGAACGGGGGCACAGGGAGGAGGTACATACATCCAGGAAATCCTTCATGGCCGTGTCGAGCATCACCAGGTCCGTGAGGAAGGTGCCAAGGTAGGGAATGGTGCCCTGCATGACTCCCTGTGGGGACAGAAGGGACAGTGGGGTCAGCAGAGCTGGGACCAGCCCGGGCAGCTGCTGGGGACGGGGCACAGGGACAGCCCTGCCAGCCTCACCATCTCTCGCTGCTGCTGCTGCCGCTTCTGAGCCCTCTTGGGGTTGATCTCCAAGGTGGCAAATTTGGATGTGCCCTCCTGGATAGTGGGGAGAGGTGGGATCAGCACAGGTGGGAAATGGCAACAATATCTATTAGCTAAAATTCACACCTGCTTTTATTTGTATAACTTTCCTTGTAGGAAAGAGGAGGAAATCAGAGCTTTTTCATGGCTCATGGAGAGGAGAGCCTTAGTGAATAGGAACTGCTGCTCTCATTTCTGTATAAATGCCTCCTCAGTGGGATGTTTTGTTCCCTTTTGCATTTTGTTTCCTCTCAGTCCCTAAACCAGAGCTAGCCTGGGATCTGTGGAGAAGCTCCACACAGAATAAAGACATTTTTGCCACAGCCTTTCACCAACTCCACCACCCCACCTGGAATCAAGAGAATTTTGCACTGGACTGTTAACATGCAGCTGTCTCTGGGGAGAAGCTGTCACTTGGTGCTCTGGATCCCATCCCACTGCTTATCTGTTCCCTGGATTGTTTTGCCAGCTCCAGGTAATGAGTTTTGGGTGGAGAAACAGAAATCCCAGCCTTGGTCTGAAACTCCTGCCTGCTCCCCAGACTCAGCACGCCCTGCCTGCACCCATGCCTGTGACTCCAGCAGCTCTGGGCTTTATCCTTGTGGCTGGAACACCATGGAAACCTGAGCTGCCTGCCAGGACCAGGGCAATGCGGGTTCTCCTTCCCCCTACCTTGATGAGAAGCTCCCGGCTCAGCGAGTGGTTGTTCTCATCGGAGAAGATCTCTGAGAGCTCGTGGAATGTGCGGAAGCTCTCCCTGCTCAGGGGGAAACAAGGGGAGAAGTCAGCAACGCTGCCACGGTGGGGTTTCCTCCTTGGGCTCTCCTCTGCTCACCCAAATGACCCCAGTTATGCTCAGCTCCAGCTGGGCCTCGCTGTTTGGGAGCTATTCCAAGGTGTTTCACACAAAAGGGTGAGGTGATGATGCTTTCATTTCCTCACCCTCCTTAGGTCCCTGACACTGGTCCCTGCGTTTTGGGCACGCTCCAAGAGGCAATGCTGGAGCTGAGGTGACCCCACTGACACATTCAAGGCCCACAGCACGTCCTTCCCCTTGGAACCAGCCCCACGGGAGCTCCTTACCGCAGGACCTCGTCCCAGGTCTTCTTCAGCCGGTGCACGGCGTTGCACTGCAGGGCTGAGAGGATGGCTCGGAGGGAGGAGAAGTTCTTCAGGATGCGGCACTCCTGGGCACAGACAAGGAGACAACAGGACTCGGGTTAAGAAAATCTGGGATTCCAGCAGGGCAAAACCTCATCCCTTGGGTGGAGGAGGGAGGTGAGCTGTCCTACCCGAGCCACTTCGATCCACCGCTCCACCACCTTGGCCCTCTGCTGTGGCTTCAGGGACCTGTCCCCGAGGCAGGTGGCGATGACACAGTTGGCCACGCTGTTGAACTGCGACACCGTGGCGCGGATGGTGGGGGCCAGGTGCTCTTTGCCCTTCTTGTCCCGCTGGGACCAGATGCAGCCCAGGCAGTGGTAAGGCACCACTTTCTTGAACAGCTCCTGGAAGATAAAGGGAGGGAGAAGGGTCTCTTTGGGTTCTCTGGGGAGAGAACAGGCCAGGAGGAAAAAGGGATGGGGGAAGAGCCAGGCCTGTGCCCAGAGCCCCACTGACCCAGCTGGTGGGTGACTACTCACAGCATCCATCAGTGTGAACTGTTCTGCCACCATCTCTGGGGAGAAGGAGAGGAAATCCGGCTTCCCTTCCCCAACCCCGTTCTCCTCCACCAGCTGGAAGGTGCAGCTGCCATGGTCCACAGCTGCAGGAGACAGGGTGAGGCTGAGCACTGCAGTGCCCACACCGACCCACGCCAGCCCCTGCAGACACCCACACCCCACCTCCCGGGCTCTGAATTCCCATCTGGCTTCACACCTCCAGCAACGAGGCTCAGATAAAAGGATAGTCATTTTAAACCTGAGTGCAAGTGTCTACAGAGGATTAAAGGCAGATTAGCTAATCCACTTAGAAATCCCACTTCTGCTGCAGCTGGATTAGTTTCCCAGTGTCCCTCCGTGTAAACAGGGTTTAGGGCTGCTCAGCCACATGGCTTAAGCTTTGGAGACCCTCAATGCCAACCAGCAGCATTCCCTCCACCTGCAGCCCCAAATGACCCCCACAAGCCAGGGGAGGACCCCACCTTCTGCCTCGGCCTCGCTCTGCTCTTGCTGCTGGAACTGGGCCAGCAGGATGCGGGCCCGGCGCTCCAGGTCGGAGCCGGGGATGTTGTGGCGCACGTAGGAGATGAGCTGCTTGAGGCAGGAGAAGTCGGGGGGCTTGCGGAAATCCTCCGAGTACTGGTCCAGCCAGGCCCCCAGGATGGAGGAGATGGTGCTGCAGCAAGGGGGAAAAGAGAATCAGGTGCCAGGAGAAATCCGTGTGCACCCCCACAAGCCCAGGAGCACCGCTGGGACAACACATCCCTCCCAAAGAGCTGCCAGCAGAGCCACCGCAGCACAGTCAGACTTACTTCTTCAGCTCCATCCTCTCGTCCACAGTGTGCCTGGCGTGGTCCCCATTCGCCTGCACGTGGAGTTTGCCATACCTGGTGGGGCACAGAGAGCAGGCAGTGAGCACCCTGCACTCAGCTGCCTCTCAGAGCAGCCTCTTCCCCCTCCACACCACCCCCAGCTCTGCCAAGGGGTCAGGATGAACCTGCTACGCCGTGTCCTGCTCCCCTCCCTCTGCCACAACCTCCCCGTTACAGGAACAGGGAAGCAGCCAGCACTGGCCACCTCACACAGCTCCAGCTCTCCAGGAAGTTGTGTCCTCCCAGCCCTGTCCCAAAACCTCCACGCTGATGGAGCTGGGAGAAGCCACCAGACCTTCAAGGCATTGCAGCAGAAGATACAGGGGCTTTCCTGGCCACCCCCAGCTGTGTTTTGGGGCTCAGGGCAGCCTCACCTGTTGAGCAGCAGGTCCAGCACTTGCTTGGTGGTGGCGAAGGCCCGGTAAGTGCACAGGAAGATGGTGACATAGGTGGAATCGTTGCCCTTGAAGGCTGACACCAGGTACTCCACCAGCTTCTCCAAGGTCCCGGCTTTTATCGTCCGCACCTTACATGTCTCGTAGAGGTTTAAGGCCGACTCATTCTCGAACTGCCAGGACAGGAGCAGAAGTCAGTGGGCTGGGTGAAGACAGGCACCATCAAGTGCAAAGTGCTCCCACCAGCTTCACGAGCTCAGGTCTAGGCTGGGACCCCTGCAGTGCCTGGGGCTCTCCTGACTGGGAAAGGAAAGCTGAGTCTCCTCAGACTGCAAACACCAGCAACCCAGCTGAGAAGACCTGAGCACCTGGGAAATCCCAGGAAAGGCCTCAAGGTTGCCAAAATCCAGATACAAATCAGAGCTGCCCTGTTTTTCAGATTGGGGCTGCAGATTGTGTCACCTGTGCCCCTTCCCATGCAGCAGAGGGCAACAAGTGCTCCCACTCCCTGCTCCCAAATAAATACATGATTCCCATGGCAGGGAAACATCTGAATCCTCCCCTGTGGCAGGAGGAGCCCCCAGCTTACCCCCAGCCAGCGCTGCCCTTTGTTGGCCGTGTGATGGAGCTGCACTTTCCGGAGGGATATGCTGTAGATCACACCATCCTCCAGCTCTTCTCCAATCTCCTGTGTGGAGCTCTGCATGGAAAGATGAGATACACCATGAGATAAGGAGAGAAAAGTGTGGCAGAGTTGCTTTTGTGGCTCCTAGGAGGGATCCCACCGAGCCAAAGGCAGCAGCTGGCTGGCAGTGAGAGTCTCCCTCACCTGCTCAGAAATGCAAGCCAGGTGACACCAGGGTGTCTGGCCAGCTGAGCCTGCCCACAGTGGAGCCAGGACTTTGGGAAGCTGCTCTTGGTGTGTCCCATGTCTGCTGGCCCCACATCTCAGCCCTTCAGCAAAGCCAGGCTGTGCCAGTGTGAGGTGGGACCCCTCACCAGCCAGCGAAAGGGACAGTGACAGCACAGCCCTGGCTGCTCCCCTCCCCAAGCCTCTGCCTTTCCCACGAGGTGACACTGGCTCCTGGTCCGAGCAGAGTCTCAGTGATCTGTCCCTGCAGGAGCCAAGCACCCCAGTGCAATTCCCTAATGAATAATAACTCAAACCAAGCCGCCCGCCAGCTCCGGCAGCGCTGGCCACGGCACGAGGCAGAAATCCAAAGCTCAAAGCTGGGGGGAAATCCCAGGGATCTGCATCAGGGTGGGGTCAGGCACAGCCAGGACCGGTCTGGGCGCAGGGGACAGGCACCTCTGGGTGACAGGCACCCAGCTCTGAGGCTTCCCATTTCTGCTCTGGAGGATGGAGAGCACCAAAAATTTGGTGAGGAAAGGGGTGATGCTTCTCAGGGCAGGTCCCCAGGCACACGCCTCCCCCAGCACCACATGCCAGCACGGGCTCAGCAGCAGCTCCAGCCCCACAAGGACAATTTGGGTCCCTCCTCCTCCTCCCTAACCACGCTCTGCTGAGTCAGTGCCTCCCTTAAGAAGATTTATCCAGATCCTTTTAAACACTGCGGGGATCTCCCCCGCCCTCCATCCCCCTCGCCAAATGGCAGGGCACGGACGAACACACACCAAAACCCACAGCTCAGCAGATGGAGAAAATGCTGAAAGCAATAAGCTGGTTAGAGGGAGGGGTGACCATCGCTGGGACACAGGGGTGTGGGGACAAACCTCTCCTGCCAGAGCCAGCCCACAGCTTTCCCTGCAACTGCCCCTCAAAGAGCCCTGAGCGTTGGCCACAGCACAGGGCTCGCTGAGGAAGAAACTGCCGTGGGGCAACCCAGGATGGAGCCTTAGGATGGAGCCCCAGAAGTGATGCTGCTCCCTGCAAAAAATCCTCCTCCAAACTGCCCCCTGTGAACGCGGGGACAGCCACACCCAGGGCCCCAGGCTCGGAAGAGGCTGCACATCTCAGCAGGCAGGAGCAGAACATGACCCCGAGCTGACATTGAACGTGCACCCAAAGGCTCTTTAACCACCATCCTTCAGCAGCAGCAGCACAGCAGTGGTCACTGCTCTGTTATCACACCCTGCTCAAGCCATGGGCTTGTTATTCAAAGGGAGGCAAGGCAGGGAAGCACAGGCAGCTCAAAGACAGAGGGGAAGCTTGAAAAAGCCTCTCATTCATGGTTGTAATGAATGAGGGCAGAGAATCCCCCTGGGCAGGGTTCCTGACTTTTTCACTTTCTGCTGAACCTGCTTTTCTCACTTCATGCCAGACTATGGGGAGGTTTGCTTTGCTGAGGTTCGAGGAGTTGTGAGGCTCTGCTGTGAACATCAGGAGCCTCTCCCAGGGCTCACTGGCTTCCAGACCAGCCCTGGCAGCACCCGCACAAGGCAGCAGACACCAGACGTCCTTCCTGGCACCTGCGTCTGTCCCGCTCTTGTTCCGTGCTCTGGGATAAATTATGGCACAAATTTGTGTTCAAGTACACTGCCCTGGGGACTGGCACAGCCTTGGGAGAGGGCTGCCAGCACAGCCAAAGCTTTGTGTCCACTCTGGATCCACCACCTACAGTGACAGCACCTAACCAAGCTGGCCATTTAGTCTTTAACAGTCTTTAGATGCTGTTTCCAAAAAAAAGAAAGAAAAGCCATGGAAACACTTCCCAATTTGTCCTGGGCTCTTTCCCAACCTTCATCACCCAACCTGCACATCAGCCCTACCCCGTGTACCTCCCATTCAAGCTGAGACTTTGGGCTGGAGGAAAGCTCTGTGTCCAGCAGGACCAGAGCCCTGTACAGTCTAACTCAGAAAAGAGATTTGGCTGGGCAGTTGTAAACCCCAGACGAAAATGTCAAGAAAAAAAATCAGATGCTTGCTGACATGCAATTAAATTCATAAATTAAATCATATGGGAGGAAAAAAACATCTCAGGATCAACCCATGAATCATTGGCAGCTGCTGTGCAAATACAGTGGAAAGTATTGCCACAACTGTGCAGGGTTTTCACTCTGCATTTCATGTCACGTGCAGGGGATACTCCCCACTTTGACGTGCGTAAAAGCAAATTTCATTTCCTTCCCATCTCCAAGACTGTCAGATTCATTCATTTTTTGTCTTGCTGACTGCTGCGATATCCCCCAAAGTTCCCCCTCTGCAAACCGCACACGAAGGCCGCGGCTTCCCAGCGCTCTGCAGGCTCCTGCCAAGAGCCAGGAGAGCTGCTACACTGGGACATTCTAAAATTTGGCTATTTATATTCCGTGTGAGCTTCCTCTTTCCTACGGCTGCTCCTCCGAGATGCTGATTGTGCATTCCGCACATGTTGGTTCAAAACCAACCAAGCAAAAAGCAGCGGCAGGACGGAGCCAGAGGAGTCTGCTCCAACTCCTGCACCAAGCACACGTTTCTCCTCTTGCAGGTGAGGAGATGAGAGGTGGGAGAGACTTAAAACCTTGACCTGTGGCTTATGGATGTGCTGGCCACCCCAAATCCTGCACTCGCACCAGGATTTCCAGCAAGTCAACCAAAGCTGAACGCCTTCAAAGTGGTCTCTGAAGAGACAGATGAGTGCTGGTAAATATTGCAGCAGTCACTGCTCCCCACTGCCTGCCCTACACATCTGCTGGAATTTTCTGCCCCTTGGAAGAAGGGAACATGAGTCAGGCTCAGCCAGCACACAAACCCCCCTCCACCTCAGCCTGAGGGTGAGACACAGGTGAACAGTCCCTTCTGTCGGCACAAGGGGTGAATCCAACAGGCCCAGGCAGTGCTTTAAACATCTGCAACAAGATTTGATGGTTACGGCATCTGCACCTTCCACCAAACTCATACAGGTGGGATCTGGCAGCCCAGAAAGTGAGATCCAACATATTTCAAGATGGGCACCAAGAAAAGAGAAGACACAGAAAAATGAATGTTTAATTTGATTTCCCCAGCTCAGTGTGCAGTCCTGGTCCTCTCCACACAGCAGGAAAAAGGCCTCTGGCTGGAGGGGCACAAGGAAAAGCCACATGTTTAACTCTGCCCAGTTGTGCAGAGCAGAGGCTTTTGCAGCAGCAGCCATGAGTGAACTCTGCAGGAGTTCATCCCCTGAAATATGAAACGGGAGGTCTGCACCAGATGGCTGCCCTGGGCCTGGGGACTGCCTCTTCCAACTGCAGCCAGCCCCGGAGCTCCCACTGATGGTTCAAAGCTTTTGTGACTACACCAGGGAGGAATTCCTGCTCCGTGCAATAAACCCTTCTGCTCTCTGGTGAATGTTCTCGTACTCGGCGTGGTGTCAAACCCCACGTCTTCACACAGAGGATTAATAAGGAGCTCTAAGATGCAGCCAAGGTTCGTGAGCCTGGAGGAAGGGTGTGAGGGACCCTCGGAGCCAGGCAGAGAGCAGCAGCAGCAGCAGCAGCAGGGACTCTGCCTTCGGCTCTTCCCCACAGATGAAAGGAGGGGAAAACGCAGAAGCCGAACAGCAAAGCAAAACATTGGCTCGGGCTCTGCATTTTGGGAAGTGTTTGAGATCGGTCACAAAGGTGGTTTTGGTCAGACAGGAGCGAAGTGCAGGATTAAGTGTGAGCACACAGCATCCCCACACGTTACACACAGACAATTACCCAACAATTACCAGGTCTTAAGAGCTCTGGTCCCGCGCGCCCCGGGTTAGAGCACTGGCCTCCAAAGGCACAAAAATAATGAACTGTTAGTGGAAAAAGACATTAATTTCAGCACACGTGGAGGAGGCACAACTGCTTAAAGTGCTTTTGCTGATGCTCTCTGGACCACAGCTGGTTTAACAATCGAGATATTCGTGTTACTCTGCTCCCTTTCAGTCGAGCTACACAAAATGCCTGTTCTACAGACAGGTACAGCACAGCACTGGGAGTATCTCCACACCGGGATTTCAAAGGGGCTGCTGCTGCCAGCCACAAGAGAGGAGCAGACACTAACCCTGCCCATGGGAAGCCAGGAATGTGTGTCTGTTGGGAATTAACAGTCTCGCTGGCAAACAAGACAAGAAAAGGCAGAGCTGAGCCTCGGAGACGTCACCCGAAGTTTCCCATTGAAGCTCCACGCTTGCACGAGCTCAAAAGAACTCAATAAAAGGTGGTAAAAGCCAGAAACAGCAAGTAGGAGTTTGGTCTTTGCAATCCCCAGCCCCTTCTCAGAATAATCCCTTCCCACTAGCAAGGGGAAATGGGCCTTTCCAGAAACGAAAGAAACCGGCTCCACCAGGGCCCGTGTTCCCCACGGCTGACACCAACCCCAAGTTCACTTCCACTTCACCCTCAGGAGCAAACCCTGAACCCCTGCAAGGGACAGCAGCCACTTTGGGACCTCTTGTGCAAAGCCGGGTGTAGGACGTTATGTAAAAGGAAATAAGAAAAAAGTCACCCCCGGGTAGTGAAAGGAAAACAGGCGCAGTTCTGTGAACCGAAGATAAAGACCGCAAAAGCAGAAGCACCCTCTGTCCTACACACCCCAAACAAGCACACGCAGCACAATGCTCTTCCCTCGGGGACTTCCAGGCAAAAAGCCCTGAGGTCGCTCTTCCCCCACGGCTCTGCCTCGAGGGATCATCCACTCCTGGCACTCACGGTTTCCTTCCCCTCAGGAAGGCCACAAGGACTACCCGAAGTGGCGAGGAAGCTGACAAACATCCCCTGTTTGCAGGGGAAGGAAAGGTGCCCACGCTGCTGACTCACGGCGTGTCCTTTGGAACTGCAGCCCCACTGAGGGCAGGAGCTCCCAAACATCATCCCAGCAATGGCCATGGTGGCACTGGGGTGGTTCTCTCCAGCTGGGCAAGTTGATCTCCCGCTGTCTCCTTTCTCCCTGAGTGTTCCTGGCGCTGCTGATGGAGCTCAGTCCCCTGCCACAGCTCGGCTGTACCCGGCCCCTGCTCCCCGTGCAGAGATGTTCAGCAGAGAGCCACGATTCCTTTGGGTTTTCAACACTCTCTGCCTTCCTTCCTGCCTGCTCCGAGCTGCCTCAAGCCAGGACCGATTCCAACAGCCCATTAAAACACAACAACAAAAGAGGAAACAGGAAAAGAACAGAAAAAAGGCCAGAAGCTAAACTTAAACCCACCATGAAAAAGGGGTGGTTTTGCCAGGACACCAGGCCAGTGGCAACAGCTGAGGGCCTGTTCTCTCCCCATCAGTTGCTGGGCTCCACGGCTGGGTTTTCGTGACACTCTGCTCCAGGTGTTTCAGCACGGAAAGCTGTGCCCCAGGGAACAGCCAGTGCATCACCCAGCACCAGGACAGGGCAAAGAGAGAGACCACATCACCCCATATCTGCCTCTTGTGGGGATCTTACACCTCCTCCCTCGGGCTCCGTGGGTCCTGAGACCAACAGCAGGTCTGATCCTGTGCCTGTGACCCAGAGGGGCTGCAGAGGGTATCCGAAGGCAGCCTTCTCCACCCTGGCAGCTTAGGGAGAAGGGAAGCTGGCAGATTGCTTACAAAGGCATCTTGTGACTTGCACGCAGTGAGTCAGTGGCTGGAGCAAGGATTAGGAGCTCAGTGCTCGGGTCCAGGAACGAGACAGAGCAGATTCGAAGGGTTCCTCCCCCATTTGCTCCTGGTTTGCTTTTAAAGGAAACCAAGAGCCTTCCCACCTGGAGAGACCTTTTTGCTCTTTTTAGGGTTTAGAAGGCTCTGCATATCCACTCCATCCCCAGCCTTCAAGGGGCAGGATCAGACCCCAGAGGGGGATGCAGGAGCTGGGGGATCAGCCTGACAGGAGGACTCCCCAGGGAAAAGCAAACTCCAGCCACAACAGGCATGACTGATTAACTGCAAACCCTGTTTCCTACCCCCAGGAGCAGAGATGACCACCAGCCATTCGCATCCCCTCTGAAAACACCACCAGAGCAGGACACCCTCGTGTCCCCTCCCAGGGGACGTGCTGGGATGGGCTCCCCTCGCAGGCTGTTCCAAGAAAACTGAGTGCAGCAGGTTTTGCTTCCTCTCTAAGTCGATGGAAAAAAAGATCCCGCCGACACAGCAGATCTGGCTCTTGCTCCACAGCCCTGAGCCCTGCGCTCGTGATGGCCCCGGCAGCATCCCTGCCCGGAGCCGACGCCTCCGCAGGGCAGGCTCGGAGCAGAGGGACGCAGCCCTGGCTCACAGAGCCACTGCTCCGCCACGCCTCGCCCGCAGCCCCCGGGGCACTGCTGGAACTGAAACCAGAACGACACGGCTGGTGAAAAACGGTGTATAAAAAATTAATATAGATACTGCTCTGCGAGGTTAAATAAAGACTGAGTGTCTCATCCCAAGTCATTTCAGCTCAGAACAAAAGGTTTGCGTTTTACTGAGATGGAACAGAAAAATCTGCAAAAAAAGTAACAGAAACGAGTTCAAAAACTGATGGATTTTTTTTCTGGGTGTACAGTAGCACCTGGAAGTCACATGCAACATGACATCTCCCCAGTGCCTTGTTCAAATGTGAATTAAAACATGAGGGGTCGTCCTGAAGAGTTCCAGCCTATCTGACCTAATGCTACTCCATCGATTCCACCTCTGAAACAGGGCCCTGGTGCACCAAATGTGTTCTTGCTGCTGCAGCAAGAACTGCCAGGTGTACGGGGAAAGGGATGGAGATGAGGTTGGCGCTTGGAGCTGATGTTCCTTGAAACTGGTTGGAATGGTCACACCTAAAATGTCAATTCTGTCTTCACACGTGCTCACCGGGACACACAGACCTGTCCCCCGTGGCAGCTCCAGGGCAATGCTTGTCCCTTGCATGGATCAGCACCTGCAAGTGACTTCATCTTCACAAAAGTCTTCACATTCCCAGAGACACAAAACCTTGGGCATTCTCCATCTCTCAGACAGCCAGAAAATTAGCTGTAAGAAGTATCAGCTGCAATAAAACCAGCTCCTTTTGTCAAACCTGCCCCTTGCCCTGGCACGTCCATGTCCTGCATGAATGAAGTGCTCACCTGGGCACACACCCACGGCATGAGCAAGGTGGGATATGCAGGAAGGGCAAAGCAAAGATCACAACTGCAGCAACTGCCAGGTGTAAAACACCAGCCCAGCCCCAGGAGGAGGCTTTCAGCCCCCCATGCCATGCTGAACCATCCCACAGGCCCCACACTGACATTCCCAGTGAGTTTCGCCACACACCGTTCCCAAGCAGCCTGGTTAAGCTGTAAATGGAAATGTCTGTGCAGGAACTTGCCTGCTGCAGCTCGCAGAGGGGAAAAGATGGCAAAGTCCCATCTCCCTGCAATTTTGGAGGTGCACATGTCAGGGTGGCCAGGCTGGGGGCTGCCCAAAAGCCACAGCCTTGCCTGGCCACACTCTGGCTGACAGAAACTGCACCCATTTGAACAAGGTTGATTTCGATTGAGCTGAGACACATCCTTAGCTAAAGATAAGCTGAACCAAAATAAACCCTCGTGAAATAAACGTGTCCACCCATGTGTTTACTCTGCCTTACGTCACCTGACATTCCCTCCACCAAACCCGCTGGGGGAACGAACGTGGGCAAAGCTGACAAGCCCAGACCTTTTGGGGCCCCCCTCCTTAAAATCCCACCACCACAGCCTGCACAGAGGAGGATGCCCGGGGGGGCTCCGCATGCCCCCAGCCCAGCCTGGCCCCGGGCACGCTCTGCCAGCCGGATCAATGGCACCACTGTGCTCCTGGGGCCGCGGAGGGGCTCGCAGCGCCGGTGGCACGGGGACAGGCTCGGCGATGGCCCGCTCTTTGTCTGCGTGTCTGCACCAGGGTGACCCAGTAACCAGCTGAAGCAGAGAAAATGCAGGAACAATCCAGCGCAGGGAGGCAGAGAGGGGCTGACGGTGAAAGGACGGCAGGAATAAATGCGAGGCTTTGTTCTGCGGTCGTGCCCCCCGCGCCCGGCTCCCAGCCCGGCCGGGATGACGCGCGGTTCCTGCATTTGCTGCTGCCCCGTGCTTCCCGGGACCAGCCCGGCTCGCCCCAGCCTCCTCCTGACACCCGCAGCCCCAGCCCGTCCCAGCTGCCGGGCTCAGGCCGTGCCCTTCGCTCCGCAGAGATTCTCCCCTTGCAGGCTTCTCCCGCTACTCGTTCCCATCCCCGCGGAGCCCGTGGGAAGGTGGAAGAGGCAGGAGCGAGCACTTCTGCTTTGTAATCAACAGAATCGCACCTTGGGAGCGTTACTTAAGTAGGTGTCAACGAGGCAGGAGGTGCTACCTGAGCAGGTGTCAACAGGCTGACACCCCGGGGATGCTCTGCCACAGCTGAAGCAAATGAGATTTTACGATTAACTGGCACCTTCGGGGAGAAAACAACTGGAAAAGGATAAAAATCCCGCTGTTGTCAAGTGCCCGAACACACACCGGGAGCCGCAGCGGGGAGGTTTGGCCCCGGGCCCTGCCCTGAGCGCTGTGGGTGTGCCAGATCCTGAGGTACAAAGGAATGCGGGTGCCCAGGCTCGGGGGATGAATTCCCTCTCCCCAGACCCTCAGCCCTGCACTGTAGGTGCGGGTTTGGCCACGAACCGTGTCGGAGTGGCTAAAACACCACGCAGGTGCCTGCTCCTCCTGGCCATGGCACCTTGGTGAGCCAGTACGGGCACGTTCCCACCCCGACTCATGTGTTCCTGCCCCATCCATCCCCTGGGATCACCAGCCACAGGTGAGCATTCCTGCACCTCGCCCTCCCATTTAATAAAATTACTTTGGGGGACATACCCTGGGATACCCAAAAAGCTGAAGTGCCCAATGACCATGGGACAGCATCAATGTGAAGAGGGCAGAGGTGCCCACCTTCCTTCCCCGACTCCTTTCCTTTGATGTTCCCTGGACTAAAACAAGTCAAGCCTCAAACAGCCCCATCCTCCCAGAGCTGAGTTTTGCTGAGGAACACGCCAAAATCCATGGGAATGAGGACTGGGAGAGATGGAGTTTGTGGAATATCCCCCCCCTCAAAGAAGCACCTCAGGGAATAAGTGTTTGTTATGACACTGGCGTGAGCCATAGCTACGCTCTGAGTCACCCCCAGCACTGCGAGGGAAGAACCAGCCAGGCCTGTCCCGTCTTCGTGCCAGTTCTCACTGTTGCAACCGGGACTGAATCGAGTAAACCACATTGTCTAGAAATCCAGTAATCCCAGTGACTGTCACCAGCAACGGGCACCGCCAACGCACTGCTCAGCACGGGGCTCCTGATCAGCAGAACTGCAGCCGGGACCAAATCGCCATTAAAAATGTAATCAAAAGCAAACAAACTGCAGGATTTGGAGGAAAGCTGGGCTGCTTTAAGGTGATAAACCAACCCGAGCCTTGGCCTTGCCCTGGACAGTCTGCAGTGATTGTTGGGGTCACAGCATGGGAGGGTTGGGGGTGACACCATCAGTCCCAGCTCACATCCCCCAGCTCCCGGGCTCTGCTGCAGCTCCCAGGCACGGAGCCAGACCCTGCCAGCAGCAGGCCACCAACTGAGCCCTTCAGACAGGTGTGTGAACAAAATCCCTGGGGTTTCAGCCTAAACTGGAAGATGAGGTCCTGAACCCCTCAGCCACATGAAGGTGGTGCTCCAGCATCCTTTTTGATTTCCCACAGCTGGGCTTTGCCCCTGCCAGTCCCAGGCAAAGGTGTTTTGCTTTGCCCAGCTTGGCTAAACCCTGGCTTCCTGAAGTTAGTTCCAACTCCTAGAGGTGAACCCAAAGCAAACACATCATTTCACAAACACACACTGGGGCTGGGGCAGGAGCCTGGGGCAGGCTCTCAGCTTGAGAGTCTCTATGGAGACCCAACCACTGCAAAGAGCAGGGAAAGGGTGCGTGGTTTTGCTCCATCACATGAAAAGAAGTTCTGGTAAGACGGGTGGCGAGCCCTTTGCAAAGCAGGTTTCCACGCAAGCCCTCAGCCCAGCTGCTGGAGTGTGGTTAGCAGAAAGCAAAGCCACTCTAAAAATAATGCCTCAGCATTCCAGATGAAGTTGCCTCCGATGAGTTTCCTCTCCAATCTGCTCTGTTTGCAAGTTCGACCAACTCTTTTTTTCCTCCCATCAGCTCCGAGGCCTCGGCTGGTGCCTGGCAGCTGGAGCCATCCCCATCCTGCCTCTGCTGAGCCCGGGGCTCCCCAGGCAGCTGCTCCCACCGGCCCCCAGCGCCCCACGTGCGGAGGGAAGCCGCCCTTTCCCGTCCCAGCATGTTCCTGACAGCAGAGCTCATCCAAATACCAACGGTGTAATGAAAACAAACTGCTGTGGAGCCAGCCCAGGCAAACGGGCCACGCCAGGAGCCTCTGCCTGTGCTTAATCTCCACTGACATTTAGCTGTCACATAACTCCTGACCCTCAGGTAGAGGGAACTCGGCGTTATCTAATGTAAAAGTGCTGCCCTACAAGAACCCGTGCCAACACAGCCCCGGGAATGGAACCCAAAACCGGAGAGGTGATTTGCATAACATCACAAAAACAAACCCAAACCAGGTGAGAGGGACGGAGGTTGGAGGTGCTGCAGAGTCACCACTTCACTGCAGCGGAGGAGAGCGGCGTTTGCTCAGCACAGCCCATGCCACCGCACGCTGAGAATTAGCAAAGGACTTTCCTGACACTGCTGGCAGAGCTGTCCCCAGGTGTTAAGGGAACAAAAGGCCTTCTGCAACCCCCCTGTGCTAACCCGAGTGCCCAGAGCAGCCCTTGCAGCTCTGCCCCTGCTCCGACCCCCTCCCTGTGACTCTCTCCAGGTGGCCACCCTGCCAGCCTGAGGAGCGGCTGCGATTACTGGGATTACTGGGATTAGTGCTCCGTGCCCGGGCTCAGCGCTCCCTTTCCCTAATGACTCAGGAGCAAAGTCCAAATGCATCGTTACTGGGGCTACGTGAGAGGGCTGGGGCTGCTGTGATGTGCAGGTGAGTCCCCACCTGGGCAATGACACAAACAGGTAACTGGAGTATCCAAACATCCCAGTCCTTCCCCTGCTGCTGGTGTTCCCAGGAATGCTCCAGCCAGAGGCTGCCACACAGCTTCAGCATGATGCTTAACCAGCCTTCCTGGGCACCAAACCCCGCTGCCAGCATCACCTTTCAGCCCACAGATGCTTCTCTCTGCAAATCGAGGGTCACACAGACCCCTGGAACAACAGACACGCATTTGGGACCAGCCATGGATGCTGCTGTGGGATCTAACCCACACAAACAGAATGGGATGAACACTTTAACGTGTCAAAGGAGGGAGTCCAACAACTCAACTCTTTCTCCCAAGGCCCAAGGAATGCTTCAAACCCCGATCCTCCTCACCCAGACCCCGCAGGTGCCGTCCCACCGAAGCAATGCACAAACCCTGACTCGCCTTGAGCTGTGCTGGAGCCCCCCGGGCCCCCCGCCAGCAGCTCAGCCAGCTTTGTATCCAAATCCCGCTCCTTAGCAACCACATTTTTTTCCCCCCTCTTGCTGAGTCCGTGGGAGATGAAGAAATATTTGAGAACTGAGACAGCCCTGCTGCAAGGATATATTTAAATAAAAGGAGCATGTCCGTTTGAAAGGCAGTCATTAGGCAGCTCCGGAGATAAGGCGTTAGAGAAAGTGTGAGCAGGGCATACCCAGCCTTTAAATGTGGTCTAGAGTGACCTAAATAAGCTCTTTCCTCATTCAATTACACTCCCCTCGGGGGGCACAGTGGCTGGTTAGAGGGCTGGGAAGGGAGATGGAGGAGCTGCTGGTGGTGAAGCCTTTCCTATGGCCAGACCTAAAACCAGGTCATGCTCTGGCCCTAGAGTGTGGGGTGGGCACAGCCAGCCCCCCAAATCCCAAAGAGTGGTGGGTGCCAGCTAAATGAGACCCATCCCCGCAGGCACAGCTGGCCTGGTGCTCCTTTTGCTCATCACACCCCAAAGCCAGGCACAGGGAAGTGGGGAAATACTCCAAGATTGCATTTCCTTGCCCCTGCCTGGTGATGCCACCCTGAGAGCCATAAAGAGAGAGGCTGTAGTGGAGCAGTAGTGTGATCTGGGGCGGGGGGCTGAAGCTGAGCCATGCTGAAGGACAGGGGTGGCCTGGGGGGTGGTTTGCCCATTCAGCCTGTGAATAAACAGAGATTTCAGTTTCCAGGCCTGCCAGTCTGGTACCAAACCCACTAAAACCTCAGCAAGATCCCAGTATGGGGATCCCCACCCCTATGGAAACATGGCACAACAGCCTCTGAGAAAAACAATTATTACACAAACACATTCAGAAGCTTCTCTCCAACTTCTCTCTGACCATATCAAATGATAACAAAAAAATCCCTCCCACCTCTGTTATTCCCACCCTGCATCAGGCACCAACAATCAGCATCCCAGCCTGCTCCAGGCCTCACCAGCGGCTCCAAACCTCTCTGGAAGGGAGCCAGAAGGTAGGTCCCCATCCAAGAAATACCAACAGATGATGTTCATCTGGCAAATTGCAAGGGACATATCAGGTTGTGCCTGGGGGAGGAGAACAGGCTGGGAGAAAAGGATCTTATTCCAAAGGCACCATAGGAAGCGAGAAGAAAATGGCTTTTAAGAGATGTCTTTGCCCCTCCCTCCCAGCTGTAAAGAACAAGCACTGACCTCCAAGGCATCTGGGCTGAGCAATTCAAGTTTTCAAGGATGCATTTAGCAACTGAAAATCTCCCAATTGTTCAGAAAACAAACAGAGCCAGAATAGCAAGGACATGGGCTTTTTTTACAAGCGTCAGCCCAGCCTTGTCGGAGGTTCAGCAACATCAGCTTAATGTAAGTTTCAGTCTGTGTCATCTGCAGTGGTGTCTTAGGCCATTCCTGGCCAGCAGGACCAGGAGGGCCACCAAATTCACTCAGTGGCTCCTGCTGGACTGGGAGGATTGACACTCGCTGCTGATATGGAATGGGTTGGAACTGAAAAGGACAAAGCAAAAGGTCTGCAAAGCTGCTCTGGCCATCCCCCACCTGAGACAGTCAGTTTAAATTTTCCATCCCCTGTGGTTAAAATCACGGTGAGAACACTGGGCTCACATGGCCAGGAGGCCCCAGAGCGATGCCTGGTGATCGATACCGTTGCTGTGGGATACAGGCAAAGTCTTCCCTGCTGCCGTCCCCGGGGGCTCAGCGAGGACCAGAGAGTGAGCCACATTCCCAGCAGCTTTCCAGGGATCCTCTATTCCCTGTGGGACCAGACCCTCCACTCAGAGCTGCCACAGCTCTGCCCAAACCCAGCACAGCTCCCTTTGGCAGAGGTGACAGAGGTGCCACCGTGGATCTGGGGACTGACACTGGGGCTCAGCAAAATGCTGATGGTTTCTGGGGGTTCTTATTCAAATAATCTGCCTTCTCCTCTCAGTGTGCATCTACAGCTCTGCCCGAGGATTGCAACCCCACCAGGCCACCACAGTTGTCACAACAGGGACACATTTTTTCCTTTCCCCAGTCGTGCACCGAACACCCCCTGCATCCCAAAGCTGCTCGGGAGGCCATGGGTCACCCCTCTGGGATGCCCATTTTCTCACCATCACTTGCAAATGGAAGAAAAAAAGAGGAATTTATCTGTTCAGGGCTGGGAGGAAAGCTCGAGCGAGCGGCTGCTGGGGCTGTGCTCTGACCATTCCACAGCACAGACCCACGTACGGCCCAGGACAGAAACGCGGGCAAAGGCAGCTCGGGAGGAGGTCGGGCTGGCAGCTGTGCCCGTGCCATGCTCAGGTGAGCAGGGCTTTGCTCAGTGCCAGCGGGGGCCCTGCAAAGCCTCTCTCAGCCCCATCACTTCTCCCGAGATGCTGCAAAGCTCCGGAGCCTCCTCCAGCCGGGGCGCTTTGGGGCTCACGTGTGCCAGGCAGGCTGTGCCTGGGATGAGAGGAGCAGACGCTGCATCACCCCCTCTTTCCCCTCTTTTCCTCCCCTGCTCTTGCTCTCCCGGCCGAAAGCGCGGCCCCTCAGCCTCCCGGAGCGCCGCGGGCCGGCGGGGCCGGACTTCCTGCCAGGCATAACACGAACCAGATGATGGACTGCAAACGCTGTCAGTACGCCCACCCCCAGGAGAGACGGGCAGGGAGGGGAGAGGGGGGGAAAACAAGCTGGATGGAGCTTTCATGAACTCTCTGCAGAGCTGATGAGCCGCTGCCACCAGGCCAGAGGTGAACCGGTACAGCCGGAGCCTGAGCTCATCCCTTCCTGCCCGCGGCTGACCAGGACTTTCCACGGCAGGTTGTGGGGTTGATGGTTTGGCACCGGGAGAAGGAGTCACTGCCCTCCCCGAAACACTGGCTGCCCCCAGCGGATATCTGCACAGGAACTAAAGAGGCTTTCGCGGTGATTCCCCCCCTCCACCGCCCCCATTCCAGCGGGAGGCATCCAGAGCAGCACATCTGCAGCTGGCTCTAAATCCCGGCAAAGCCAGACTTGCTGACCCTCGCTGGTATTAACCCCTGCACCGCCAGGGCTGCGACTTCTGAACAGCAAAACCTTCCTCTCGCTGAGCTTCTCCTGACACACCGCTTGCTCCCAATCAGTGACACTCCCGCCTCACCGATGACGATCATCCATTCCTGAGATAAAAGGCCCAGCTCTGACTCAGATTATTTCGGGTGCCTCCACATGCGACTGCCATCAACAAAGCGCTCGGGCCTCGCCGGGACCAGCCCGACTTTGAACCACCCGAGGTCGAATCCAAACAAGCACAAATATTTTGCATCCTCCAGGAAAGTCCTCCCCATGCCCGTAACCTTCCCAGAGGACACTTTTGTGGTTTGGACAAGCCTGAAGTCTTTACAAGCAGCTCAGATCCGAGCAGACTCCTGCCTCCCGCAGCCAAAGTCTCAAATGAAATATTAAAAGCCCGAAGTTTTAACAATCTGCCCCTTTCCCTGGGTGCCTGGAGAGAGAGAGCATCTGGTTTCTCCCAACAGAGCCTGGCAGCTGCCTGCCAGTTCTCGGGGCACAGGGACTCACAGCAAAAAAAAACCAAGCAGGGGCATCCATTTATTCAATAAAATGAAACACCTAAAGTACCAAAAGGGGCCTACAAGAGATCTGGAGAGGGACTTTTGCAAGGGCACGGAGTGATAGGACATAGGGGAATGGCTTTAAGATGAAGGAGGGTAGATTTAGATTAGAGATTAGGAAGAAATTCTTCCCTGTGAGGGTGGGAAGGCACCGGCACAGGTTGCCCAGAGAAGCTGTGGCTGCCCCATCCCTGGAAGCGTTCCAGGCCAGGCTGGACGGTGCTTGAAGCAACCTGGGATAGTGGAAGGTGGGTGGAACAAGATGATCTTTACGAACCGAAACCACTCTGTGATTCTATGTACCAGAATTCCACGAAACCCTCTGTGGGCAGCAGCCTGCCCACAAACCCACGCTGCCAGCAAGGCAGAGCCCCCCAGAGCAGCCGGGGGTGCGCAGC
>VWZW01005402.1:1432369-1465204 GCA_013397115.1 Edolisoma coerulescens | reverse complement strand
GGGAGGCAGCGGGGTGTTACCGGCGGTGGGAGGGAGCGAAGTCACACCGGTGACAACGGCTCTGGGAGAGGATCTTTGTGTCACCCGGTGCTCATGGAGCACCTGGGGCTCACACACCACTGGCCAAAGAAAAAGTGTTAACTGCGAGCGCGTGAGTATCATCAGCACGTGTTTTCGTCTGAGTGTTATCTCAGCCCCCACCAGCGGCGCTCAGGGCCCTGCCCAGCCCCTCGCTGGCCACAGCTGGGCTTTGTGGCGTGACACGGTCACAGCGCTGCGGGGNAGTGCCAGGCCCCCCCATGCACAGGCAAAGGGGGCATTAGCGACCAGGGCACCTGCTCTCAGCCCAGCAGGGACTCTGAGAAAGCAAAACGAGCCTGGGGGACAGTGGGGCTGCAGATCCCACTTTAGAGAACCCCTGCAAGATAATTTTGTTTTCAGAGGCAGAGAGAAACGGGCAAAACTGTTTGTCATTCATCAGCCCCCTGCGCTGAGCACAGCGTGCTCCAGCCCTCCCCTGCTCTTCCCCTTCCCTCCTCACACACTGCTGAGAAACTGCATCACAGGCTCCGGGCAGTTGCTGCTGACACCACCAAAACCTGGACTTTCATGCCTCAGCTCCCTCTGCAGCTGAAATAACATCGGCCTCCCAGGGCCTTCCAGCCCTGCAGCTTTATTTCCAGTGAGGACATGGAGCCAAGGCTCACACGTCCAGCTCTGCCCAGGGCACCAGCAGCTCCTGCCCGGGCAGGAAGGGATTAACAAAGCTGCCAGGCTGAGATAGGCTTCAAACTGGAAAGTTAACCAGGCAGAAGGATGAGCCAGGACAACGTGGGCTATTGTCCTGCTCTGTCTGGAGCCAAAGAGGTCAAAGGGGACTTCCTGGACACCCTGGGAAAGGAGACCCAGCCCAGCAGTGGGGCCTTGCACTGCCCATGCCAGCCCCACACCTCTGGGGGCAATACACATTTTAAGCCTGCCCAGGCACAGGGATCCAGCCCTGATCCCTGCCCAGGTCGCCCTGTAGTGCCAGGTGGGTCACTGGAGCTCTCTCCACCGCAGGAGGATGCGGTGATGCTCCAGGCAGGGGTGTCCCCAGCCCCACTGACACAGCATGCAGGAACCATGTGACGCTGCAAACCTGCCGTGAAGCTCAGTGGCGTGCATCACTTTGCTCAGGACACGCCAAAATCAGAGGCAGGGACTGGTTTTCCAGCAGAAATCAGTGCTGCCTCTCTGGGCTGTGGAGTCTTTGGGAGGGAGGCTCTGCTTTGCCTCATGTTTGAGTCTCAGAGCAGAGTAATCACAGCCCACCCCTGGAATCGCTTGGCACCGCTCGAGTGCACACAACAAACAACAGCACCACTCATTTGCAGCTGGCAAAGCCCTCCCAGAGCCTCCAGCTTCGTCTGACCTCTGCAGAAAGATGCAGCTCTGTTTGATGGGCAATTTTCACCGTCCCTCGGTTGACCACTAAAGATGGTTTCAGGGGAAAAACACTTCTGATAATGGATAATAAATAATATAAGGCAGGAAGGCAACTGCAAGGGTTTAAAAATAGCCAGCCAGTTTCCTTTCTCCTCTCTTGGGAACCTTCTGGGTCTGAAAAGCAAAACACTCAAAGCAGGGTCAGGAGCCCAGGTTCAGGATGTTTGCTCTGCGTAGCTAACCCCAAACACTCTGCCGTCAGGGGCAAGGCTCTTGAAAATCATGAGATTCAAAACAAATAACTTTTCAGGGCTTCTTATTTGCCTCTAAGCACAGAGCTGAAAGGGAACAGGCAGGATCACATCCTCAGGTTTCCCCCCGGCACCCTTGAAGGGCTAGAAATTGTTGCAAAATGCAATTCATTGACATGTACGTGACTTCGGGGATTTAAGAAAACGATCAATGCTTGAGTGACTCATTAAAAAAATATACTGTCAATTTGCACTTGGCAAACCCAGCAAAAAAACTTTTCACAACACACTGAGCTTTTTGATGTCGTCTGTAAACGTCCCATCGGCTCTGGCAGGCCCAGGAATTGGGTGCTGCAGGAAATCCATCACTTTGTGTCCTTCCACCACTCTGAGATCAGCTCTTGGCTGGATAAATGCAAACCCACAGCGGGGCAGCTCTGCTCCTCTGCTGCAACCTCCAGCCCTTCTTGCGTGGTCAGTAACGTGGGGAGGGTAACACAGGGAGGCTTTTGGAAACTCTGAGCCAGTTTCTGGTTTGGGAACCAATTTGGGTCGATCTGTTAGGGTCAGGACCTGCAGATTCTGACCTCAGTTAATAACTGGGCTCAGCCTGGACCCCGAGTTGTCTCTCCCCAGCACTCCCTGGCTCGTGGTGTCTGAGAATTCCCTCAGCTCCATCCTCCAGCCCTCCTTTGCTTTCATCTCCCTGCTCTGCTGCCGAGTGGGGCTTTCCAGCGTATTTCCTACAGGGCAAAACTCAGAGTGACCCAGTTCCTGTGCTCAGTGCTGCTGTGGGGTTTTATTCCATCGAGCAGGGCTGCCCACCCCAAAGCACGGCTCACAAACACTTCCACAGGGGTTGCTCCTGCGTGGCATCAGCTGCCTGCAAACACCCCAGCACTCCTGCCACCACCCCGAGGGCACTGCCACCACCTCCAGGGCACTGCCACCACCCTGACAAACCCAAATTCCCTTTGAGCCTCAGTGAAACTACAGCAGGGCCGATGCCAAGAGCTGCAAACAGATCTCAGCCCCGAGCAGAGAAGGCAGGAATCACCCTCACCACCTCTAGCTGAGCCCCTCTGGAGCATCTCACACCTCCAGTGAGGGAACCAGGACCCAAACCAGCAGCCTCTGAGGGGAACTGGGCTGCTTTATGTGGGAGTTGCAGCATTATCCGGCCTCTGTCCCAAGCTCTGGCAGCAGCTCACAAGGCGCGTCTGTGTCGGGCTCTAACACGAGCCCATAGCACTTCCTTCTATTGTGCAGCTGGGGAAGCCCTTTTTCTGGCTGTTTTTGAGACATTTTGGAGGAAAAGTGCTCCCTATTTACAAGAATTACTAAGTAAAGGTTAGGCATTACGAGCTAGATCAAAACTTTCTGGGCATTCCAAATTTAATTGGAAAAGATTTTCGTTTTCACTGCCCAGGCTTAGCTTATTTTATAAGGAGTAATAATAATAATAATAATAATAGTAATCCAACAATAACCAGTACTATCTCTTCCACATCAGGACAAGGGGGAAAGTGTGTGCAAGAAGGCAAAACGATGTCACTGCTCCGTTCATACAATCTGGACAGAGATGTCGGATTACAGCAACTGCTCCCCAAATTTGGGGACCAACAGACCTCAGCCAGCCCCCACAGACCCAGTTCTCACTTGCAGCATGATCAATGCCCTCATTTAACCAGATTTCAGGTGAGAGCCACCCATCACTTGCCACAGCTTACAGCAGGCATGGATTTTAGGAGATTCTCCGCTGAGTGTTTCAGATCCAGGGCAGCTGGAGCACTCTGCCTCCAGCTTTCGGGCTTTTCTGTTTCCTGACAGATCAGGCACTGTGAACTCTTGGTGCTGGCAGGGAGGAAGGCTGGCTCGGGCCCTCCTGCACTTTGTGCCCCTTCTGCCAGGGCTCAGTTCCCCAGCTGAAGCACCCCCTGCTCCCCACAGCCCCCCACGGGCAGCCACCCATGCGGAGCCGGGTAAATTCGGGAGCACAGCTCTCCTCCACACCGAGCATCAACACAGCCAGGCAAGCCCTTAATTACTGTCAGTTCCTAGCAGAGGAAGCACAGCAAATCCCCGGGCAATCAGGCTCTAAAAGTCTCCATCCAGCTATTCTGTGTTTCATTTCCTGCAGCCCCTGAGCACGGCTGGGCCGCGGCACCTCCCGCGGAGGCTGCAGCTCCTGGAGCCCAGCGACGGCAACGCAATTATTCCACAAGCCTTAGAGACTCCAGAGCTTGCAGGAATATTTCTCCTCCATCCTACTCCTTGCACCGTCCCCCTGGCCATGGTGGAATCACAGAATTTTTTTGGGTTGGGTTCCAACAGGTTTGTGTTGGAAGGGACCTTCAAGATCGTCTTGTTCCACCCCCTGCCGTGGGCAGGGACACCTTCCACTGTCCCGGGGTGCTCCAAGCCCTGTCCAGCCTGGCCTTGGACACTTCCAGGGATGGGGCAGCCACAGCTTCTCTGGGCACCCTGCACCAGGGCCTCACTGCCCTCACAGGGAGGAATTTCTTCCTAATCTCTAATCTAAGTCTGCCCTCTGTCATTTTAAAGCCATTCCCCCTTTTCTGTCACTCCAGACCCTTGTCCAAAGTCCCTCTCCAGCTCTCTTGAAGCCACTTTATGCACCGGGATGCTAAGACTGCCCCAGAACCTTCTCCTCTCCAGGCAATTTATTACGTATTTGAGGAGCTTCCATCAGGGCAGCAAGTGACAACACAAACCTCTGTTTTCCAAGCTTTCTGACCTCTAAAAGCTCATCAGAATAAGGCCAACAAGTGGGGCAGGGGGATATCAAGCCACTTTCTCAGAAAGAAGTGACCACAGCACACTTTGGGCGGGCACTGGATTCCTTCTCACCAAAGAAAGACTCAGTGAAATAAGAGGCAAGATACAGCTGTTAATACGAAAATATGCCCAAAAAGCCAAAGACAGCAGGGCCCAAGGTGTGAAAAGCACCAAGAGACCTCACAGCATTTTGCAGGGCACTGCTGGCAGGGGGATGCAGGGAGCAAGGCCCACCCAGAGCTCGCTGATTCGGGAGGATCTCAAGACACCAGGTAGTTTTGTTAGGGACCGTCCCCACCCCGGGAGGAGGCTGCAGCTGCAGCTCGGGGTGGCAGCGTTTTCCCTGTCCCCACGTGGCTCTCCCCGGAGTGCAGAGTTCAGCAGGCATTAAGCTGCTGCAGCCTGACACGCTGCAGACACACCAGAGCTCCTCTGGTAAGGACTATTATTTCTTGAGCTGTTTGTCTTTAGAGGCAGCTTTTATCTCCCTATCACCTTTCTGCCAGAATGTTTCAGTCAGCTCTTTTAACGAATACCACCTAAGATGCTTGCAACCAAAAGGAAAACAGGAAAAACATTTCTCTGCGTTGCTTAGCGATCAGTGTGTGGTGAGTTCAAGCCTCCCAGGTGCTCCGTTATTGTAATTTCCATCCTTGCTTGCATGGGTTCCCTGCATAACAGCCAGGGAAAGGAAAACCACTGGTGGAAAAGAGGGGAAAGGTTATGGAGCCACAAAAATTTCCAGGGAAAGGTGGGAATAGGTGTAGCCCCTGAAGATCAGGGAAACTCATTTCTGAAATGGAGCCGGCCCTTCTCATCTACCAGAAAAGTTAAATGAAACAGTGAGGTTTCATTTTATGTTGAAAACACACATCCACCACCTGGGTGGAGACAGAGCAGAGCAAAGCTCTGGCTCTGCTCACCTTTCAAAAACACGTCCAAGGACAGGCAGAACAATTTTCCACCGACAACAACCAGCCAGAAGGACACGTTCAGCTGAATTGTGTAAAAGGAGAACCCCAGAAATGAGAGGCTCTGGCAACTGATCCATGGAGAAATCCCAGTGGATAACAGAGCAACTTTGCTTGGCAGAGAGGCTCTTCCTCCTCCTCAGCTCCTATCCCAGCCCAAGCTCCTGGCTGGGGCAGGTGGGCTGTGCTGCTGCAGGGACAGGTTCACCCATCTCACCCATGCCAGACACACAGACAGGGACCTGGGACCAGCCTGTGCATCCCACGCTGCAGCCAGGAGAGCAGGAGGGCAGCTTTATCCCAGCTTTATTCCCACTGGCTCTCTCCTGGGCTAGGGAAGGCCAGGAGAGGCTCCCCCCTGCCTTCTGCCCAGGTGGCAGCACATGCAGGGCATCACTGAGCACTCTGACCCCACGTTGCTCGTTCTCCCTGGGGACAGCTGTGCAGGTTGGCGTCTGTGTCACCACCCCAGCATGCTCAGACTCAGCTCCCTGAACCTGAACAGCACCATTCATTCCCCTGTTGCTGGAAGGACGTGCCTGGACACACGTAGAGGGGAGGGAATGATGCCACGGAGCTGCTGAGAAGGGCAAGAGAAAAGTGATGCCGTAGCACAGGCACAGGGAAGAAGCACACGGAGTCGATACCTTGCACAAGACTAAATGATATCCAAAGGCCAGCTTAAAATTGGAGCCAAACAGGCTGCAAGGTGCTGAGCTGACCTGAAGAGCTACAGGTAGGGGAATAAAACAGATTTACACGTAGTACAAAGAGTTCTCCCACTGTAGGAATAAGGTGGAACAGATTTAAATGCCAGATCATGGGAATAGGCGAAGCAGCAGCAAGGTGTTCCACACACCCAGGATGAATAACACCAATACAGAGCTGAGGTTACTGAAAATAGGAAACCCAGTTAAACAGGAACAAAGCCCCTTAAGAGGGGATGTGAAAAGGATGTTCCAACAATGGTCCCGTATCTCCTTCGACCGCACAGACGTCAGGGAAAGCATAAATCAAAGCCCAGACGCGTCGGGAAGCTGCAGGAAAGCTGACTTGATCTGAGGTGAGGAGTGAAACCTTGGAGCCAGGCTCCAGCAGAGTGAAGAGCTGATGTGATTGAAAGCGAGCAGCCAAGAGAGGAGCCAGAGGGCCCAGAACAGCCGCAGGGATGGGGGAGAGGAGCTGCAGGAGGAGCAGCAGCAGGAGAGACGTCCGGCAGCTGGACCAGCAGCCAGCGCGCCCCGGTGCTGACACTGCACGGCCCCTGCCAAGTCATTTGGGCCAAATTCACCACGGGCTGGGCAGGGACGCAGTGAGTGGACATGAAAACATTCTGCTGTAACAGCCTGAGCACACACTTACTGGTGTTGGCCACGTGAGAGCCAGGAAAAGGGGCTGGCAAGAGCTGGAAAGGGAAAGTTTCACTGCCCAGCCCTGAGCAGAGATGAAACAAACAGTGACATGGCTGAAAAGTCAATTAAGAATTGGAAAAGTCTCTCAGCATTCCCAGGTATTGTTAGGCGCTCAGACAAAGGATGTTTAAAAAAACTTATTTTCCCTTTGGTAATTACCGCTTTGAAAGGTTTCCGCTCCACATTGTTCGAGCGGGGGAAGTGATCCCAGGGCCTCTCTCCGTGGCCAGCAGAACTCTTTCTGTCGTGGGGGCTTTGGCATGGAGGAGCAGTGTTCTTCCAAACAATCCTGTATGCCAGTGGTTGAGAGCCAGGTCTGTGCCTCAGTTACAGTGGCACAAATATCAGCAAACTCATCCAGTGCCACCAAACCACACCACGGCTGAGTCCGGCCACAGTGCTGCTGACCCTCCCAACTTTTTACCTTCGAGTCCATGATTTATGTTGTTTTTCCTTCAAGCCCTGGCTCTGGGAATCACATTGAGTGCCAAAAGAATTTCAGGTCTTATTAAAATAAAAAGGTTATCCCATGAGCACTGAAACTTCCTATGGTTTGGTGTCTCGAGGTTGTTTTCGGTGCCTAAAAATGTACGAACCGAGAATGAAAATGTTTTTGTGGTTAAGTGTTTGTAAGAAGCATCTCCCACGTGGATTTGCTGGTGTCTAATAATACATGAACTCATGCTACAGATGTTTTGGGGAATTTGCAAGATTCTTTTCCTCCTCTCAACCATCTCATTTCATCATCTCTGCATAGACTTAATTATCTGCGAGCCCTCGGCCAGATCTGCGCCACGCAGGTCAGCGGGTTCAGAAGTCATCTGGGGAGAGAGGGCACGGGCAGAGGGACACCGTGACAGCATTGGCCTTATTTTGGTAGGAAATGAGATTTTAAGCTCTTTCTGGCTCCCCTAACTGCAGGGAAAACAGCGAGGAAGCACGAGCCGAGCTCTTGCAGGAGGGGCAGGGAGCAGATGAGTGGCACAAGCTGCTCCCCGAGGGTCTCATCCAGACTTTCCTCAGCAGCGAGGCCCTGAGGAGCTTCTCCCGTCTTTGCCTCCCACGGCACAGACTTCATGGCCTGATCCATCCATTCCTGAGCTGCCAGCACCGTTCCAGGGCAACCTTTTTAGCCTCAGCAGTAAACATTGACCTGTATCCATGGTTCATTACCCAATGCCACTCGTGCCACGCGGGCACGGAGCAGCGTCAGGGTTTCCATGACACGCGGGCGCGTAGCACGGCGGCACAGATGGTGCCACCCAGCCAGGGCATGCACTGACTCATCTTTCACAACAGCCAAACCCCCGGGGAGCTTCCCTTTCCCCCTCCTTGCCCCAGCCCTGGCTGAGAGTCACCTTTTACAAAGCTCCTTCCCAGGGCGGGTGTGCCGGGGCACAGCTGGCACTCCAGGGCTCCTGGGAATGGAAGCGTGTCGCAGGTCTGAGATGGGGTCTGGGGCCATTCTCTGACCAGCTGGACTGTCAGCAGCAGCCAGGTCTTTGACTGACCCCAAAATAACTGGGGAGGGCTGGGAGAGACAGTTCCCCCCCAGGGCTGTGGGTGCAGAGGCATGGGAAAAGGTGGAGCTGCACCCACTTAACTCGTCCGTCTCCTCCCTTGTGCTTCCTGAATCCCTCCCCACCAAACAGAAAGGGAAATCCAGGATTTTCAGCTGCTTTTGATTCCCTGCTCACATCAGGGTGGGGAGGGATTAATCTCCATTTCCTGCCTCCAGACAGCTCCANCCCCCCCCGGTCAGGGGCTCCCCGTCCCACAACCACGACACTGCCAGACCCCACAGGGCTGGAACAGCTCCTCCATCCTGCCTCCCCTGCCCTCAGCTCTTCTCCCCAGAGCCCCCAGAAGTGCCTCCCAGCTGCTCTGCTGGGCCAGCCCAGGCTCTGGCACCACAAACCACATTGCCCCTCCTTCCTCGCTTGGTTGCAGTTTCTAACTTGCTCTCAGTTTCCAGCAGGGGAAGGAGAAGTGCTGGGGAGGGCTCTGTGATGAAAGAAAAACCTCTGACTCTCAGAGCAGTGCACACGGGAGCCTAGAGGGAGAAGGATGAGCAGAAAGGGGTTATAAAGGGGAATTTTTAGGTGCTGCTTTCCTGGCAGGCAGGAGAGGAGAGGAAGCCCCCTCGTCTCGGGTCAGCACTGCATTTCCCTGTCACCAACATCACAGCCAGGCACTACCAAGAATGTCACAGCCAGACCAGCCTTGTCACCCCAAACAGCTCCTCAGCATCTCCAGGTGAAGGGCCTGATGCTGCCAGATGTCCTCTGGGAGCTCACAGCACCCGAATTACAAAGGCAGCTGTCAGCAGGATGGGGTCGGGGATTCCCCACTCCTGGGCTGTCAAGAGGGAGCAAAGACCCAATGTCCTGCTGCCAAAAGCTTCTGCAGCCCCAGCACACCCAGGGACAGCCCCAGCACAAGCCCAGAGAAGCCAGGAGAGGAGTGAGGACACAGGGCTGAGGAGATGCCTGCACAGGGATGACACAAGAAAATCAACGAATCAGACTTTGGATGCAGACAGCCTTTGAGGTTCTTAAAGTCAGGCCTTCACCAGCACCTGCACGGAGGTGGTGCCCCAAAGCCTGAGCTCTGGACCACAATACTGGGGTGCACCTTGTGCTGCCCTCCCCAGACACCACGAGTGATGCCACCACATGACTCCAGGAGCTGGGAGTTAAAAACACTGAATATCACAAGTTGTGCCCCAACTGAACCAGCAGTTCAGTTACACCACAGTCATATGATGGGGCAGGCAGGAGGATCTGGGGAGAACCAACTCGTGGGGCAGTGCAGCCAATCCTTCCAGCAGTGCTGATACCACAACCACGCCACCAAAGCACTCCAGGTTCATGAAAGAACCAACACCGAGCTGCACCCGGCTGTCCCCCCTCCCTGTGGTGTTTTACTGCCTCCCAAGCAATTGCACTGAAACCAAAGATGCTCCTTGCACCTAAACAGCATTTAACAGCCAGCAGTGGCAGAATCGAGCTGCTACAGGACAGGGCTCCTGGCAGGGTCATTTCTTAGCAGTATTTGGTGTTCCCGTGGCTAAATCCAGCCCTATCTGGACACAGCAGCGGTGCCTATCTGTGCTGGGCAGTGCTTAACAAAAGCAAGCTGCTGTCTCCTGCACAGGGACACGAGTGAGCAGCGAGGGGCAGGGGATCCTCCAGAGCCATGTGTTGGCTTTGGAGCGGTGCCGGGAGCCCCGGGCTCGTCGGTGCTGCCCAAGGAGCAGCCGTGCAGCGGCCGTGTGTGACAGGAGGACGTGACAGCAACACCGCGGGCCACAAGAGCAGAGCTCGTGTCAGCAGGGAGCGGTGCCACCGCCTCTGTGGTGGCAGCCACATCCGAGGGCAGGCAGGGTCCAGCGCACGGCGTTAAACTGCGTGTCAGGCGCACCCAGCATTGCCGCTCTCAGCTGTCTCGGCTGCTGCACAGCCCCAGGGCTCCTTGAAACACGGGGTAATTAAATAGGGTCATCTCGGATGGAGTCCCTGGATGGGACAGCCCGAGGTTGTACCCATGCTCTGCTGTTCTGTTAAGGGTTGTGGATGGGGCAGAGCCTCCATTTCCCCCGTGTTTGCAGCTGGGGCACTCCAAACCAAAGGCTGTAGCGGTGACAGCCTTGTCCCTGCTCCAGCCCCGCTGCAGGATCTGGAATGGGAAGCTGCGCAGGGGAGGGATGGAGCCACGGGCAGGCAACCCCACACCTCCAACTCACCACCTCGGCTTCGGGAGGGCGGGATAGCCTGGGGCAAATTGTCCCCGTGCTCTGGCAAAGACCCAAAGCAGGCAGCGAAGAACCTGCCTTTGGCGGCCCGTGCTGTGCCAAACCGGTCAGCAAACTGGGTTTGCCGTGTTTGAGCAGAGGCGGGCACGGGGCAGCGCTGGCAGCGCTCAGGGCGCGCTCCTGCCACAGCCGCTTCTGCAGGCGCTGCCCGGAGCCCGGCGCACGGTGACAGATGACAGCAGGCTGCACTGACGGGCCCTTATCGAACCAAACTGCCAGGAGGCAGCTGCTCCGTGGCCGATTCAGGGTGAGTCAGGGTGCCCAGCCCCGCGGGCACGGATGGAGGCAGCTCCTGCCAGCAGCACACGGGCACCGGGACCTGGCTGTGCAGCTGCCTCGGCAGCGCCCGGAGCCACAAGAAAGGCTCTGCCGAGTTCCAGGGTCCCCGCGGGATCGTCGGGATGGAAACTGAGAGCAGAGAGTGAGAAAGCTGAAAGCGCAGGGAAGAGATCCCATTTCACCGGAGAAAGGGAAAGTGCCAGAGGCAGAGCCTGTACCTCGGGGAGATCCACACCTACGGAGTAAAAGCTGCACGAGGAGCAAATTCTCACATTGCCCTCAAGCTTCAGACAGAGAAGTTGGTGCTGAAGGATGGGGAGGAGGAGCAAAGAAGCAGAGAAGGGCTCGAGGAGGTCACCTTGACCTTAGCTAGAGACAGGCGGTGATGCCACCAAAATCAGTGGGTTTACCTTGGTGTGCACCAGCCGAGGATGTGGCACAGGGTATTTTACCTCATTTTCTCGCAAGCACAGACCCAGCCAGGCCACTTAGAAAAATATATTGAAAATAAGATCGACTGAATAATTACTGGAAACGCCAGCTCCTTCTGCCTCGCAATACACAGGGAAATTAGCACGGCTTTAATTGCACCAATAACTCCAGCAGGGCAGCAGTGAGAGCTGGTCAGGCAATTCCAGCCCCTGCAGTGCTGGTGAGTGCAGGGAGCTGTGGCACACGTGAGGTAACCACCACAGACCCACCGGCGTGGCCACGCATGGGCCAGGCACAGATGTTTGGTGAGCACCAGGCATCTCAAAACCTGCAAATGGGATGTCCCAGAGGTGACAGAGTTCAAGGAACAATGACAAGCCCTTGGCCAGGATGAGCCCCAAGGCAGGCTGTACCCCAGGGAGCTGTGTCAGACGCTGGCTGAGGCTCCAGAGGTCTGTGTTTTCATTCTGCTTCAGCAACTCTTGTCTGCATCAACACCATCCTGCTACCTACTTATTTGTAGCAACCCTGGTATTACTGGCCTGGCACTCCCAGGGCTGTGTTTCACACGTTTATTCAGTGAGTGGGCGCAGGTACAGATGAAGACTCTGGATGTTTTAGCACCAGTGACCCAAAGAGCAGCAATCGGGGACATTTTTCCCCATCCCTTTTAAACCAGTGTAAGGGCTCAGCCATCACACCAACTCTTCCCTCTCTGAAGCCTCACCAAGGGCTGGAAACAGGGATTGCCACCACCCCAAAAGCTCCTGGGACAGCATCAGCCAGAGGCACAACCCAGAGTGTCCATGGTCTCACACACTCACGTGTGCAGCCAGTGGGGTTCAGCTGGCTCGTGGGGCAGTGCCTTGAGACCCTCCTGCAGCACTGGGACAGCCAGCACAGAGGCACAGACCAGCAGAGGGGCTCCACAGCCCCGGGGGCTGCGGGGACACCCCACAGCACTGCATGGACAGGCTTGGAGCTGCAGGTGCACACGAGGTGTGGGATGGGCTCAGCTCTCCCAGAAATCCCAACACTTTACAGAGTGCTCCTAAATCTCTGCCCTTACGGACGAGGATTAAACCTGGGAGTCTTTTTCCATCGTTTCTCATTATCTCCAAAGAAACCAAGCGATGATTTGCCTGAGGGAAAAGGAGAGTTTGGCCAAGAGCAGGGATGGAGGGATTTGCTGGTTTTGATTGTAACTGTGGTCAGGAAATGGTCCTGGCGCTCAATTTCAGCTCCTCCCTCTCGATAACATCGACCATACGCAGGCAGTGGAAAAGGAACAGCCTTTGATACAGACACGGCAGACTTTGATTCATCTCGGGGCCGTTGGCAACTATCGCTTCACCCCGGCTTCAACCGGCGATTGACACCAGCAGCAATTCCCTGTCCCTGCTTGACTCCCAGTTAAAGCCTTTCCGTCCCCGACAGCTTCAGCCTGGGCTTGACACCAGCATCATCTCCTTGGCCCCGCCTGACTCCCAGTTAAAGCCTTTCCAGCCCCGATGGGGGAAGTAACACCATTCCCACCCACTCCCGCAAGGATTAATTAGCTATTTATGGAGCACTCCAAGGTGATACCGGTGCTGCAGACAGGAACAATGAAGGCGGAAATTAGTAGCTCATTACTGCTGATCTCAAAGTTTTCTTTCTCTGTGCCAGAGGACAACGTTTCACCCAGGATGGCCGGGTTGCAGGCAGCTAAAACTCTTAAAATTCCACCGAATGAGGTCTCAAATGCGGCAGGGAATAAGCCTGTGCTACAGCAAACCTGGGAACTAATCATTTGTTCCCATCTCCAGCTCCTCTGAGCCTGGCTCTGAGGTCAAACCAAGCTTTTATCTTCTCCTGTATTTCAGTGTGCTGAGAGGAAAAAAAATAATATTAGAGGAATAAATTAGCATGTGAAATGTAATTTAACTAATTAGCTCACTGGAGTGGAAAATATTTGCTAACCACTTTGAAGTCAAACCGACTGCACTTATTAGGACATCACAGAGGAGAAAGGGAGAAGGCAAAGATGGGGAGACCGCCAGGACAGGCTCCGGAGGACGCAAGTGCCTAAGCGGGACAAGGGGATTTTCCCGATTTCCTCTCACTCCGTAGAGCTGCATTAAGTGTCCAGCTCGGAGAGAGCAGCGCTGGGAGAGCCCCCGGCTGTGCTGCCCTTCCCTGCCCTGCCTTTACCGGGCACTGCAGCAAGCGGGGTTTTCCCCGTGCTTCCCACCACGGCACAGGGCTGTGAGCGCTGCATGGCACCAGCCTGGCATGCCCTGGGATGCCCAACCACGGGCGGACAGAGCCACCAGGCAGGAGGGACGCACAGGGACCGGGCAGCAGCATCCCACCCCCGCGGGGCAGCGGCTCCGCGCTCCCTCGCAGCCCCGCGGGCTCGCACTGGCGGGGAGTGGATGTCGCCAATTAAGCTGACAAACAGCGAGCCATAAAGCTCCATCATGTCAGGGAGCTGCCTGAGATGCCACAAAAAGCCGTTATGTCACTTGCAACAGCCCGCTCATTGATTTCCCCACCTCCCAGACACAGAAACTGTTGCTCTTTTATTGGCAAAGCTTTGGAAATCCCTCCCCATCATAGCAAAAGAGGCACGCTGGGCAATTTTGCAACTGCTGTGGCTGAATTATGAAAGGGAGGATTGACAACCCCACTGAAAGCTATCGAGGGAGGCAGAAACGAGAGCCTCCTCTGCCTGATATGCAGCACCACATTGAGGGTAACCTGGGGGGGATGTTCCCCTTCCAGCTGGCCGCCCACTGAATGTGGGCACGAGCACCTCCAGTGCTCCACTGCCAGCTGCTGAGATGTCCCCAAAAGAGACCCAGTCCATTGCTGGGGCAGAGAAGTTTCCCTGAGAAACAGGAACCTGAGATGTTGACCCAACAGAGTTGCTGCCCTGGGAGAAGAGACTTGAGCCAGAGGTTCATGTTTTTGTGGGGTGTCCCAGCCTGGGCTTTGCCTTGCTCCTTTTTGAAGTCAAAGCCTTGCTCCCTGGGAATCCAGCCTGAAAAAGGTCAGCTGTGTGTTCAGTGAGTGGATTTGCAGCAGGAGGAAAGCCCATGTCTCAGGCCAGGCCTTCCCACAGGGATGTCCCAGCTGTGACAGACACTGACGGACAGGATCCTGCAGGAGAGCCCCAGCTAACGCCGCCCCTAAACTTTTCCCAACCTGCCTGTGCCGTCTCCAAGAAGAAAGGAAATTAATGAGCCTGAAATAGAAATTGAAGTCCTGAAATAGAGGGGGAAATGCCAACACTGCTCCCTCCCTGCTGCCCACGCTCTCCGGGGATGCGACGGCAGGAGATGAGCAGGGACCTGCGGGTGGGTGTGAGACACCAAACCCTGCCTGGCTGGGGGAATATTTCAGCTCTGAAAGAGGAGTTTCCCCATCACCCCACAGACAAAAACGCCACTCAGGATTTCCCTGCTGGCGTTTCCCCACCGGGCTGTGTTTTGCAGCAGACGGAGTTCCCGGCGATAGGGCCCGCTGTGCCCCCGCTGCCCAGAATGGAAAACAGAGCCTCAGAGCAGGGGGACCTGAGCATGGAGAGGCAGAGCAGCCCCTGATCCACCTCCTGCTCACGGGTGCTGCCAGCCAGGGCTCGCCCCTGGGGGTTTCATCCCACTCTGCCCAGTGCAGGAGAGGGCAGGGGGTGAAAGCACCAGTGGGCCCAGAGCTGGGAGATGTGAGCATGGCTGGGAAATGTGGAAATGGGGAGGCTGGAGACCAAGTCCCAGTGTGACTCCTGGCAGTTCGAGTTTCCACAGGGATGCCCTAACCTCTCCTGTCCTGCACTGATGCCCCAGCCATGACCTGAGGGCTGGGGACGCCCTGATGTGCCAGTTACCAACCGGTGCCTCACCGTGACACAGCTGCCAGGACTGGCTGTCACCCAGCAGCCTCCAGAGAGCTCGTAGGAATTGTTAAAAACCCAACGACCCAAATAAAAACCCCAGCACTAACACATTGCACAGCCTCCTTAGAAACGGTTTCTCTTATCTGCAAAAAGCCAGGAATACGATAAGCAAGCAGAGGTCCCTGAGTGACCCAGGCCAGGGCATTCCCCGTGCCCTGTCCCAGCCGATGCCCAGCGCAGGGAGGGAAGCAGGGAAGCCTCCACCTGTGCCGGGCAAACCCTGAGGATCCCCCGCGCTGCACCAGGGGCCGCAGGGAAATCCAGCACCGGATTGCACCGCTGGGCAGGGATGGAGATCGCCTGCCGTAAGCCTGGAGAAAGCTGCTGCTTAGGAACCGAGCTGAAGGAGAAGAAAGCAGCCGGGCACTGCTTCACCCGCCTCACCCCTCGCTCCAGCCGCCTCCCACCGCCCGGCTGCGCTCCCTCCCTCCCTCCTTCCCAGGAATGCTGCAGGAGGCACCTGCGCGCTCGGGGCGCGCTGCCCACCCCCGGCACACCCCGGCAGCTCCGCAGCGGCCGTCACAGGTATCCTCATTATCCTCATTAGTGCAGCAACACCGTCGATCCTGGCAAAGCCCCCCGGGGTGTTTCTAAAAATAGGAGGCTCCCTGCAAGTCCCCTGTCCCCGCAGGGACACTCAGGATGCCGCGCTGGGGCTCCCCACCCCTGCCGGGATCCAACACAGCGCCCTGCAGGAAAGTGCTGCCTCCTCCCAAGGAACTGGGCTCGTTTCTGTGCTGTCATTTCACCTCTTTAAACACACAGATAATGCTGAGGAGAAGGTGACAGTGATTGTGACAGATCAGTTGATGGCCATGGAGAAAACCGAGATTTAAGGCTCCTGCAGTGACACTACACGCCCTGAGCACACACAGCAGGAGCTGGGCTTTCCCTGCTCCAAAAAACCAAAGCGAGTTTTGCCTCAAATTTTAACAGCACCTGGATCACATCCAAAACCCTTACACAGGTGAGACACCGACTGCTCACCGCCCACCAGCCCTGAAAAGCATTGCCCCTGATTTTGGGTTCTCCAGCAGCTTTATCCCAGGGTCCTTCATGCACAGTCACATTGGGGGTGTCTTTCTGTGAGGGGCAGAGTTAAGGCGACAAGAGGAGCCCTCAGCAGGAATCCCCTGACCCACATTGGGAAGGCTCTGCCTCAATGCTGCAATCGACACCGATT
The DNA here is from genome assembly GCA_013397115.1 of Edolisoma coerulescens. Lineage (NCBI taxonomy): Eukaryota > Metazoa > Chordata > Aves > Passeriformes > Campephagidae > Edolisoma > Edolisoma coerulescens. The sequence continues at coordinate 1,448,698 of VWZW01005402.1, read as the reverse complement.
TTTGCATCGTGAGCCAAACCCTGCAGCTGCAGCAGAGCGGGAGGGCAGGACCGGTGCCCAGGGACGGTGACACCGGGCAGGGCAGCCACCAAGGTGTGTGAAGGCAGAGCTGCCTCCCAGGCTTTCACACCCACCAGCCACTCCAGGGCAGCGGAGCCAGGACACGCACAGCAAACACTCCCTTTCGCATCGAGCTCCAACACGACTCTCATTCCACACAGAAAGGCTTCCCCTCCCTCCCAAACCCCTCCTTTCGTTTTGGTGCCCTGGATTTGGCAAGCGCCACTGTCTGCCTCAAAATACACCCCTCCAGAGAGGAAACAGTCACATCTGGAGGCGGTGCCAGCTCTTGGCATCGTCAACTTTGCCAGAAGTTCACCACCCCCGGATGGTGCCGGGGTGGGGTCACAGCACCTCTCTGCCCCTCACACATCCACCGTGTCCCCGAGCCGGCCCCGGGCTGGCAGCTCCCTTGCCTTCTACTTACATCGTCATCCTGCACGCTCAGGGGGATATCCAGCATGCACATCTGCACGGGCTGCACCAGAGCCTTCTGCACGTTGAACAAAGGTTTTGCCTCCATCTTCCCGGGGATGGAGGGGCTGCTCATCCTCCTCTCTCTCCTCCGCCGCTCCTCTCCCAGGAGCAGGTCCAGCCCAGGCGGCGAAACCGACCGGAGATCTCTCTCCCCGTCCAATTTTGTCAGCGCATCTTGCCAACAGCTGCTGCTTCTGCCGCTCCTACGAGGTCTTGTTTCCTCCCTCGCGAATCAAAGAGCCGCGAGGAGCTGCACCGGGAGGCTGAGCGTGCGCGTGTGGGAGCGAGTGCGCCTGTGTGCGTGCGTGTGTGCAGCCCCGCCGCTCCCGAGGCTGGGGAAGCAGCCCTTGGCCAGCCTGCCCCGGCTCCCCGCCTGCCCCCAGCTTCTCCTTTCTCTCGGGGTAACCTCGGTGCTGGCTCCGGCCGCTGCTCGGCCCCGCCGGGAGCTCCCCAGCCTCATCGACATGCGTGGCACTCGCCAACCCCGCGCATTGTCTCGGAGACGCACAACAGGTCCTGCCTGCTGTTGGGTTCTGATTATGATCAAACCGCGTCTGCAGCACTCACAGCGTTTCCCTCTGGCTGTTGTGACAGGCAAACAGGCAGAGCTGGAAGGATGAGAGGGTGTGAAAGAGTGGGAGCATGAATGGTGGGAGCTGGAGCCTCCCCTTTTATTCCCGTCTTTTCTCCCGTTTTCCATTGTCAGAGGCAGTTTCAGCTCAACGCCTTCCTGTGCTCCAAGGACCACAGTGAGGCTTAAATAATTCACATGCACAGAGTGCTCGGGAACCTTATGGCACTGGGAATGCAGCACGGCACTGAGAGCCCATCAGTACCGGCGATCACTTCGTTTGTAGGACAATTGTGCATGGAAAGTTTTGCCCAGGTGAGCATTCCCAGCTGCCTTTCCCACCAGAGCACCTGCGAATCCAAACCGGAGCTTTGCTAAAGGACGTATGGCACTAAATGGGGTGGGTTTGCTACAAAAAGCACCTTCCTACAGAATTTTCACCAGCAGTAGCAGTGAAATGGGAGTCTCAACATGGAACAACTCATGTATCACCTGCAGACACGGATCACACGGATCACTGCTCTCACAAACAGGAGTGAACCCGGGGCCGAGTCCCTGAGCCATCACCTCACCCTCAGCAGCTGCAGAGCCCAGGCTCAGTGACAGGAGCGACACCCAGGGTGTCTCTTCCCAGCGAGGGCAGCAGGAGAGAAGCAGTTTGGTGGCTTCGTCAACCCACACCCAACCAGGGGAGCCCCTGGGGCCAGCTACGTACCCAAGAGAGGGGCCAGGATGAAACGCCAATGAAAATCCCCACTGCCCTCAAACAAAGAGGAGTCTGTGTCCTTACAGCTGCCCTTCCTGCTGGGCCCAGCAGGGATGACACAAATAGGGTGAACAGACCCTGCTGCAGGCAGGCGCTTTTGGGTGGCTTTGTGGGTCCCACTTTGAGGAGTCTCTTGCAGAGGTCTGGGACTGGGCAGCCTTTTCCCGGCTTTCCCAAACGCGGCCGCTGCCCGAGGCCACAGAGGCGGCTCGCAGCACGCCCGGGTGTGGGAGCAGAGCCGAGGAGCCCCGCTGAGCCAGGCATTCCTGCGGGTTTAGGTAAGCCGGGCTTGGCGAGCCCCGCTCAGCGCCAAGCCAGCGCCGGGCTGACTCATCCGCGCAGGAGCCGCAGCCAAGACGCCGGGGCTGGAGGGGTCTCTCACACACACGGACCCTCCGTGCCGCTCGCACTCGGAGCTGGGCCCCTTCCCAGCACGCTGGGGCAGAGTGTGGGGCTGGAGCGGGGTCTGGCCCATCATTCCCAGGAGAAATGCAAGGGTGAGAACACCAGCCCTTACGTGCTGCAGGAATGGGAGCTAACGGGCAAGCCTGGAGCGAGACCAAATAGGGATCAACCCGCCATAAATTAAGTTTTAACTGGAAATTAGGCGGATTTTTCATCCACCATATGGCTGAGATGAGCAGCAGCGAGGACAAGACGGCAGCACTGCAGCAGCTCCAGGAAAGGATTTGCAGGGGAGGAGAGAGGGGAGATCACAGCTGGAGCACGTGGACAAGGCAAAATTTCCAGGGCCATGCCCCAGCTGCTGACTGATAGAATTTTGGCAACTCTTTTCACGGCAGAGAGGCGGTGCCACAGCCCTGGAAACTCCCTGGCACAGGCAGTCCCTGTCCTGCTCCTTCATGATGCCTTGGTGACTCAATGCAAAGTGCATTCCCATGGAGGACTGTCCCACATTTCACCAGCACCGAGCCCTGCCCTCAGCACAGGCAGAGCCCACAGCTCTGGCTCCAGGAAAGGTGATTCAAAGCTGTGCTTCAGCCCCAGCTCAGGTTACTCACCGGCCTGCAACAACTGGTCAGCAGAGCTTGGCTTTCCAACAACAACTTTCCAGCAACAAGCTGGGCTTAGTCAGCTGGGCTTGCACCTTCCAAACATCCTGAGAAGGACACGGATTTTACACTCAGGTGCCAGAGTCTCCATGGGCTGCCATTCCAACAGAATTCATCATCCTGTTCAGCAGCTGATCTGTACCATAGGAATGGGATTTCTGCAGAGGTGGTGTGGACGTGTAGGAGTCCCATCACCTGCTGGTGGCCTGCTCCCTGGGGCTTCCCTGGACTTCAAGGGCTAGGGACAGACTCAGAGGGTGCCACCCCAGAGCACACAGCTCTGGCAGGGGCTCAGTCTGCTCTGCTGGTCCCCAGAGCCCAGTGACGTCCCACCTGGCAGCCATAAAGATGCCAGAAGGGACAATCCTTCTGGAAAAGTCACAAACCACATGGGCAGACTGTGAAAGAAAGGAAAACTCCAAGTGCAGGGTCTCAGGAGGGACACCAGGCAAAGCAGCAGCAGCAGAGGTTGGACAAAAGAGCTGCTCCACAGAACCATCTCAAACCAGCAGGAACAGGACACGGCGGATTGGCGGGACATGGGAGCTGCTGTGCATGAAATGCTGTGGTCAGAGGTAACCAGCCAGATGTTGTGGAAGTTCACCCAGCCCAGAGACGGTGTGGAACCTTCCCCTCCTCTCCTGGGGCCAGCTCATGCGTGTCCACCCACCAGTGTCCCCGGACACCTGCCTCGGTCACCGGGGAACGTAACGGTCCCTCAGCAGAAACTGGCAGAGCGGCCTTGAGCCCGTTCCCCCCGGGAGATCTGTGGCAGAAATACAAAGCAAAGAATCCCCCGCCGTCAAACCAGCCCAGACAGGATGATCCTACGCAGATTTTTAAATGACGGCTTCATCCTCCTGCTCCTCCAGTCTGGCTGACGCGAGTGGAAACCGTGCTACGATCCCAGATCTGCCGGCAGCAGCAGCCGAGCACCGAAACCGTCCCTGTGCACGGAGCCATCCCCACCGGCACGGGACTGAGCTGCTGCTGGAGCCCCCCAGCAGCGTGGGCCAGCCCTGCCTGGGTGAAGGGGAAATCTCCTCCTGGTGTTGCCTCTGGAGGACAGGGAAGCCCCGGCACAGCCACTGATGTTTCCCCGTTTCATTTCGCACTGGAGCTTTATTGTCGCAGCTCCAGCTGAGCAGATAAAGCCCATCATGAGACCTCAGTGCTTAGCAACCAGTACTGGGAAAACGCTGTTTTCCAGTAAGAGTCTTGGCAGGAACAAAGCAACTGCAGGGCAAATTCATCGCAATTCCTACGCTGGGTGCATCCCGCCCCCAGCTGCTGCCCCAGGGAGAGACCGGCTCCTGCACTGGGAAGTGCATCCACTCCTCAAGGTTCAAACAGCCTCTGTCACCTTGCAAAAACATCATTTTGAGCATGCCACGACTGAACCTGTGCACAGGCGAATGCAGCTTCCAGGGACAAACTCATGCACAGGAGGATCTTAGCACCCAGCACTGCTGCAATGCTGTGAACTTTTGGGATGCTCCAAAAACGGGCAACTAACCTCTCCCATGACGCTGGGCATTCCTTACACCCAGTGACTCACAAAGGCCCCCCCCTAAGGAAGGCTGGCTCCAATGCTTGATGTCAAACATCAAAGACCTCCACAAAATGAAAGAAATTCCCCAGGAATAACAATGGCGAGTTTGTTTTTCCAAGGAAATTGCAACTCCGTGCCCAAACATCCCAGCATCCTGCACCAGAGTGCGGTACTGGAGAGAAATGACACAAAACCAGCTGGGTTATTTTCACTGTGCGAGGCTGATAGAAAGGCAGAGGGGAAGGAAAGCAGCATGATGAGTAAATGGCAAATGGAAAATCCCGACAGCTCTTCCCCTTTGACACTTCCCAGTAATAGAAAGAGGGAACCTGGTTTCAAAACCACAGAAATCCCAACCCAGCAGCGTTTCTCTGGAGAAATGTGGCATTTACAGGAAGCCTGTGGGTAGATTTAGAGAGGCAGGTGTGGGCACGGACATGGAGGTGGAGCCTGGTGGGACTTCCAGGAGACCATGAGCAGGAAGGATCCCTATTTCCCAGGGAACATCAAAGGCACCTTGGCATCTAAGAGGGATTTCAAATGGGATACGCAGAAGCACCCACAATCTGTCTTGTCCCAAACTAATTGTGGGAATAAATCCCATTGGTTTGAATCTGCACCCTTGTTTTTAGGCATTTCTTTGGAGAAGCCGCTGTCACTCCCTCAAAGCCGCTCCTGAGAGCAGGCACAGCCTGCGCTGCACCTCACACCTCTGGAAAGCCCGTCTGGCATTCAGCATCCTGAATAAATTCCCCTGCTCCCCAGAATAGACACGTATGCAAAATTAATTCACCATCAAGCCCGTGCGAAGCATGAGACGGCCTTTTAATAGGTGCAGAGCAGCAATTACCAGCGTGGAGTGAAAGCCAACAAGCTTTAAAGGAGGGGTGGGGGAAAACCAATTCGTTTCCTTGGGATTCCTCCACACGTTTGCCACTTGAGGCATTTCCATTTTCACACTCCCCCGGGGGCTGAGAGTGCACCCCGGAGCCGGCGTGTCCCCGTGGGGAGGGGAGGGGGCCGCAGCCCCACGGCCTCCCCTGCCGTGGTCCCCGGGATGCAGCTGTGCTGGACCGGTCTCCATGGAGACTGTCACCGCAGCAACGGGGACCTGCCGAGCTCCTGGGGCCGGGGAGGATGCACAGGGGACCGGGACCACCGCTGCCACCTAGGAAAGGGGACATCGGGTACCCACACGCCTCCTTTCTGCTTCCCAGAGCGTTCCCTGCACCGGCAGGGTAAAAGGGATGTGCTGCCCGCGATGCAGCAGCCTCAGCCCCTGCCGGGGGTCGTTCCCAGGGGAGCTGGGAATATCGAGCTGTCGCGGTGGGCACGGCACCGGGAGGGGGCCGTGCTCGGGGCTGTCATGGCAACAGTTTATTGAGTTTCCACAGCCTCCCTTCCTGCGGAGCTGGGGGCACAGCCCGGGGTGGGAACACCGCTGCAGCAGCCCCCGGGTGGGCAGAGCTGCTCCAGGAGGGGATTCCTGCCCTTCCACCACGGCACAGCCATTCCAGAACCGCCCACACGCGGGGTGGGGAAGGAGCCCGTGTCCCTGGGCAGATCCCCACTCCCTCCTGCCCCCCGTTCCACCCCGCTGCCGGAGGGAAGGAGGAGGACAGGACCACACAACTCCCTGCAGTCCACGGCTGCTCCCACCACCCCTTCTTGGCTCACCCCAGAACTGTTTCCCACTAAGTTAAGCCCTTTTAATGACACCTCCGTGGTGTCCCCACCCCGCCTGCACCACACGGGGGAGACCCGGGCGTGGCTCTGCTGCTGGGAAATCCCTGGCACAGGGCCCACACGTGTTTGGTGCCTGGATTGCCGGGCTCTCTGTGTCCCTGCCTGGCTGCCCCGCTCCCCAGCCTGGGCACACACGTCAGGCTTTGGAGCTGGCGCTGCGCATATGTGGGATGATGCCACAAACTGCCACGTGCCCGTCGCTGTCCCCTGCAGCTCCAAACCCAAGAAAAAGCCTCATCATTTCCCAAAACACCTGCCTGGCAGGGGAGCCTGCAGCACAGGCAGACTGGGGCCAAGAATAAGCTCCCAAATGTCAGCCCATCCTGTCCCCTCTAGGGCCAGCTCTGGACGCTGACCTTGCAGGGACCAGGTGGGCACAGCACGGGTCACAGCAAGGCTCAGTTGTCCCCACGCCAGCCTGGCAGCAGGACCAGGTGTTTCCCACTGCAAATATCTTTGCTGGACAAGAGAAAGAGCCAGGGGGAACAGAGAGCTGAGGGTATCAGCAAGCCGTGACAATCCCCACTGTTACCAATCACGATTTTTCCGCAGGGATTTCTCCCACCTGCCAACAGGCCAGAGCAGCAGCTGTCTGTGGTGAGAGCAGGCTGGCAGCAAGGCCAGGGCATCTCTCTGGGCACATGTCTGCAGGCACTCAGAGCTGATGCCCAGCACAGCACAGTCCGGAGCGTTTGCCAGAGACGGAGCATCCACTAATTCACCCACTTGGCCGAGCCCCCAGTGCTGGGCAGGGCTGTTCCCTCCAGCACATTTTCCAGGGCTTAGCTGGAGCTTAAATAAACCCAAAGGAGGAGGTTCCAGTCCCCCCAGCCCTGGAGCTTGCTCTCACCATGTTTTAAAACAGCCCCAGCTCCTCACACGTGCTTTAGCCCACATTAGCCATGGCCAAGAGGTTATCTGCAGATCCACACCACTGCTCCCTGGCACCTGGCATACAGCAAACCCAGGGCTCCACAGATAAGAGATGTGGCTTTGGCAGCCTGGAGGTTTCCAGCCCTACACCCTGAGCCAAAGGCTCTCCCAGTCCTCCCTCTTCACGCCTGTTTCGCAGGCTCCAGGGATTAAAGAAGTCTCTACCATGTGCAATCCCCTCTCTATCGGCCAAGGGGATGGGAAACACTTTTTGCACAGCCAGATTCCTGAAGCAGCTTGATTTTTCTGGAAGTTTCCCTCAGGACTTCCGTTCAGCTGCTCTCCACCCTCCCATTCCGACAGCAAAGGGCTCCACGTGGCTTCCCTGGCTGCAAGGGGAGCCGTGCCTTGGGCAGAGCTGTCCCAGGAGGCACGGCCCTGGGTCAGACAGGGAGAGGCATTCCAGTCTGGAATCCCCTGTGGGAGGGCAGGGACAAGGCAGGGTGGGACTGAGCAGATCCCGAGGCTGTCAGCTCTGGTGGAGACAGTCCAGAGAGTGCAGAGCCCCTTCCCTGACCTCCCGGGGCTGGGCTCCTCCAGGGCTGGCCCCTGTGCAGTGCAGACGTGCAGCCCACCAGGGAGGGGCTGGGAGCCTGCTGCACGGTGGGGACGGCTGATGTGAGCTCCCTTTGCATCACCCACACTCACGAGCCCATCCTGCCACCCTGCTGCCCCCAGATGTTTGCTGACAGCAGAGAGCAGGGCGAAGCCCCCCAGGCACTGCAGAGCAGCACCTGCTCTGGGCTCTCAGGCCAAGCCATCATTTTTGACTGGAGAAAGGAAAAATTCCCAGGCTCCCTGCAGCAGCCCAGCAGCAGACACGGGAGCTGGGGAACATCCAGCACGCTGGGATGCACAGCCAGCACCACAGGGCTGCATCAGCATCCTGAGTGCCCCTGGGATCCCGGGCACTGCTCCAGCTGGGACCCTTGCAGCTGGTGAGACACGGCTGGCACGAGGGGATTGAGAGCAGCCTCTGCATTTCAGAGAATCACAGAATGCCCCAAACAGGAAGGGACCCACAAGGATCATCAAATCAAACTCCTGATCCTGCACAGGACACCCCAGCAATCCCACCCTGTGCATCCCTGAGAGCGCTGTCCAAACGCTCCTGGAGCTCTGGCAGCCTCGGGGCCGTGCCCATTCCCTGGGGAGCCTGGGCAGTGCCCAGCACCCTCTGGGGGAAGAACCTTTCCTGATATCCAACCTAAACCTCCCTGACACAGCTCCAGCCATTCCCTCAGGTGCTGTCACTGCTCACCAGAGAGAAGAGATCAGAGCTGCCCCTCCACTGTCCCTCATGAGGAAAGTGCAGACCTCAATGCCTCCCCTCATCTCCTTTTCTCCAGCCAAAAAGCCAAGTGACCTCAGCCACTCCTCACATGGCCCCTCTGGACCATTTACCATTTTCTTTGGACACTTTCCAATAGCTTTACATCCTTTTTTCCTTATTTCCAGGGGGCCCCAGCAGCACGGGGAACACCACAGGGGGGAAGCACGTCCCCCCTTCAGCAGCACTGCAGCCCCTGGGCACACACCCGGGCGGTGGCTGTGCTGGGAATCGGATGAGGCTCATTCCCAGGGGCCCTCCATTGATTTCCGTTGCCTGACGACAGGAAAGCTTTATAATCCTATTAACTAAACACCCTTTCAGGCAGCACCGGGAAGAGTGCAAAGGGGACTCATATAAGCAGTCACAGCCACCCCGTGCAGCACCCGGCCCCAGAAAATGCTGGATAAATGCCCCAAAAGCAGGGCTGTGACACCCACAGCAGCCAGGGAGGGGTCAGTGGTGGCCACCACAGGGAGAAGTTGGATCCCACCACAAAACACAGGCTCTGGCTGCAGCCACTGAGCCAGGAGACTTCGCACAGGGTGCCCACACAGGCAAACTCCCAGGAGCTGGCCCCTGAAATACTGACAAATATCGCTGCACCTGGCCCTACTTGTGGGTGTTTGACAGCAAAAGATACACAGCCTGGGCCAAAATATATAAACATTCCGCGGGAGAATGGGAATTTCCTCGCTGCTTTCTAAGGAGAAGGGATACATTTCATCACGCATTTGTAAAACGTTTCAAGAGCGCAGCCCTCCCCCCCAGTCAGCACCGACAGGCAGAGTAGAGGAAAAAAGCCAGAAACGGAGCTTGCAGGGGATGTAAAATCCCCATTTCCGAGCCAGTCCCAGTACCCAGAGCCTTGCTGCATTTCCACGCCAGGGGGAGAAGCCGCCAGGCCCCGCTGAGCTGCAGGGAAACGCTGCTGAGCCGCGCGCAGGGAGCGGGAGCGGAGCAGCCGCGGGTGCTGCGGCCGCACCTCCCTCCCAGCGCCCCATCGGGGGCTGCAGCACCGCGCACAGCAGGGACGGATGCCCGGCTGATGCCTCGTCCGGCTGAAATCCCCGCGGGATCCCTGCAAACGGCAGGAGACACATCCGCAGCCTGGGGAGGAGGGTCGGTGCTGCGGCAAGAGGGACACGAGCGCCTTTCCAGCGGCAGAAACGCTCCTTCCCCGGGCTGTGGGCGCGTTCAGCAGCCGTCTCCCCTTCCTCTGCCTCCAGTTAGTTGTTCACACAGCACTGCGAAGCGCCAGGGCTGGGATTTTCCGTGCCGGGTTTTGGATGCAGAGGCACAGGATGGGCTCTTTGTCCGGGGACACGATGCCACAGCAGCGCCACGCTCGCAGTGACAGCACAGGAGGCTGGGCACGGTCTCCTAAACAACCCCGTCCTCCTTCTGGGCTCATCGCAGTGGGGCAGAATCAGCTGCCCTCCAGGAGCACCGGGGAAGGAGAGTGTCCAATCCTCCCGCACTGGACACAGGCTCTGCCCTCCAAACCCCCCACCAAGGCACAGTGCTTGCACCAGCCTCGTTATTTTGGTGGCACTGAGGACGGCACAGCCACCAGAAGAGCCTTCCTGTCACCATGGAAATGCTGAACGGGAGGGTTTGAAGCCTGCTGGGACTTTCAACCTCTGCCAAGAAAAACAGGGCCCTGAAATGTCCACAAGCCCTCGTTTTTACGAGGGGGAGATTTGTGCTCCCTTTGGCCTGCTGGGCATGGGGCAGAAAATGTGGGACTTCTCCCAGGGTAAAAACCTCATGGGCTGAGAAAAGAACAGTTTAATTATTGAAATACAGTAATAATAATAATGATGATGAAAAATAAAGGGTACCCAGCCCTGTTCCTCCAGCCTTCACACCGGCAGGGCTCAGCCCCATCCCTCAGCTGCTCCTGCCCTGTTCCAGCTGCCCCCTCCCAGTGAGCACCCACAGACACCCACAGCTGGGGCAGCAGCACCTTTCTGGGCCTGCACAGCCAATGCTTTTGCACACCTCGACCACCCTCCCCACCGTGGGAAGCCTCCTCCATCCCCTCCCAGCAGATTCCACCACTGGCTCTGCCACCAGGGCTGCCCAGCCTCCTTGGAGAGGGGCTGGGAGCAGCCAAGGGCTGGCTGTGCTCCTGTTCCCTGCAATTCAGGAACACGGCTGTGCTCCTGTTCCCTGCAATTCAGGAACACGGCTGTGCTCCTGTTCCCTGCAATTCAGGAACACGGCTGTGCTCCTGTTCCCTGTAACTCAGGAACACGGCTGTGCTCCTGTTCCCTGCAATTCAGGACATGCAGCAGTGCCCATGACCAGGGTGTTCCTGCCTGCCCTGGACTTTTCCATGCCACCCCGGCTGCCCGTTGTTGCTTTTCCCGCCGGGGGTGTCACCTCCCTGAGGAGGTGAAGGGCTGTGTTTGTGTGGGACACGGCCGAGAGGGACAGGCAGGAAACACTCGGTGGGAAATCCGCTGTGGGATGGAGCCAGCGGGGCCGAAGGAGCAGGGCAGGGCGGCTGCTGAAGATTTCAGGGACCTCCTGGCTGCGCTGAGGGATGACCTCGACCTCCCCGTTCCGTGCTGAGGGCTCGCACGGAGCCGGCCGGGCTCCTTCAGCGCTTTGCGGGGTTTGCTTCCTGCCGCCAGCCCAGGCAGGGGGCGTATGGCAAGGGGTGGGAAATGGAGCGGGACTGCACGGCAGAGGGAAGATAAAAAGGGACGGCAGATGCCCCAAGAAACCCATGAGGGTGCAAAGCAGCCTCAGCCTGCAGGGTGTTGTCAGCCCACACGGCCACTCCTGAATGCCGGGCACAGCATCACCTCCAGGCTGTGCCAGCAACCCCCACGTCCCCTCCAGGATGCCAGGAGGGCTTCTCCAGTGATCCCTCCTGACGGCGCTGGCCAGCCAGCAGCAATGTCTGCACCACACCTCACTCATCTTCTCTCCTCCTCCCTGTCTCTTTGAGACCCTACAGGGAAGTGCAGGGCCTGATCTGGGATGCCTTGACATCCCACATGTTTTGACATCCTAGAGCTCTGCCACCACATCTAAAGCTTCTGGTTTTCTCCAGATGCTACACAGGGCAGGACAGACCAAGGAAGGGCTTCTCCACCCTCTCTGACCCATCAGGGCACCGCTGCACCCCTTCCTTCTCCCCAGCCCCTTCACCCTGCTTCTCCCTTTCTCCCATCTTTGAAACCTCTCTCCAGGCAAGGTGACAAAGGACACTGAATTGCAGCTACACCTATTCCAGGGAGCACATGAGCTTCAGCAGCTCCATGCACAGAGGAGACAGGAGCCCTCAGGGCCACAGCGAACCCGGCAGCACCGAGGGGGCTGTAAATCCTCGCAGAGGATGAACTCCCGCTGCACTGCAGGGCCTCGAGGGAGCGGAAACTCTGTGATGCCCCAGCACGGCAGCACCGAGACGCCTCTGACGTCGGCTCGTGTCTGCAAACATTGCCTTTGACCCGCGGCCAAGGCGTGCAGCGCAGGGGAATATCCGCGGAGACAGCGAATATCCGCGGAGACACCCGCACAGACCCGCCCCGGGCGCGCCCGCGGTGCCTTGGGAGCCAAAAGGTCCCGAGGAAATCCAGCCACTTCAAAATGCAAATCCGCAATGAAAACAGACGGGTGAGCCCCACCGCAGGCCACGCGGGCCGGGCTCGGGCGATCCCAGCAGGAAAACCTGCCAACACATGGAGGCTCCGCCGGCGCATCCCGCGGCAGCCGGCGCCGGGCGGAGCGGGATGGATTTGCTTCGGGAGCAGCCAAACAGCTGCCAGCAGCTGGCACTGCCAGCCCTGGATGCCGGGGCTGTGACAGTGCGGCCACAGCGCCCCGGGCACGTGGAAAACGCTCCTGAGGTGGCGGCGGCGTTGCGGGCGCGGCGGCCCCGAAAGCGGCACGGGCAGCGCTCGCTCCCAGCCCGGCTGCTGGAAAGGACACACGTTCCCCGCTGTTTGGGGAGCGCTGGGCGAGGGCTTGGCTGGTGGCAGTGGGGACAAGCACGAAAGCGAGCGGTGGATCAGGGGTTTCTTTTCATAGGAGGGACGCGGTGATTGACACGGCCTTGCTGAGGTCTCTCCCACAGCGGATTTGGGGTTGGACCTGAGGTGTCCAAGGATGGAGCTGGCTCGTGTTACGGCCACGCAGACAGGCACGGCTCCTCCTGGGGGAGCAGTGCCCGAACACCGAGCTCTGCTCCCCGCCGCGAGCTGGGCTTTCCCAGGGAGCCGGAGCCGGCCCTGTCCCCGCTCCCATCACCGCTGACCCTTCCCAGCGCCGAGGAAGCGAAGCCGCCGCAATAACTCATCGGGAAAACAACAGTGCCATCTGCTGCACAGCCCCGCTGGGCTCGGGGCAGCCCCGGCCGGCCCTCGCAGGGCTCGCACAGCCCGACAGGCACCCCGGGCACAGCACATCCCCAGCCAGTGCCGAGCCAGCAGCATCCCTGCAAAGGGAAGGCAGCCCCACAGCTGCCCTGATGGCCACCCACAGCTGGATGGCCTCTGGTTTGCACAGAAAGCACAGGGCAGCAGGATGAGGAGGCAGAGCAGAACAGAGAACGTCCTGGAGCCCATCTAGTGACTGCAGAGTGTGAAGGGCACGCAGGAGGGAACAGGCTCACTTGGCAAAAGCAGGCAAACATTCCCCTCCTCCATCAGCACCCTGGAGCTGAGGCCCGTCTTCCAGCCTCACCACAGGCAAGGGGAGGGGGGAAGAGGGAAGCAGCCCCTAACACTCACGGGGCCTTGACAAGCTCCTTCACACCATCCTGAGCATCCCCTTCCGAGAGAAATCCCAGATGCTGGCACTTGGCACTCCCCCCACCTGTACTGAATCACCCCGATATCCCAGGGAAACTCCAGCTGGTGGGGACACCTGGGAGAGCAGGGTCAGCCTGAGGGAGCTGATAGCAGCTCCTCTGCCCCTCCAGGCTCAGCACCTGCGTGCAGTTGCCAGTTAACCAGCCCTGCCCCACGAGTGGTGGCAGCTTGGTGGCAGGTGAAGCCGTTTCCCTGCACACACTGCCTGGAAAGCGTGCTGGCATCCTCGTCAGATGGGTTGCTATAGCAATGGGAAAGGTATCAGAAGCAAAATCCATGTTGATGGATAGTGCAGATTGCTTTGGAGATCACCACCTGAGATCAGCAGCCCTGATCAGGTCCAGCAGCCAGGCACCATTTAGGGAACGACGGAGTGAAAACGCTGCGAGGAGATGCAAAACACAACCCCAAAGATGCCCAGAATAACCAAAGTCCTGAAAAGCCCCTCATTTCTTCACTTAAAGAGTCATCTCCGAGCAAACTGGCCCTGAAGATAATACCCTGCTCTGAGCTCGGGGATGTCAGATCCATCATGACAACATCCCAGAGATTTATTCTGGAGCCTGCAGCAGTCGCTGCATCCTCTGCTCACGTCTGATCAGCCCAGGCACACAGACACAGGCGTGAGTGGGAGCTCCAGATGGAGTGGCTGAGCCATGCCGAGGAGGGACTTTGCATCTCTCCACCTGCTGCCAGCTGGACCCTCGCTCGCTGTCACTTGTTGCCAGCTCGCCCCCCTGCCCCTGCAGAGCAACACCAAGAGTTAACTCCGAGCTGCTGGAGCTGCTTCAGACGCTGGGAGCAGATGAAAGGAAAGACAAAACCAAATCCAGCTCCAGCCTTGCTTGCCTGCACTCAGGCTCTCTGTGTCCTGCCCCCAGCCAGCCCCAAGACTGCTCATCCACCATCTGCTCCCTTCTCCTGCCCAAACGGCCAGAAAGGGAGAGAGGGGATGAGCCTGCTGCTCTGGGAGCTTGGTTCAGGGCGGAAGCCACCTTCTGACCCAGCTCAAGAGCAGGTTTCCGCTTTAAAGGCTGAAATTCACCCTTGCACGTGAACCTTTGCGTTCACATGTCAGGACACCTGGAACAACACACCTGCAGCACTTAGAGATGAAAAAAAAAAAATCACCTTGTTTGCTCAGCTTATTTACTTTGTAACACTCAGTTTTACCAGTTGTTTGTGTGGGTCTTTCCCTTAGCAACCAGGGAGAGAAACATTTACAAGGCATGAAAAATGTAGCTGTACAGCCCTCAGAAGTGGCAGGGTGCGGCTGCGGGTGCAGCTGGAAATTCCTCTTAACTGGTAGCCAGAAACAACGGGACCTCAATGAATCGCACCCCTTGAAAGGCAGAGTGGCTCATCCTCCTCAGCAGGCGGAATCAGGACTTTCAACCTCTGCTTTCCACCCACGCAGGATCCTGGGCTTGGAACAAATGTCTCTACGTGCCTCAGTTTACCCATATAAAATATATCTATAAATAAATATGTAAAACGGGGTAAGCACAAAAAAGCGACAGGAAGACTGAAGCTGAGACCTTAATGCAAAACATTCCATAGGATGCAACCTGCATTCCCCAGCCTGGGAGGCTGAGCTCTGGACATCTCTTTCTGGACAATCTTGCACCTTTAATTTTCTAGATCTTCCAGCAAGATCAATCTTCCCACTCCATAATGATAGAGAACTCTTGTTCTTGTCCCTTGGCAGGGTTAGGACCCAAACTCCAGTATTTTGGTTGCCCTTTTCCAAAGGGACGTGCCACCATCCAGCATGCGCTGGTGCTGGCACTGGGGCCTGCCTCACACACGTGCCCCCAAGAGAGCTAATTCAGCTTTTGTTTATTAGGCCGGACCAAGGTGAGCGAGGCCCAGACCAAACAGACCCACAGGGTGCAGGAAGCGGCTCTGGAATGCACATTTTCCAGTCCAAAAATGAACCCCAGCTCACTTCTCCAGCATAGCATCAGCCCTTCCCTTTATTCATTCGTGGTCTCCAAGGAGCCATTGCTGCCCACTTACCTTCCCACCACCCCCACAGGGGCAGCAGCACAGAGCCCCCTTCCCAGGGCTGGGCTCAGGAGGGGAACATCAGAAGAGGAATAGAAAGTAAAAAGTCAGAGGAGCATCAGGACTGAACCAAGAGTCACGTCCTGCTGCCACCCCCAAATTTCACGCCTTTGCTCCATCCTACCCTGCCCCGAAAGCACCAGCGGGTTTGGGAGTGCAGAGCTTTAGCCCACCTCGGCTCCATTTAGCTTCTGTGGCCTCGTAAACGCACGAGGCAGAGACAAGGCACCTGCTGGTGCCACTTGGCCTGAGCGGTGCCAGGAGAGCTGGCCCTGGCTTGGCACAGCACGCAGCAGCGCCAGCCTGCCAGCAGCATCGCAGCTCGGCGGCTGCTGCAGCATCGCAGCGCCTTCAGACCCCGTCCCAAACTGTCTCCCCGTCCTTCCCCATCCTCCAGCTCCTCATACCAGCCGCACGTACCCATTACACAAACAGAAAGAAAAAAATATAAGAAAAAAACATTGAAAAACAGACTTCCCCCAGTCCCTCGGCAAAGCTGCTGCTTCTCCTCCGCCAAAGCCCCCGCTGCACACCAGGGGCCGGGGCTGCGGGCACGGACAGTGTCCCCCGACCCCAACAGGCGGCAAGGGACGGACACCTGCAGCTGCAGACCCCCAGCGAGCCCCGCCAGAGCCCCCCGGCTCCCTGGCACGGCGCACGCATCAGCCACTCGCGCGGACACGCGTGGGCCGCCCTGAGCCCCCTCCAACGAGGGCTCTGGAGGGCACCGAGCCCGGCAGCAGCGCACCGGGCCGGGGGAATTCGGGGGGACAAAGCCGGCGGGTGCCCCGCACACTCACCTGGGTGTCGATCATCATCGTGCCCCGCTCATAGCCCCAGCGCCGCGCCGAGAGCCGCTGGCCCCGCTGCGGGTGCCGGGCCCGCACTCACGGCCCCGCCGCGCTGCCCGGCGGCCGGGGGCGAT
>VWZW01005402.1:1381272-1432339 GCA_013397115.1 Edolisoma coerulescens | reverse complement strand
GTCTGCAGCGGGGGCAGCCCTGGGCGCCTCTCCGGTGCCACCCACGCCCGTGGGCGCCCGCACGGGCGCCGCTCCAGGGGCGCCCGGGGCACCCTCCGCTCTTTGGGTGCGCTTCCCCCGGCAGTGGNCGTGCAGACCCCGCCGGGGAGCGTGTGGGCGGTGTGGGGGTCGTGCGGGTATAAACAGGAGAAGAGCTTGGGGCCGTGGCTTAGAGAGACCCCCGGGAGCCCCCCGGGCTGTCCCCAGCCGGACCCCTCCAGGAGGAGAGGCCGGGGCAGGGAGCCAGGGCACGACACCGACACCCGGCCGCTCATCTCCGCTCAGCCCTGCCCCGGAACGGGGCGCGGGGGGACCCCCGGGAAGCGCCGCTGGAGCTGCGGGCGCACGGTCGGAGCGCCGGAGCGGGAGCCGGGGAGCCAGCGGGGTTGCCCTGGAAACAGAGCGGCTCCGGTCCCCATCGTTTGTCATCCTGAGGCCGACTACATGAGCCATTACAGCACGGCAGGAGAAGCAGGAGCCGGGAGAAGCTGCGTCAGTCCACGGCCGAGTGCTCCCAGGCGCTGCAGAGCTGGTGCCGGGCACCAACACCCCGCAGCCACCGGGGTCACCGCGGGAATGAGCGACAAGGCACAGCCCATCGCACCTGACCCTCCCGCTCCCCCGTGGCTCCGGGCCAGCTGAACCAGCAGCTCTGGCTGGGGAGTGCAGCCAGGAAAGGAAAAGGTGCTGCCAGGGCTCTGGCTCTGGCACTAGATGCTGCTACAGAGCAACATCGTTCTAATTATAGTAACGGCGTCAGTGCTCAACAGCGAGAAAAACACGCACTTCAAAAGGTCTAGAACTGTGTGATTTGCTGCTGGCAAAACTCACTAAAAACCACACCAGAATGAAGCACTTTTAAAGTGTAATTTGTACTCATCCGGCTCACTTTGAATTGGCTAAAGGTTCAGCAGGGCAGCAGGGGGATGAGGTGGGCATAGAGGCAGTAGAGATTTGTGGTTAAAACTGCGTTTCTACTCCTAGGACTTTGCACGAGTTTTACACGAAACAGCGACATTTGGTGGATCTCTGTTTAACCTAAATATAGCACAGGAAAGTCAAGTCAGTACAGCAACACTCGCGGAGAAAGGAGGGAGTCTGGTGGGCAGGCAGACATTTAAATGTCACTCTTCAGATGTGTTTTTCTAGTGATGCTTCCCCAAATTATTTGATTGTGTGGAGCAGAACTCCAGGGTTGGGGATTTACCGTGAGTAAAGTACAACCCAACCCACTCCTGCAACTCCTTCTCCAGCTCCTGCTGTCCCCAGAACGGCCTGTCACTGTCCCTGTCACTCCACCTGGAGAGCAGCTGTCCTCTGTGTGTGTCACCCCGGGATCCCACGGGGACGTGCTGGGGCAGGAGGTGAAGCAGAGCAGGTGGGATTCAAGTGAGAAAACAACAACCTCGGTGCTAAGAGCTGCCCTTTGGGATTGGAGCAAACCCCCACGGAGTGATCCAGACCGGGCCCTGTGCAAACACAGGACGAGAGACAGAGACAGTCCCGCCCTCAGGGAGCCACAGGCTGAACAGGTGGGACAAAAGGCAGGGGAGTGAGCCCAGCAGCTCTGGCAGGGAGCTCCCGACCTTCCAACTCCTTTCCACCCCCCTGCATGAAGCCAGCCAGATGCACGTGGCTTTTCCACAAGCTGGAGTTGTGCAAGGAATGTGTAACTGATGTTCTTACCCCTCCTCATCCCCCTCTGCTCAATGATCATCTCATTTCCGTGCCCTGCAGCCACAGATCTCACCCACAGAAAGTTTGACTAAGCCAGTCCTTTTGTAACTGGTGCTGTGTAGTACAAACTGACATTTCTGGTCAAAAATGTTCTCAGGGAACATCACCTGTGGGAGGGTTACGGGAAACCCAAACAGGAGTGGAAAAGAGTCCTAATCTGGCTTAGTGGAAATGATTCTTGTCCTGTCAGTGGGGAGAAGGAGGGGATCACAGCCTGGCCCTACCTCAAATCACACTCAGTGCTGGAAGTTTCTGTTTCACACCACGCAGAGAAATTTGCCCTTTGCGGGTGGATGCACTGGGGAGCAGTGGGGAGAAGGAAAGACACAGCCTGTCAGATGGGTGCTTCAATCAGAGGGACAATGAATGATGAGCCTGTTCCAGCCGAGCAGAAAGGGATGGAAGGAACAAGGGGCCCTCGGGAAGGCAACAAGCTGCTGATCTGAGGCTGGCTTAAGGGCTCGAGTGGGAAATACCTTGAGAGCACAATCACATCCCCGGGCAGCAGGGTTTATTTACATGTGGTGATTCACTTCTCGTGCAGTTCCCTGCGTTTCCAAGCCCAAATTCCTTTGGCACAAGAACACGTAGGACAACATTGTCCCCTGTGGTGAGAGGAGGAGGAGGAGAAGAGTGACACTCTGCTGTGCCTCAGTTTCCCCGCTGTGCACTGGGTGTGGGTGGGGAATGCACACCAGAAAGCAGGTCCTGGTGAAGCTCCCACGCTGCACGCAAGCCTCGGGCTGCACAATCCCAACTGGGAGAAGGAAAGCTCGCTGCTGCTGGTGGGGGAAGGGGATTAATCAGCAGGAGATGACAACAGAAGTCCAGCCTTTCACTAATTAGAGGAGGGCACGGGCTGATTCAGGGAGCATCTCCCCACACAGCGCTGGGGGTGTTTTTCTGCAGACATTCTCCTGCTCCCTGGAGGCACCGGGAGTTTGTGGGTGCTGCTTCCAACCGCAGCCCCGTGGAGCAGAACTGTGTCACACAGCACAAACCATTCCCTTGGGGAGAAGCTGCGGGCCTGCCAGGAAAATAAACATATTTGGCACAGCACAAACCAGGCCAGTACCGTGTCAATCAGAGGGCTGAGGACTGGGCCAAAAGGCAGCTCGGATGCAGAGCTCAGACCAAGCCCTTCACAATTTTTTCAAAACAGGTAGCCCAGAAACACAGACCACCCTCCATCACTCATCATCTGTGCCGCAGAACTTCCTCTCACGGAGGATTTATGAGTACCTGCACAGGAATTCAATAATTAATGTGGCAGAATGAAGCCCTACGGCTGCAAACCCAGAGCAATTTCCAGCACAATTAAGGCATGAGGGGAATTGGCCATTGGCACAGCTGATCTGTGGATTTGTGGCTGCTATGGAACTTCACGTTTTTCTCAGAATCTGAATACTTTTCTACGAGACCTAGCCCAGCCCAGCCACGTTCTGACACCAGGAGATAAAATTATCTGGCTTGTCCTGTGCAGGGCAGACTGGACAGCTCCTTCTGGCTGGTAAAGAACCCATATGCATAAATGGGTAACTGGTATAAATGTATAACTGGCATAATGAGAACCCAGTTCCAGCATGGCCTCGAGGCACTGACTCTTTAACAAATAAGAAACAGACAGTATCAATCCTGGGCTGGTAGGAAATGTATCTTTCTGGAAATATTTGGATAAGTATTTTTCCTCACCATTTTGGCTTAGATGAGGTGCCTGGTTACCCAACGTGCACGGCAGGGGTTTCAGTTCTGGTTTAGTTATGTAAAGGGGCATCTTCTTCCTGCACCACATCACTAAGAAGAGCCTGGAGAAAATATAATAAAGACCCTCTGCTGGATTAAGCACAAATCAACCGACCCAGCTGCCACTGGGGCTTTGGGGCTGGAGGTATTTTGGGTACCTTATCTATATTATGGGTACCGTGAAAGCTTTTCTAATTAGTCTTCTGGAAGATGAAATGCCTGCAATGACAGTGGCAAGTGCCATTTCCAGCCTGCTCACACAGGACTGAAATGGCTTGTTAAGTCATCTGCAATCAGTGGTGGGGCCCTAAAGCTTTGAATACTTGATTCGCAGCCATACAGCAATTTTCTCATGTGAGGAGAAGCAGGAACAGTCAGGCACCTCTTCCCCATTTTCCCTCTCTCTGCCAAATGAGCTTGGTTTTTTTTTTTTTCCTTCTCTTTCTTTTTTTTTTTTTTTTTTTCCCTTAAACTGTTCCCTTAGAAACAGCCCGTTCACCCTTTCACCCTGCTCCTCCTCTCCCTGCTGAGCGCTGCCGTTCCCTGCAGCTCCCGTGGCCTTTTTCCTCCTCCGAGTGAACAAGAGAAAAGGCCTGACGTGCTCAGCCCTTTGGTAGCAAGGGGAGATGATGTTTCTGGCAGCCCTGCTGTGACAGGGGAGGTGGCACAGGCACCCCCGTGCCGTGACCTCAGCTGACAGCCGCAGCCCTGGCTGCTCCCCCAAGGGAGCTGTCAGCCTCTAAACGCCTGCTTCAGCTCCTCATCACATCCGAGGAGAGAAAATGTTAACCCCAGCCCGCTTCCAGCTCTGCACTCAACTCCCAGCTTCGCCAGAGCGTTTCGTTATGGAATGAAATCATCCTGTTTGCTGGAAAGGCATCAGCTCGTGCTGTCAGCTCCAGCAGCTTCTCGCCAATTTATTTCACAGAGCTCAGAAAAATTGGAAAGGGCTGAAGCAATGGAGAGGAACGTGAACATCTCGAAACCAGATTTTCTGTGTTGGAAAAGATTACATGATCCGCAGAGACATGTGACCCAGGGAAAAGGTTCAGAGCACATCTGTGATTGAAATAAACCCGAAGAAGTTCAGCCTGCTCTGAGCTCTGCCAGTTCTGTCTAAACTTGGGTCTCCAAAGCACAAAATGGAATTTGGGAGATAACTGCTAGATGAGTTCACCCTCTTTGTCCTGTCAGACCAGGGCTCTTTCTGGCAATGCCTGGCACCAGCTCCCTGCTGAGAAGGTCCAAGAAACCCTGTTGCACACTAGTCAGGGATAACGTGCTCCGGGTGCAAGCTTCCTCCTGATTCTGACAAAAGGTGTTAGTTTAAATCACAGTGTTGGAAAATTTATTGCCCTGCGATGTTCTTTTTTTTTTTAAGTGAAAAGGTCTTTACCAAAATCAAGGTCTTCTCCTTCTCCACAGGAATGTCAAATACCATTTTGATCTTGTTAAGTTTCTGCCAGGCCTCAGGAAAACACTCAGGCAAAGGCAGCTGCAGCCATGCATTGGATAACTGGCCTTTTGGGTGCTTTTTTCGTGTGCTGCAGCCTCAAGCAGGATGTGTTTACAAAGAGTAGGAACCTGGAAACCTTTTCAGTCTCACCTGCACTTTGACTGCTGCTTCTGAAATGCATTTAGACTCATTTAGACTCTGTTCTCCAGAGGAACTATCCACACATTCCCTTCCCGGTTTGTTCCTACCAAAAAATTCATGGTGGGGCACGTTCTGCGGGAGCTAATTTTGGTGGGTTTGACTGTGAGGATCTCTCTGCAGGGATCAGATGGTCAGTCTCAGACCTCTTTGTAGTTCTTATCCACCGTGGAAAAACGTATGAGGCGGATTTCGGGGGGCTTTGGCTTCCTGTCGTCCCATTTATGCTCTGGAGAAAGCAGCTTGGAGGGTTTGTGGGCCAGGAAGTGCCTGTGGAGGTGACTCTGCTCCTGCCAGGCTGCCGTGATCCCATTGGCTTTGTCCTCCAGGATGGTCGTGTGGCAGGTCTTGGTGAGCTCACGGACTTTGCTGGCCAAGCCTCCAAACACGGCTCCTCCGTGGCAGAAATCCCCTTCTCCCTCAGGGCTGGAGGCTGCCCAGGAGCTCCTCCTCTCGTAGGGGAACTGAGAAGGGGACTTGGCAGTAGCCAGGGTGGGTGGCTGCCACCACGTCCCCCGGGGTCTCGGGGCCCCAGGGGTGGTGGAACACTGTCGCTGTTGGGATGAACACGACACACACAAACCCCACCAGCAAGTTCAGGCAAAAAGCATTTATTTGAAAGAGACAGCATCTTTTACAGACTCTTAGAATGTTGTGGTTCATGTTACATATCCATTGGCTACTAAATTACTACAACAGACTCACTGGCCATATTAACTACAACGTACTACTGTTGGTTACCTGTAGTGTCAGTGTTCAAGCACTCAGAAAACCACCAGGTGCAGCCTTGCTGCTGTTCTCTCCTTCTGTTGTTTAGGTTTCTTGCTCCTGTTGGCACTAAATGGATTGTGTTAAGCTCAATGTCGGGATCAGACAGGCCTGCTGACCAGCTGTCAGTTCCCACAGAGCACCACGTCCATGTCCAGGCAGAAGAGGTCCTGCACCTCCTGATGGCTCACCTGGGCCAGGTGCTGGTTGATGGCCTCCATCCTGCACGTGGACATCTCCTGCCAGCTGGAGTGTTTCTGGATGGGGACAGTGACAAACCTGCACCCCATCTGCAGCTGGACTTGGGGAATGGCCTCGGGGCTGTCTGTGAAGATGTGAGAGCTCACCTGGCAGCCCCTCATCAAGTGCCTCTCTGCCCACTCCAGGAAGCGACGCACAAACCTCGTGTACCTGCGCAGACACAGCCCGTGCAGAGCACAGCAGGGACCAGGAGGGGCTTTTTGCAAGGCCATGGAGTGATAGAGCAAAGGGGGAATGGCCTTCAGCTGAAGGAGGGCAGGGTTAGATCAGATATTAGGAAGGAATTCTCCCCTGTAAGGGTGGGGAGGCTCTGGCACAGGCTGCCCAGAGAGGCTGTGGCTGCCCCATCCCTGGAAGTGTCCAAGGCCAGGCTGGTACAACCTGGGATAGTGGAAGGTGTCCCTGCCCATGGCAGGGGGTGGAAGGAGATGAATTTTAATTTTAATATTTGCTCTCCAACCCAAACTATCCTGGGATTCCAAGGGGATGCGTGGTGGATTAGGAAGGGCACGTTAGTGAATGCAAGACAAGGAGTGAAGAGAGTCCACTGATTATCACTGCAGGAATCCACACACTACACAAGCAACAGGTGTAGTGGAGGATGAGGAATAAGTGGATTACCCCCATTTGGACCAGCTCTAATTCCCAAGCCACCTGCTGATTCTTAAAAAGCACTGCCCACACTTCAGGTACCTCAAGTGCTGTCATCCCATGGGCTTGTGTGATTATGGACACACTACACGGGCACAAAAACCCCTATAAACTGGGACAAATTCCAGGAAAAGAAAAGCCAAAATCACCTTTCCAGAGAGGAAAGGCATCACCCCAAGAAGTGCATCCACTGAGTGCTTCCCTTATTTTCCAACAGCAAAGGCTGTCACCCCTGGGGTCGGGTTCAGGGACCTTTAGGCACTGTCCAGGATCTCAGGACTGAAGGTCCCTTCCCAGCCATGGGGGCCAGCCATGGTGTGACTGTCAGCACGTCCTGGCGCCTGAAGGGGGGAAAAAAAGAAATGCTAATGAAATGTAACTGCTCCTTTTGGTTTCGAGGCCAGTAAATGGGAAAGAAGCACTAAAAAGGCAGCGAGAAGAGTGTGTGAATCAGCATTAATTCGCCATGGAGGGTATTAGCCTCCGATATTTTCTCCCTGCACTCTTATTTGAGGTTACAGAGCGTGGACATTTCAATTCCTGGGCTGAAATTAAGCACTTTAACACATCAGCAAAAACCTGAGGCTCTGCTAAAATCTCATTTAAGGACTTTTCTGCTGTGGAGAGTTTAATGACCACTGAACTCTCAGAATGGGAAGCTGTGCCTGTTTGCTGTCAGCCTGATGCAGATTGCTACATGCAGATTAAAACACAAGTAATAATGTGAAAATTACTATAAAAATACACCCCATTGCTGCGTTATTAAAACACAGCTTGCAGCATGACAGCTTATTTTTCCAGTATTTATATATAGCTGCAACACATTCAGATATAATTTAAAATGCTGTATGTGAGCCAGCATTCAAATGTGTAACAAAGTTAGAAAAAATCCTTAATCTCCTGTGAGGGAAGTGGAAATACTGAATATAAATGCAGCAGAGTCTGATTATGCCCTGTTACAGCTCTGCAATGCTGCTTCAATTTGCTGCTTTGTTCTCAGTGTTTCATTCTTACCTTTTTGATTTTAAAAGGAGATGTCATTTATGGTGGAATTCACCCCAGCCTGCTCGTATTTGCTCCAGACCAGGAGCTGGAGCTCTCTGCTAATGGAATTTGTCACACACAGCACGTGGCCACACTTGGGGGCTGCCAGGCTCCCACCTGACACAGTCCCAAGGCAAAACAGCAGCAGAACCAGACTGGGGGAGCAGTGGGGAGCAGCCTGGTGCTTCAGGCAGCAGATCCAATCAGATCCTCCAACCCAGATCTAATACTTTCAGTCTGAGAGGATACAAGAATAACAGTTTGACTCCTTCCTACAGCAAGGCATGTGACTGAAGGATTAAATTATACAGGAAGAAGAATTTGGGTTGGAGAAAATGTACTAAGTGATCTGTTTCTGGGTTGGTTATCCTTTTTTTGGATGAGGGGGGAGAGGGAAGGAAACGTGCATGTTGACTTCTCTAAGCTTTTTACATTTCATTTTAAAGGGCTGCCCTGGGTTTCCCAGTGAGTCATGGCCGTGGTCGTCCTCTCAGTGCCAGAGAACACAGAGCACAAAAAGCTTCAAGATTCTCCCCATTTAGCCCAGTATATACCTGATCTAGCACAGAAATTTATTCCAATATAAGAGTGAAATATTCAGGCTGAGCACATCCTGTTGAAATATCAGGGGGAAATAATAAATATATCTATGTGTGTGTACCAACAGGGTGTGTTTGTTAACAGGCAGAACGTGGCTGTTGAAGGTGAACTGCTCCAGAGAAAAGCCAGGTCACAGGAGCAGGGCTAAAAGAGGCTGTAACAACCTGAGCTGCACAGAGGGTTTGTCCAAACCACTTCCTGGTACTGCTGTCCCAAATCTTGCCTTGAACTCCCTGCTTTGGCCGTGTCTCAGAGATCTGTGTTTGCTGAAACCTCTGCTGAAGGTCACACAGAGCACCTGCTTCACTTTGCCCTGAAATGGGTTCAAAGCTCTCCCACAGCTGGTTCCAGCTACAGCACAGCTCCAGGAGGTATTTCCCACTGTCTTACAGGTATTACAGATTTCCCATCTCAAAAAGAGTTCCTGGCCACGACAGAGCGTGTGTGTGCTATTGTGATAATTAGGAATTAACACTAAGTGTGTTAATAAGAGTACAGTAACCAAACCCAACCTCAGAGTAGCACAGGCAGCTGCTGACACACCCCTGTGGTTGGATTCTCATGGAACAAGGTCCTGCTCAGTGTGCCCCGGGACTCTGGAAGTGTGAGTGCTGCAAAGTGAACCAAACTCAGTAGAAACAAAGTTCAAACAAAGGAACTTACTTTGGCGCCAGCACTCTTGGCTGCTGATAAAATAATCTGTAAAAAGGAAGAAATATCCATTGAATAATACATGAATATGCCTGGAAGAGAGGAACAGCAGTTTAAAGGTCAGAAGATAAAAAAGCCAGTACTTACTGGGGGAAAAGCTGGATCAGCTTCTCTCCTTGTATACTGGAGTTTCATGGAGCTGCATGAAGGGGTGGCAAAAGAAAGGGATTGTTTTGCTTTTCCTAGAATATCAACCAAGTTTGGCTTCAGGACCTGCTGCTGCTGCACTGACAGCTGTCCAGATCCAGCTCCAGCTGCTGTGGACACTGCCCTGCCCGGCCCAGGGTTAGGCATCACCTGCCCACACCTCCCGGGGCTGCCAGGCAAGGCACGGCTTTGGCACAGAGCACACGACACAGCAGGGACAGAGAGATGCTGCAGCAATCCCAGTCTGTGGGCAAATCAGGGTTTAGGGCTCAAAATCCACATGGGACTGTCAGCAGTGGTCATGGATGTGCTCCATGCCCGAGGTAACTGTTCCTGGTCACCCGAGGGCTGACATACCTGAAATACACCACGTTTCCAACAGCATTCAGAGAGATAAGCACCTGACCAGACACAGTGGTTTAAAATGGGCTGAAATAATGAGAAATACCTCCATGAAACATTTTTTTCCCTATTTGCATAGTTTTGTTTTGTTTTTACAAGGACAGTAGGTCATGGTAAGGGATGGGAAAAGCTGTGGCTTGTCATGTCCCAGCTCTGGTGCAATGTGGCAGTGAGGAGGTCACTGGGGCCTCGTCCCTGGCCCCTGCACAGTGTAAATTCTCTCTTGTGCAGCTCTGGGAGAGCTCCTGGCACCCAGGCTGGGTCAGGTACATCCGTTTGCAGCATGCAAGGAAGCTCAGAAGCAGCTCCCCTTCACTTGCTCAGGTCCAGAGCTCAAATGCCACGGCACAAACACATTCACAGAGTGGGGGGAGAGCTCAGATCACAGAGGGAAGAAACGGAGCATGATTAGAACTGGGGGGCTGTTCCTCACTGTGCCAGAGCTCCTTCTGTGGTTGTTCATCTCCTCTCTGGTTTAGGTGTCTCTCTCTAGTGAGTGGATGCTTAAAGCACAGTCCTGCACGTGCACGTGTGTGATTACACCCTGATAAGGAACCTGGCATTAACCATTAGTCCTGGGCTCTGTGACCCACGACAAACACAGCCTCCCTCACCTGTGCAGCCCCAGAGCTGCCCTGCAGGCCCAAACAGCATTGTCAGCTTTTTGTTTTAAGAGAGTGACTAATTACAGCTTCATAAATAAAGAACAAGAGACTTGTTAATCACTGTTTGTGCTGTCAGTGACTGTAACAATGATCTGTGTTACTCATTAGACACAAAATACTTACAAGATTTCAGGGCATGGAAGCCAGCAGGGCAGGTAGTGCACTTTTCCACTCCCAGCTGTAGCCCTGTGGGACAAAGAAATGTTTGAAGGTAAGTAATGTTGAAGGAAATCTGCCTAGGATTTTCCAAGATCACCTCAGGATCTGGCACAGATTTTGAGAGGTAACTCTGGCTAACTCCATGTCTACTTTACTAATCAGTGGAGCATCTCCTGTGTTCACATTTTAAGATAATGTCCTGCTGCTGAGGCAAAAATGCAACTACCCACAAGGTGAAAGTACAGCAAATTGCAACATCATAAATACGGGATAATTCATAATAATTTAATAATCCATATTTTAATAATTAACAGAATGCCTTACCTCAGATTCCCTTCCAACAACATTTCAGTTTGCTCCAGAGAATCTATAAGCCACACTCAGTCAGAACATTCAGTTACAAAACTCTCAGTGTTTGAAAGCTGTGATGTTTGATAGCTACAAACCCGTCCCTGGTGACACTGCAGTGAGTTTGGACTGCTTGAAGAGACAGATACTCACCTCTGTTAAGGCCTGAGCTGAAACATAACTGGAATATTCTATACCTAAGCATTTGTTTGTGCGTCACTACGGTGTTAGCAGCCTGGTTTGGACACAATTGTTCTTTTTTTCCTCTCTCCCTTAGGGCCTTCTCCCTCTAGCAGTGCTCCTTTATCTGTTACACAAATTGCTGCTCTTTCTTACAGCTCGAACAGGGACTTCCCATAAAACCACAGCCTTTATTTTCCTGCTCCTATGAGTTTCACCCCAGGATATACACAGGATGTTTTAGATATGGCCGAGCTGGTCAGCAAACCAGACTACTGCAGCAACAACACCCAGGCAGACAAGAGATCCCACCACCACTTTCCTGGAAATCATCTGGAGTAGAAGGAAGGGCAACTTCTGAAATCCAGCAGCTTTCACTCTGCAAAGAACAAAAATAAGGGGAAGTGAGCTCTAAGTATCTCATTATGAGAGAAATTGATGATTTCCTCAGAGGAGGATGAAGCTGCTCAGCAGTTTCTCTTTCAGTCCTGAAGTGATGAACATGGAAGGCACCAGACTGTAAGAGCCAGGGCACTGAGGCAGCACCTGTGAAATGTCTGAGCAAATTCTCCATTTCAGGGAGCTTTAACCCTGGGTGCAGAGCATGGGGAGCCTTTCTGATCTGATTCCACTTTCTGTACATTCCATTTTTTCATCTCAAGCACCCACCCTTTGCAATTGAATCAAATCACCCACCCCAATCCTATCAGAGAGCTAACACCATTATCAGCTGAGCTGATAAACTCCACCTTTCACAGGAGTGCCAGAGGCACTCCCTGCAAAGGTACCTGTAGGAAAGGTAAACTGAGGTGTCAGACCAGCGAAGAAACATTTCACAACACTAATGCACGTTGGGGAAAGATGAAGCCAAAGAAATTATTTCCTCTACAACAGCCATGAAAATCAACTTTCCTAAGCCCAGCAGTCTCACCTTAAACTCTCAAACGAATATTTTTCTGTTCACAGGGAAGGAAAAGTGCCCACAGAGTGAACTTTGGCCCCTGTGATGAACGCACAGAGCATTTGCATGTGGCCTCCAAAGGGGTTACAAGCACATTAATTGTTGTTGCATTCGTCATTACCTTCAGCGAGGACAGAGGCAGGGAGCTGTGGATCAGGCTCGTGCGCTTTCGTTTCACTCCTGCTGTCTCAGGACCCAACCCTCCACATCAAGTGCTCTTCCAGGCTGGCTGGAAGGACTGGATGCATTCCCAGTCAGAGCTTTCTACTTTTTAGAATGCGATTGGAGCCTGCAGGAAAAAGAAAAGAAGAAAGAGGCTGTTTATCAACTCTGTTTATAGAGATGGTAGCATTTATATTCGTGGGAGGAGCTGGTACATGGTGCTTCTTGGAGGGTGCTGAAGTAATCCCAGAGATCATTACTGGCTCTTGGTAGGGCACAGGACAGTGTCAGTGGATCTCAACAGGCAGGGGTGATTTTCCTGCGTTAATTTCTTTGCCTGGAAAAAGACAAGTGGCAAAAATTTCTTTAATCTGCTTTACTGTGTCACACAGAAATCCTCACTGGTGCTTCTCCCTCACTTTCCTGTGAGACAATCTAATTAGCTTTCACCAGGAAGCATCACAAAATCCTACTCAAAAACAATGACTGACTATATATATACATACATAAATGTATGTGTGTGCATGTACATAAATATAAATGTCTTTAGGCCTTCCACCACTCAAAGCCTTCATGGATTCCTGCTGAACAGTTCTGCATTCTTGCCTAAAAATGCTGCAGCTCCACAAACACAGAAGGAAGTGCAAACAGCCTTCCCCCTCTAGGTTATTCCGTGTTTTGACCAGTTTTATCTCATTCCTGTGCTAGTTGTGTAATGAGAGCTGCTACACTGATGCCAGGATTTGTCAGTGCCACGTTTCTTACCTTGTGCTTGGTGCTTCCAGCAGACAAATGTGCAGAGGAGGGTTCAGACAGTTGTTTTCCAGTCATTCTTTGAGAGCTGGCTGCACACAAGGCAGGTAGGAAAGCCCTTCTCATCAGCAGGCTTCCAAATTTCCAACCAGGATCTCACTTGCAGTTCAGGTCTGGGCAGTCTCCCTTTCCATACTTGAAGCCTCTGATGTTTCCTTCCCTCCTTCTGTTCTGTGACCTCCTTCAATCTTCCTTTGTAACTCCCTAACTTCAAGATCTGGGATTATTTCTGTCAGTTCTGACTGGACTCTCTCTAATCAGCCCATTCTCGTGAAATTTGGTGTCAAGGCAACCCAAATTCTCCTGCTGAGCCCTCAGCAGTATGAAGCAAAGGTGGATTACCCCCCAAACCGAAATGCTGTCACAGTTCATACATTCCCACAGGACATTTGCCTGCTTTGCAGGGACACAGCACTGGGATGACATCCAGCCTGTGGCCAGATGGAATCCACATGTTTTCTGTGGCACCTCTCCCAGCCAGGTCTGTGGGATATAAAACCTTGTACTTGACTTCATGAAAACAAACCAAATTTTCAGGATATTTGTTTTTCTAAAACACCAAGCCCTGGCTGAATCCTGTTTTCCCTGGGGCCTGCAGCCCCTCCCAGCTTGATGCCACTTTCCAATTGCATAAATATCCTCTCAACATTTCCACCCAAAGCATAAAGGAACACACAAACGGTCCCACTTTGCAGAGTCTCCTGGGGATTCCCATTTTCTGCACCACGCTCTTATCTCCATGGCATACAGAGGCTGATAGCACAGAACTTGGGTGATGGGGAAGGACAAAAACAGAAAGAAGAAAGGGGACTAATAGCTATCCTCAAATTGGACAGTAAAATTAACACAGAATAAAAAAGGATGGGGGTGTTCTGGTTATTCTAGTGCAGTTTCAGCTGCTGTAATGGGCATAGAGTACTTCCACGTGTCTTTTACAGAGTAAACATCTAATCCCACAGGAAGAGAAATACACAGATTTTGAACTATTACATCATTAGGAGCACAGCTGATGCTTTCACCCCTTTGCTTCAGTTCCTGTGGTACAAATCTGCCAGAGCACTGGAGCCAGCTGAGATTGGAACATCTTTTGCATCTAAAATCATCTCACCAAGATTTACCCCAACTGATTTACAGCTCACCATGAATACAAACAAAAATGAAATAGATGTGGTTGCAGCTAATGAAAGAATCTCCAACCAAATAGAAATCACAGCTAAAGCATTTTTAATAGTTACTCAGGTTCCTCGAATTTCTTCAGAGAGTTTTTTAAAAGGGATAGGGCTGAAAGTAGCTCTGTTACTCCCAAATGAACTTGCTTGACCTCCCAGAACAAAGCACTACTTTATCTTCAAGCCCTGCTTGGAAAGCATTCTGGACAGCTGATAAATACCTCACTTGTAGACCGTTCCATGGAAAATATTCTTTGCAGAGCAACTATTTCAGATTTCCAAACGTGTATTTCAGATTTCTACAACTGAAGTGGCGAGCTGTGAGTGCGTGCAGGGTTGTTCAGAACGTGGAGAAAGAGAAGATATCCGTGGGGAGGGCTCCAGCTGTGCCCAGGGAGAAGTTTCCTTGCTGGACTCTGGTGTGGAACAGGCTGCCTCTGGCTCCCGTGACACAAATGTGTTCAGCCACACCTGAGGCTTGAACACAAACTTCAGCACAAATCCACTGCTCGGGCTCCTGGCTTTGCAGAGTCTCAGATTACAGCTGGAGTTACCTGGGCTCTGGCAGGGACCCGGCTGGGAAGCACTGCACAGCCTGCACTTCGCTCACAGCACATTCATCTGTTTTATTGATAAGGCAAAACAGAGTTTCTTCCAAAGCGCCACATCGAGAGAATCGAGAAATCAACCGGACTCGATTTATAACATCTCTGATCTCAGTAGGAATTATCAGTTCACACCAACCAAGAGCAGGAGGGCATCAGCAAGGTTTGACTGATCTCAGGGGCAGAGTTGCTTTATCTTCTGGATGGATTGTTCCTACCAATCTTCCCCAGGCTGAACTGCCAGCAGCCAAGCTGTACTTTCTCTCCAGAGCTGGGCAGACAGCTGCTCAAATTTCCATTTGTATTTCTGTATAAACAACAATAAAGGACAAAATTGGTAGCAACCAAATACGATTTTGCACTGATGAACTGCACACAGAAGAAACCCTTGTAGGAACCTGTGGTTGCCAGAAATCTATTTATTTTGCCCAATTTTTTATTATTGCCAAAAATAGACTTGGAGCCAATCTTGCTGCCATCAAGATCAGTCAGTGTGTCCTATGGATGATCCAAAGAGATCAGTTAGATCCACAATAAACCCGTGCACGTTTACATGTCTGTGTTTATGTCTATATTGACCTAATGCTGATAAAACATAACTTAAAAGATACATGAACAGCATTGCCTAAAATTGACAATTATTTCCAGTTTCCTTGTGAAGGGGGGGACAAATGCATCCAAGATGCATTTTCCTTTCCAAAGGCATCATCTAAGTTTGTATTAAGCAATGGTTTTACAACACCTGGAGTGTCTTTGTGTTGAGATGAATCCCATGTTTGATCTTTTTGCCTTTTTGTTTCCTCTTCCCCATTCCCAGGGGGTGCAAAGAACACACTGTGCTGCCCATCAGAGGAAGTGACAGCAACTGACATTTCCCCTTTAGAAAAATAATAATTGCTATTAGGAATCAGCCAGAGGGGGTTTCTTTGGGATAGAAAACTTTATTAACAAACATACAACTGTTTTTTTAATATGAAGAGGCTGGGAAACTGTGGCAGTGCCTGCCCCACAGCCTGGGACAGTGACACACAGCTCCATGTGACAGATGGGACACCCCACCCTGGAACCCCAATGCCAGGAGCGGCTGCCTCGCTCTCACTTTAACCCAGCTTTTTTCAAGTCCTCTGGCAGAACTCGGCCCTTCTTCCGGGCCCTGGCTTTCTTCTTCTCTATCCTCTCCTTTTTCTTCTTCTGGATGTTCTTCTGCCGCTTGTCCTGCCGCTGCTGCATCTTTTCCACCACCCTCACAGTCCGTTCCTCCCACTGCCTCTTGCGCTGCGCTTTCCGCTTCTCCTTGCGCTTCAGGGCCTCCTTCAGACGCTCCTCGTCGTCACGGATCTTCACCCCTTCCGCCTTATACAGAGCATTTGTCCATTTTATCTTGGTCTCCAGCTCCTGAGCTTTCTTCTCGTCCTTCTCCTTGAGCTCCTCCAGTTTATTCTTCCTGGTCTCCAGCCGGCTCAGCAGCTGCTTGTAGTTCTTGCCTGTCAGAGGAGTGATATTGCCTTTCACCGCTTTCCTCTTCTCTTTCTTCTTCTGGATCTTGTTCAAGTCATTCTCTTCATGAACTTCAACCCTGTTGAAGATAACCTCAGCTTTGCTCTCATCCTTTTTGTTTTCTGGCTCTGCTGGTACCTCCTCAGTTTCTTTCTTCTCCATTTTTGCCTTCATCTTCAACTCCTTTCGCCGGCGCTTCTTTCTCTCTCTCTCATACTTCCTTCGCTGCCTCTTCTCCAGGACTGCAGGGGTTAATTCTTTGGCATTATCCTAAGGAGAAGGATGGACATGAACGAGAAGCCTTAAAGGGAGAAAGCAGAATTAAAAGTGGGCTGTCCCCAAGTTCCTGATTTCAAACTTCTCCTAAGAAGCACCACCTGTGATGTGACGCTCTGATGTCTCAGCTGCTAGAGACACTGAACACAGTGGTAACACCTCAAGTCCTTTGCTCTCCCTCAACAGTCCGTAGCTGTTTCCTTCCATGTTCTCAGTGCTTTGTTTTTTCCCAAAAATCACCAAAGGCATGTTCTCTTCCAAGCTGACCCCACCTTTTCTCACAGGATTTTCCAAAGAACACATACAGGTCACCTGGCAATACCTACAGGCCATTCCTTGAGATGGACTCAGCTCAAACCCTGAGCCTGTGAGATCCTGTCCCCACATCCCCTGGGAGGCTGGCGAGAATTTCAAGTGCATAAACACACATATGGATTCACACTCAGAGTTCCCATACCTGTCCAGAAGCCTTTTTCATCTTCTCGTGGAGTCTCTGACGCAACAGACTGATTGCAGAAACAGAAGGGGAACTCAGTTCACTTTTACTTCCTGAGAGGGAGAAAACAGAAATACTTAAAAATCAGCACCAGCTAAACAGAAGCACTTTCTCTGGCTATGGGAAAAACTCTGGGAACTCTTTAGATGCTGTGAATAGAACGGAAAATCCAAACAAACCCAGAGTTTCTATTTCATTGGTTTCTTTAGAATTTCCCCTTTTATCATTCAACACTGCCAGCAGTGGCCTGGCATGCCCTGGGGCTGCCTGGCGAGCCAAAGACAAGTACCAAGTTTGTGGAACAGAGAGGCTCAGGACATCTTTTCTCTGCGATCTGGCTTTTCATTGTCATAAAGGAAAGCTGAGCTGGCAGGACAGGGATTGCATCCACGTGTAATTCCCAAAGTCACTCACATGCACAAAACCTCTGCAGTTCAGTTAAACACCGTTTCCAGAGAGCCACCCAGTGGTGATGGTACAAATTCCTGTCCATAGGCAAAAGCTTCCGGGACACAAAGATAAGCAAAGATGTCCTCAATTCCAAACCACACTTGTGTGAAGCAAGTGAAAAGCAGCCAGCTCAGCCCAGGTCACTTTAATCAGACCACGGCAAAGCTGGAATTCTTACCTGTAGCCACACTCTCATTTCTGTTCTGTGTACCACCCTGTGGAGATGATTTGTTGCCTTGAGAGGCTGCTTTCTGTCCTGGAGTGGGTTTACTGGTGTTAGAAACCACCTGTTTGGCTGAAGGAGCATTCTTCTTCTCAGCTTGCTTCCTGGGCTTCTTTTTCTTCTGTTTCTTGACCTGTCTGCCAGCATCCTCGGACTGGCCTGGCTTAGACACTAGAAGGCAAAACCAAATTAAACAAAAGAGGACAATGCTACATTCCCACTCATAGCATTCAGTTATTACTGAAGACTAAAGTTCCAGCATCGCAATGGCATATCTTAATGTTCAAAAATGACACGTTTTAGGATTTATTTAAATACACCAAACATCCTCGCACACTTCCGTAAAATCCCAGCTCTCCCACATCCATCGCCACAGTGAATGGAGACCACAGATTTCCAGGGCTCCCAGTACAACGTGCACAACGTGTTCGGGAGCTCCGTGTTTCAGCAGATTGGTTTTTTTCTTATAAACCGGCACAACCCCGGGCCAAGCACCCCGTGGGGGCACGGCTGTCGCGCCCAGCCTCCCACAAACCGGTCGGAGAGCACAGAACCGAAGCGTTACTGTTCCAGTACCAAATTTCCTCTTCCGCGACTCCGGGGCGTGCTGCACGCCGGCCCTCCTGGCCAAGCCCTGCAGGTAGGAGTCCTGGGCGGCCAAGCTGGCCATTGCCGCCCCGGGCCCGGCTCCCAGAGGCGCAGTCCTCTCGGCAGGGCAGCGAGGGGACCGCGGGCCCCTCCTCGTGGAGCCGGCGGCAGGAAGTGATGGATGAAGCGCGCCGGCCGGGAAGTGACGGCAGCGCCGGGCGCACGGAGCGGCCGCGGCTGCCGGGCCCGGAGCCGCCCCCGCCGGGGCCCCCGCGGGCTGGGCACGGCCACCAAGGATCCCTCAGCCACATCGGGATGCCCCGGGCTCTCCCGGGGGGCTGCGGGTCGCCCCCGCGACCCCCGCTCCTTCCTGCCACCACCCCGGAGCCCCGCAGGCAGCCTCCGGCTCGCCTATGCCGCACCTCCCAAACCTTTCCTTGCCAAACGTCCCTTTATTGTAGGACAAACCCGAGCTTCCCCCTGCACGGGGGTGAGGTCCCCAGAGCACGGCGAGTTTCGTGATGGTTTCTGCAGCCCCTGTACGGGAACTGCTGCGCGGAGAAGGGTTTTCTTCACAGCCTGCAAGGGAACGCTTGTCCCCTCGCACGTGCACGCTCACATTGTGACACTTTCACAAAGCCTCGTGGCTGAAAACACACGCCTTAAAAATTATACAAAACAGTCAGTTTTATTAAATCACCTAATTACAAAAATAAATGGAATGGAAGAAAAAGAAACCAAAAAATAATAGCAAAATTCACATCCTAAGAAATGAGACATTACAGCAGAAAAGTTGGGGAAGCTCAGCTGAGGGGTTGGAATGCACTGGTGGCTCTGTGGTGCCCGTGACACCGAGCTGTGGTGACAGTGTTCCAGCTCAGTGGCATCTCCCTTTCAGCTGCACAGCTCGAGCCAAGGCAGAGCCACCACAAAAGGAAAGGACAGAAGATGTGCTGAGCTGCTGCACAGCTGCAGACCAAGCACCAGATGTGTTTCTTTGGAAGGAAACTGAGAGTAACCGAGTATCCCTCACTGCTCTCAAGATGTTTTCATTAGACAAAACTAAAAGCCAACATAAACAGTGGCTCCATGTTAGCTCAGACTGTTAATAGGAATTTCTGTGTAAACACTGAAGAAGGAATCGACTGATTAAAGCATGACACTGCTTCTCTTTGTGGCTTTGAGCAAGTGGCATCGTTGATCCCTCAGTCTGATCCCTGTCTGCCTGTTCCCCTTCCTAGGGGGGAATACTGCCCTTCCCTAAGGGTTGCCTGGGAGCCTCCTCCCAAATCAGTTCAAGTTTATAAAGCGTTTTGACAGTGAAGACTGTTGTGTAAAAATATTATAAGACTTTACAGTAGACCAGAGGTTGTCGGATGCCATCCTGAGAGAGCTTTAAAGCAGCCAGAATGTCAATAACCTTGGGAAGCAGAGTAAAAACCCCAACACACTCACTGCCCCCACATTTGGCTCAAGTTTATCCCAAAGAAATTCAACTCCTAACACTCACATGAAAACAAACTGGACTTCTAATGAACTCTACACGTAACTATCACGTTAAAGCAAACCTGACTCTAATTTGTTATAACGAGATCCACTTTGTGTCTACTTATCTCTATCTCTTAAGGGACAGGAACGCTCCTGGCAAGGTCCTGGGGTGGAGGAAGCACTGCAGCCATGCAGGGAGCAGAACCCTGCCAGCGCAGCTCCAGTGCCTCCTCCCGACAGCAGGAGCCGCTTGCTCAGCACAGCAGGAGGAAGACTTCCAGCAGCGCGGTGCCGCGGCAGGGTCATCCCCGGATGAACCGCGCCCGGCAGCAGCGGATCCTCTTCAGGAATGCTCGGCGGGGCCCGCCCCGTGCCCGTTCACGTGGGGGTGCGACGGGGTGGAACTCTGCGAGGTGGCAACGCTCTGCTCTGCTGTGGCAGCTGCCAGAGGCATCGAGAGGCTCTCGGGGGACAGCGGGGCAAAGTCTTGTCTCCAGTAGGCTTCGCACAGTGGGAGATCATTGCTGTCACACAGACTGTAGCTTTCCAGAACAAACAACCCCAGTGAGGAGAGAGCAGGTGTGGTGACAGAGGAGGGGAGGGATGGAAAGGGTGGAGGGAGCAAGACAGAAGCAAAACATTAAGAAAATGGCAAAAAAAATTGCTGGATGTAAGGTCTGTGAAATCATGAAATCATCCCAAGTCATGTGACACCGGCCTTCCCTAAGATCCACCCCCCCGCTTAAGGGCCTGAACCTCTTGGGGCTGATGAGGATGGGGGCAATTTCAGAGACAGAACTGTGGCTACAAAATGAAACAGAGGCTCAATTCTAACCCAGACACTCCAAGTCTCTGAAAACATCTGAGCTGAAGTCCTGGCACCCCCAAATATGGCAGTTCTGCTACTGGTGAGTGAGACATAGACCTTACCCACAATTATTTTACTTGGAATTAGACTGCAACCTACGTGAGGAAAAAATAGAAATCCTGCTCTAAATTTCACTTCAGCAAAAAACTACCACAATTGTTTTGGGGCCTGTCCCTGTCACAATAAAGAAGAAACCTACTTGCACCCTTGCCCTTCCAAAAAAGTGCTCCAGAGGTTTGGATCTTCCATTGAAGCTTCCCAGTTTGATTATGAAGTACTGACAGCTCCTGCCTTTTCCTAAAGAGCCTGAGCTAACAGTGCTCCTGAAAGCAGCTGGCTGGATTCCAACACTGGATGAACCAGCAGTGTGGGAAAATAACGTTTTTAAACCACTGGCTAATTCTTGCCCGTGCTCTGAGGAAAACATCATGTGGAAGGGCCAAAACTAAAAAGAAACATGGAAGGAACTGGAACAAAACCAACACAAATCCCAAAGAGAAGAAGGAGCTGCGCACACAAGAGACACCCTAGACAAAGTGAGTGCTGGAGCAGAAAGCAGCTTGCATTCAGAGAAAAACAAACCCAATGGGTCAAAGTGATTTTGTTGTTGCAGCTTTATTTACATTTGTAATGTATGGATTGATGCTTAGGGAAATATTTTAAGTATAGAAATACGAGACAGTTCATATTGCACAAACATGAAACATGTGAGATTTAACCCCACACTCAAGACAGCTCCTGTGACCTCAGAGGAGGGAGCAATGGAACACAAATGCAGGTCTGGGGGTTAGGATGAGAGAAGGCAAGCTGGACTTGCAGTTACCACTTTGGGGAACAAGCACACAAAGCACTAGTTGCAAGCTGAGCTCTTTTCTGGCAGCATCACCCAGCTGGCTTTGCAGGAGAAGTGAGAAGGCAGTGGATACAGGTTTTGTATCTGGGGCCTCTGTAAAACCCCTTGGAAGATCAGCCCCCAACACAGTGGAGCTGGGTTCAGTTAACAAAGACCTTCAGCACTGAACCAGAACTACAACTCCTGTTCTGTCATGGACCTCAGGCCAGGATTTCCCAGGAGAACCTGACCACAGCATCCACACATCACGGCCGGGGAGTTACCAACCACATTTCAGCTGTGTCAGAAGCACAACTGTTTCTCCTGCTTCCCCAGTTAGAACAGGTCCAGAGTCTAAGCTCCACTTCTCAGGTAACACTCCTCAAAAGTCAGGGTCAGTGAGCAGCTCTGCACAGCCCCAGGAGCACTGGCCAGCCTGCTGCTCTGTCCTGGGAGGGCTCCTCAGGGCATGGAAGGGACTTTACTACTCCCCTGAGGGACCCAGCCAGTCTGAGTGCAGAGGGACAGCTCTGGAAAACTACTTGGACACAGGGCAGGAAAGCAAAGTTTCCTTCAGGTCAATCTTCTCGGGTTTAGTTTCAAGGATCTGCTTTAGGGTCTCATCAAAAGCCCCATGTGCACATAAAAAGCCTGGCAAACACCTGACCCTACAACTGAGAGGCATCCCTGTGCTGCCAGGACAGCAAGGAACTCCCCTTTGGGGGGCAAACAGGCTGTTGTGTTTACAGCCACTGAAACATGGCTGTGACATAACAGAAACCCTTCCCCCACATTAGACAATAAGATTTCATTAAAAATATCATAGTATTCTAATTATAAAAGGACTTTGAATAAATCACTGTTTCTGTATTTACACAGACACAATTTCTTTGGTGCAGAAAAAGACAGGAAAGAGCACAGGAAGGGAGGAAGTGCTAAAAGCAAACGACCAAGTGCTACATGATCACAAGTGTCAGATCACAGCTCTGCAGAGTTGCCAGGTTTCCTCACCTCAGGACCAACAAGAAAGAGCAGGAAGGCAAATCCATCTGATGTACACCACCATTTGTGCTTCCACGTTAGTTCTGTCAGCAAGGGGTGCTTTATGTGGCATGTGGGGCCAGGCAGGTGAACAGACCACGCCAGCATGGCCAGAACCCCTCAGTCCAAAAGTGAGTGAGCAGCACACAGTGGTGGCAGTCTGGGGACAGGGTGAGGGAAGCACACCTGGCACCTGTGGGGCACTCTCCTCCCACACCACATCCCTTTGGATAAGCTCACTGCTGTGTCACGGACCTGTCAGCACCTGGACAGGCGCCTGGGTTTGTGATCACCACAACCTCCTCAAAAAACTGAATAAAGTCTGAAAAACAACTCTAAACTTTTACCTCTAATATTGTATCATATTATTATCATTTTACTCATGTGTCATATTATTATCTTTTTACTCTTAAAATACATATATTACTCATAAACAATGGCCTTACTTCCAAAGATACTGAGCAATTTAGTTGACTTAGCTGGGGTTATAGGCATTCAGCTTTTTAGAAAAAAAGGAAAAGTCAAACGTAGAAAACCTGGTCATTGAAATTTTAAGTAAGATTTTTTAAAGTTAAATTTTTGTTTAAAAGTCCTAGAATTATTGCACTGAGTTCACTTAGCTTGGAAAGTGCAGCCAAAATAACCAGGTTTGCATTTATTTTCTTCTGCTTTCATTTACTGCATCATTAACTAGAAGTGCTGGAGTGCATGAAGAAAAAAATAAAGTGTCTGAATTCTCTAAAGTCTGTTTGCTAAGTAAGAGGCTTTTAAAAACACTAAAAATCCCACAAACAAATCGGTAATAAGTCATTCCTTAGAAAATCCTATCACAATACTTCATAATGCAATGAAACCGAGCAAGTCTGTTTGCTCCTTGCAAATGTTGACCCCAGCAGGACTGGAGGCAGCTGGGGGCAGTGGACTGTGAAGGAAAAGGCACAACGTGTGACCAGGTCACTTGTGAAAGGACTCACCACGAAGGTGTGGTGACATCAGGACCCAGCTCAGAAAGCTGGACTCTGTAGGGAGAGACCCAGAGGCTCCTTCAGACGGGTTTCCCCCAAGGGAATTCATCTCCTTTTCTAATGATTACAACAGAAACTTAAGGAAATTACCTATCAAACCCGGGATGCTGTGAACACCTCCTTCACCAGGACATT
Source organism: Edolisoma coerulescens (assembly GCA_013397115.1). NCBI lineage: Eukaryota > Metazoa > Chordata > Aves > Passeriformes > Campephagidae > Edolisoma > Edolisoma coerulescens. Next base: position 1,408,601 of record VWZW01005402.1, on the reverse strand, counting down.
TATACCCTGTAGGACATCTACAAGGAAAAGGCAGTTGCTTTAGTTGCAGAAAAAGAGTTTGACCTAATTAAAAGGAGGACTACAAATTTTTGGGAACATTCTCAACACCTATACTCTAAGGGCTACTTGATGGGCTGGACTAACTACCCCAAAAAGGCCTAGAGTTGTAAGGCAGAGTCCACTGCCCTATTTGTACCTGGAAGAGTAATATTCTTCTTCTAGCTCGTACAGGTCAATGGAGATCTCATCCCGCAGTGCAATCAGCTTCTTGTCACACTCCTCCTGCAGACTCCTCAGCTGCTGGTTGCGCTGGTTGATGGCCTCGTTCACAGAGGGGAAATCATTGAGGATCAAGAACTGCTTCAGGTCAGACACAAGTTTCATCAGGGACTCGCCAGCTCGGACCTTGCAGCAGCGAGAAAAATCACACATCAGAGCAGAGCTTTGCTCCAGTTCCAAGATCTCCCCAGCTGCTCCTTCAGCCCAAACTTCTGATAAAAACTCCCACGTCACATGAGGATTCTGACAGAATTCTGACCTGGCCTTCCCCAGCCACCCCAAATATCAGGTTACTCTCCTGGCAGCAGTCCTTGGGAATGTTATAAAGATCCAGTGATGAACCCAACAGCCCCTGCAGGATGTGCTGCCCGCAGACGTGAACAGCACAGTGCTACTCACAATGTTTGCAGCTCTGACATGCATCTCGTAGTTGTCTTGTTCACCCTGGGTTGCTCTAGAGACTTGAGTTTCGTCCTCAATCTAAAGAAAACAAGTACACAAATCCACGTTCACATATTTAAAATCCGGATAGACAATTACTACCTTATAAGGTAGTATATATGGGAATATATATATGCGAATATGTATGTGAATTTCCTACAGATGTGAAATGAGATCACACATTGCATATGCGAAATTCACATCTGTATGTGAATTTCAATTCAATTCACACATAGTGCTCAAGGCCAGGTTGAACGGGGCTTGGAGCAACCTGGCCTGGTGGAAAGTGTCCCTGCCCATGGCAGGGGGTGGAACGAGATGATCTTTAAGGTCCCTTTCAGGCCCTTAACATTCAGAGATTCTATGAAAGGTCCTCCCCTTTCCCCTCACAGCCCCTTCTTCCTCAGCAGCCGGGGTGCTCCCGCGGAGGAGAGCCCGCTCAGGCCCACCTTGGCCGTCTTGATGATCTCGGTGAAGTTGTCCATGATGGACTTGACATCGTCCTTGAGGCGCTTGTTGTAGGACTGCAGCAGGGTCTCCTTGCTCTGGGGCAGCACCCGGGGCTGCGCCATGGCCGCGCCCTCCCCTCACGGACCCCCGGCCCCGCCCCCCGCGCTCTCGCGAGATCTCGCGCCCCGATATTTCCCGGCATGCACCGCTCCGCCTTTCTCTCCCTCCGCCCAAGATGGTGAGTGATGGCGGCGGCGCGGGGGGGGCTGGGGCCATCCGCTGCCATCCGGGGCCGCCCGCCCTCATCCGCCGCCGCCGCTGAGCCGCGGCAGCGCCGCGCGCGTGCTCGGCAGCCGGGGAAGGCGGCGGAGCGGTGTTTCGTGGCCGATTTGCGGTGATGAGGGAAGGCCGCGGATGGGCCTGCCCGCCCGGGCCCGGGGCCTGCGGCTGCTGCCGGCTCGGGCAGCGCGGCCAGGCCGCAGCGGGTTCCCGGGGTAGGTCGGATCGCGGTGGTCCGTGACGCGCGGTGGGGGTGTCTCGGCTGCTGTCGGGGAGCGCCGGGCCGGGGGAAGCGATCATCACGCTCGGTTTACTCCTTTTCCCTCCCGGGGAGGCTCATAAACCTCGTAAAGGCAAAGCGAAGGATTTGCTCTCTCTGGAAGAGCGGGACGAGCACGGGAGGCCGCCAGGCTGGTGAAATGCTTGGGAAAATAAGTGCATTTCCAGGGTGGGCTGGGAACTTTACCAAGCACGCACGTTTTGGAGGCAAAAGAAGACAGAGTGTGTTTCTTGCTTGCAGCCGAAAGGAAAGAAGGCCAAGGGCAAGAAGGTGGCCCCGGCCCCTGCTGTAGTCAAGAAGCAGGAGGCCAAGAAGGTTGTCAATCCCCTCTTTGAGAAGAGGCCCAAGAACTTTGGCATTGGTGAGTACGTGGATATTTGGGGTATTTGCTCCCATGGGTTTTTTTGTTCAGTGAACAGATGTCTAAATTATAACCAAATCATTGCTGCAGAGTGGAGAGGGTGATGAAGGCAGTTGTTTTGCTGCCTGCTGTCCATATGAAGGTGATGTTGGACAATTTGCCCAATTTCCCTTATTACACGGATTCATTATATGATCCTGTTGGGATGAATGTTTCCCTTTTTCATGTTTTGTGGGAAATCACTCCAGACTTGAGCAGTGCCATTCTTGTACGGGGTGCAGATGATGTGAAAGAATATTTGCTATCTGAGTGGTTGTGCTGACACATCACCACCAAGATCACTGATGCTCCTGTGCTGTTCCCGTGCTGCTGCTCTGCATTTGGGGCAGCCCTGAGCTAAAGGCTGTGTTTTTTTAGGACAGGATATCCAGCCCAAGCGTGACCTCACCCGGTTTGTGAAATGGCCACGCTACATCCGGCTGCAGCGCCAGAGGTCCATCCTCTACAAACGCCTGAAGGTGCCTCCTGCCATTAACCAGTTCACCCAGGCCCTGGACCGCCAGACAGGTGAGGATGTGGCCCACAAAGTTCTCTTGGCTTGGGTTGTAAGTGGGATGTGCTTCAGGGAAGGGGAAAGAAACCAAAATGAGCCTTAACAAAGGTAAGCTGGGGTGTATGTGTGGCAGTGTTTCAGGGAGGCTCTAATAGTGGCCACGGTGGTGTCAAAATCAGTTTGCTGGCTTAAATCTTGGATCGCTGCTGTGCACCCTGAAAAGGGATTTAGAAAGTACCAAAGCTCTATTTACTGATCCAAACCCTGTGTTAAATCTTAACTGTGATTCCGTTCTTCCAGCTTGATGTAGAAACTGCCCAGGGTGGTGTAAAGAGGTGGAGAAATCTATAGGAGGGCAGGTTTTGAGGGAAAACCAGCATCCTACAGGCTGGCACTGAGGGAAGAAGGGATTTAGGGGTCTTCTGTGAATGAGTCTGTGCAGACAATTTTGGACTTGTGTATAATAATTCCCTCCTTATAGATTCCTTGCTTTAAAGGAGCCAGTGTGCCACCTCTACCATAATTGCTGTGGGGGTCCACAGGCATTTCCTCATCCAGAGGGTCAGGGAGCTCTCAGTGCCACCAGAGGTGCATGCAAATAGGGGCTCTCAGGGTGCTCTTCTCTTGGATTGTGCAGATGATGATCACTCCTTGCTGTGTAAAGAAATGTGATGACAACCACCAAGATCGCTGATGCACTGCGGTATTGTGAAAAAGTAATGCTTAGATTTTCAGGTCATGCAACTAATTAGTAGGTGTTCTCTTCCAGCTACACAGCTTCTGAAGCTGGCACACAAATACAGGCCTGAAAATAAGCAAGAGAAGAAGCAGAGGCTACTGGCTCGTGCTGAGCAGAAAGCTGCAGGAAAGGGAGATGCTCCAACCAAGCGGCCACCCGTCCTCCGAGCAGGTAACTTTGTACCTGAGCTGCTGGAATATGGGAGTGTGGCACTTGGTGAGAGGGAAGACTGGATGGGAGAGTTGGTTCTTCAACCAGACAGGCTTGGACAAGCTATGGCAATGATGTATGAATTTCTTCACCTGAGCTCAAAGTGAAGAGCAAAACAGACGAGCTTTTTAACCCTGAGCTTTAGCAAATTGTCCACGAAACGTCTTTGTGCCACTGATGTGAAAAGTAACTTCCATAGTGATGCTGTGGTGTGGAATCAGAGCTTGAAAAATGGACTGAGAGGAATCAAAGCTTATCTAGAACTTGTTTTTCAGGTATTAATACTGTCACAACTCTGGTGGAGAACAAGAAAGCTCAGCTTGTCGTTATTGCCCACGATGTAGACCCCATTGAGGTGAGCATGTTACAGCCTACCTGTGTAACAGGGTGGGGTCAGAAGTGCTTTTAAGGCAGAAATGCATTTTAGGACAAAATTATTGCATGAAAGAGAATGCATAAAAAATACACATTTGCCAGAACTTACGCATGTTTGTAGTTGACCTGGTTTGACAAGGCTGGGCCCTTGCAATGATGTTTTGAATTTCTTCACCTGAACCAGCAGTGAAGAGCAAAACGAGCTTTTTAACACTGAGCACTTGCCCCAGCCCAGGCTGGCACCCAGCACAAAGGGATGCTCTCCCTCAGTTACTCACCACTCCCTTCCCTTTCAGCTGGTGGTTTTCCTGCCGGCCCTGTGCCGCAAGATGGGGGTGCCCTACTGCATCATCAAGGGCAAAGCCAGGCTGGGCAGACTGGTCCACAGGAAGACCTGCACCTCCGTGGCCTTCACCCAGGTTAACCCGTAAGTATTCTGGGAGCTCACTTGATTCTGTTGTGCAGAAAGCAAACTGCCCTAAGCACAGGCTCTAGGGCAGGTGGGTAGCAAACTTGGGTCTCTCTAAAGTAGTAAAATTAAAATACCACCTCTGTAATGTCTGATAAAAATGTCTCTATCAGGTCCTGAAGGTGCAGATTATTTTGGTTTACCAAAAGGGTGATTACTCTTAAAATCTGTGTGGAACTGTTAGCCTTAACCTGAGCTGTGCAGGTTCTGAGTGTTAACCCTTTGCAAGTGATGCTTTTGCTTAACCTGAAAAGTTGGGTTGCCACTAGAAGCTCTCAAATTCTATGGCAAAATATTAACAGAAAATGTTAAATCGAGGCTCTAAAGGAACTAAAACTGTCACCAACAGGGAGGATAAGGGAGCCCTTGCCAAGCTGGTGGAGGCTGTCAAGACCAACTACAATGACAGATATGATGAGGTAAGATTCTCCGTGCTCTTGGCCTTGTCTTTATACTGTGAACATTCCCAAAATGCTTAGAGAGAACATTCCCAAAAAGTTCACAGAGAAATGGGACATAGTGACATCAGTTTCTAGTTTGTTGGATGTGTTATACCTGGCTTTGCTTACAGTGTACCCAGATTCTTTACCTGAGGGTGGGGTAAAATGTGAAAGCTGTCACCAGGTTAGAAGTAAACAGCAACCCCAGGGCAAGGATTGTAGAGAGGGCAACAGCTTTTGCTAAGCTAAACTCCATCCCCCAAATCCAGGAGTTATGGGATAGCTGAATCCAACATCCCTCATTGGGAAAGATCTTAAGCTTTTCTCTGTGCTGCCCCAAAGTGTAGTGCAGTGCTTGAAATGTGTAGGACTTCCTAGTTGAGGGAGCTCCTCCCCTTGTGCAGAATTGAGCGACACGGTAAGAGATGGAATGAGGCCTCTAACCTGCTCTCCCTTCCTTGCAGATCCGTCGTCACTGGGGCGGGAACGTCCTGGGTCCAAAATCGGTGGCTCGCATTGCGAAGCTCGAGAAAGCAAAGGCTAAAGAGCTGGCCACAAAGCTGGGCTGAAGATGCACTGCACTGCACCGTGTTTTCTGTACATAATAAACCCCAGCTCTCCAGTGGTCTCTGTTCGTGGGAGTGTTCTAGGCAGGGAGTGACAGAGTGGCATTGCTGTACTTCTGTTTGCCTTCCACCCTGTGACTGAATACTGCTGTGCAAAAACAGCTGCACAGAGCTGCTTATTTACTTGGAACAGCTTTCCTTAATTACTAGTCCTGTGTAGTAACTCCTCTCTCTTGGACACACAGCCCAGCATCACATGATCTGGGATCATGAAGTTGGGCTGGGCTAGTTCTGGCTTTAAACCTGGCTTGGTTTTGCAAATCTAAATTGGAAATGGCTCTTGATTTCTCATTACTTAGAACTGGGTTATAGTGTGGGTTACACAGAATGTTGAAACCTTCCAGGGCTGCAGTGCCTCTTCCAGTGAAGGCAGGCTGAGTGGGGAAGAATCAAGACCTTCCTGTGCTTCTGTTCTTTCCTGAGTGCTGACTTGGTCTGGTGGCAGTGTGGAGGCTACCCAGGCTCCAGCTGTGGCAGCTGCTTGTTTTTGCCAGCCCTCATCCTCCTGCAAAGCCACAGGCTGCCTTCCCCGCTAGACCTGAGTGCCCACAGTAACCTCTAGTTCAGGCCTGCTGCTGTTCCATGTAAGATGCACGATGCAAGTCACAAGGCAAAGACCTGCAGGCCTTTATTTGTTCTGCAGCAACTGCTGTGAGCCATTCCTGACTTCAGGAATGACTGCTTGCTGCAAAGAAGCTGATTCACAAAATCCTCTGGATCTGTGTTAAGGAAAATACAGTGGAACTGTTAAAATGTAGCTTGCAACCAACCACGATAGAAAAATGTATTCTTGTGATTCCTGCTCCCAAGCTGCAGCCAAATCACACTGGTGGGAGCTCAGTTCGCAGGGGTTGCTTAACGTCTATTTGCAGCTTGACAGCTGCATGTGTTTGCTTGCTGAAACTGCTCTGAAATTCCAGGTGCTTCAGTTGTTTAGGGCTGATCAGGCTCCTGTTATCCACAAAAGTCTGCTCTTGACTGTAGCACAAAGAGGTTACTTCCTTCCCCTCACAGAGGTAGCTTCTGCATAAATTTCTTGTACCACAAGAAGGCAGTTGCAGCACTCAAGCTGTACCTGAGAGAGAAAATCACACATTGGCACCTTCCCAGGGTGGACTGGACCTCCCTAAGGACAGCTGCAATAACAAATCACCTGGCACAAGCTATTTAGGTTAAAACTGGGCTTTTGGAGCTCAGGAGCTCATCCAGGCACTCCAAGGTAGCCCGGGGCAGGTTCCCCAGGCTGGCTGGGCCCTTACCAGGTGACGATGTACTGCATGTGCTCGTTCCGCAGGCTCACCCTGGTCTGGCCCCCGATGGGCCCCCCCGGGACTGTGCTTCCTGCAGGGACAACACAGCCAAGGTAAATCCTTAGTCTGCACAGTATGGAGCTGCCTCGTGTGTAAGAGGGGAAGAAGGTGCTAAGTCTGGTGGATACCCTGCTCTTCCTCAGGCAGTGGTGTTCCCAAGTTCACAGAATCCCAGAGTGGTTGGAGGGAGTTTAAAGCTCATCTCTGCCGTGGGCAGGGACACCTTCCACTATCCCAGGGTGCTCCAAGCTGCATCCAGCCTGGCCTGGAACATTTCCAGGGATCCAGGGGCAGCCACAGCTTCTCTGGGCAACCTGTGCCAGGACCTCACCACCACCCTCACAGGGAAGAATTCCTTCCCAATATCCCATCTAACCCTGCCCTCTGGCAGTGGGAAGCCATTCCGCCTTGTCCTATCTTTCCACGTTGCAGATAAAAGTCCTTCTCCAGCTCTCTTGTGGGCTCCCTGTCACCTTTGAAACTGGGCTGGCAGAGCCCAGGAGGAGAACTGAGGGAAAAGGGAGGGAGAGTGATGTAAACTGGATGTGGGGCTGGGTTCCTCTGTGACTTACTGAAATCTGCATCGATGAAGATGGGCTCAGCACCAGTCACCTTGGCCATGGCCTCCAGGTCCCGGTAGTGCCAGCGGTTTTTTTCAATGTTATTTTCAGGCACAAAGGGTTTCCTTTTTTCTGTTAACCTCACCACCCCTGTGAGATCAATTTCATCTTCAATCTGAGAAGTGCAGAGAGAGAGAAAAGGAATCTTCAAGATTGATTGCATATTCTGACACATCAGGTCCTGTCAGGAAAATGTGGCACTTGAAGGGTCTGAGCATAAATGAAGTGGTTGTACCCTGCAGTGGGGCAGTTCTGTAACACAGTGGGGAAAAAAGCAGACCAAGAACAGCTCCTTGTTTGTAAAACATGTTATTTACTTAACAAAAAGGAGGGAAACAAAGGTTTGTTGTCTTTGAAAAGTGCAGTGACTATTTAAGTCACCTCCCATGATGCCCAACGTGGCTCCTGCCTTTCTGGATTGGTCAGTGGTGCCTCTGGGTAACCAAGGGGCACAAAGTAACACCCCCATTCCCTGGATCCCCCTTACCTGTCCCTTCAGCCTGGTCTCCGGTTTCAATTTCTTCCTGGGCACAAATCCTCGGTTGACTAAAATCGTGACCCTAAAGTTACATAAAGAAGTACAGCTCAGGAGTGAAAGGGAATTTATTCCTGCTGCTGCCTACAACTAAAGACCAAACAAAGAAGTAACCCACGTGTTTGCTGCCACTTTTGCTGTCACCTGAGTGCACATTATAAAGGAATTTAAATACTATTTCAAACCGAGCCTCAGTGCTGTCACAGACTGAGAGATGCTTTTTAAGGCAGGGAGTGATTGATACAAACCCAACTACCAGCATTCAGCTTTTCCAAGGAGCAGTGAGTGCTCCCATGGAGCAGGACTCTCCTGAACTCACCCGAGCTCTGTGCAGTGGAAGGGGGTGACGACGTTGGCTCCGTTCTCGGGGTGGGATGTGATCCTCCCGGCTTCCCGGGCCTCCCGCTCGGGGTCCACCAGGGAGCGGGGCAGGATGTAGAGCTCCTTGGAGTGGTCAAAACGCCCTCGGACCTTCACAGGTCTGTACTCCAACTCCTTCAGTTCCATGGGGCTGCATGGAACAAGAGGAGAACAAAATCATGGCTGTGACAGGCAAATTCAATCGGGAGATTTTATCGTGGGATTCTCCTTTTCCCTAATGGTTCACTCTGGAGCCTGTCTGGGGCAGAAGACAAACTCCTCCAGGAATATGCAGCTGGGTTGATATTTTGTAACTATCACAGTGAATCAAATAGACATGATCAGGAGTATCCACAGAGAAGTTCTTTTCAACCCAGATATCACAGAGCAGGTGGACTCACTGCCTGTTCACCCAGCCATGGGAAGTGTTTCTTTCCCATCCCAGACCATGAAATCCAACAACTGAGCCCTTCTGAGACTTGTGCCAGGTGACCAAGTGACCTTAAAAATCTCTCTCACATCTGACACAACTGCTCCACACGTGGGGCAGGGCCTGCTGTTGAGCCAAGACTCCCTGCTGCAGTAACAATTCCTTTGGGACACCACAGACACCCAAGTCCTCTTTCCCCAGCAGGATTACAAACGCTATGAATTACAATCCACATTCTCCTGAACAGAGATTCATCCTTCCCTGTGCATTTAGAGTATCCCATAGGAAAGCACTGACTTATCCTTTTGCTAAAAATTAAAAAACTATCAGTATCTCTTTCTAATTTGCTGGCACATCCCAATTCCCGTTGCATTCCTTCATTTTCATGCAGGTCAGTTCAGCACAAGCTCAGCAGTGCACGGTCCATATCTAATATTCCCAGGAAACTGTCAGTGCTCTGTAGACAACAAACCATCTCTGTTTCCATACTCTAATGTCAGAGGGATGGGATCTGCTGTGATTCTTGATGCCAGCTGTGCAATCAAATCTAATTTCCACTTGCGCCGCTGAACCTGGAAGTAAACAAACACAGAAGTAACTCCTTAGGATGCAACAGAGCAAGGTAACAACCCCAGCAAGCCTTAAAACCTTGGTCATAATTTTCTCATCAGACCTGGCCTAAACCAGGGTAATTGGAGATATGAAAATAGAGGTTACTGACTTCAATTGAGGAAATATTTATACCAAAATAAAAGTGTAAAAAAAAAGAAGACTTCCTTTAAAGACTTACAAGTGGACACTTGGAAAACAGAAATGTAAACAGCAAATCTTTACCCTGCCTGTGGTTTGAACTAGATTAAACAGATGGAAAAACTTGACAGCCCTCAAGTGCTCATTTCTTGAAAAAATGAAATATTTATTTGTACCTGCCACGTGCCGAGACCGAACGTGGTCAGAGGGACCAGGAGAAGGCCCCATTTCAGCAAGGTATCCTCTCCAGATGTGTCAGCAGCTGCTGTAGAACTTCGTGGTCTGCAGAATCTCAAACAAACGTCTACAGAAAACCAGAAAGAGGAACAGGATTTAGAGAAGAGATGCCAAATTCCTGCAGGAAACATCAGATCTTGGTACTAGGGTGAAACAGGGCAGAAGCCCAGACAAATATTTGCTTACCTTTAGTCTTTTGAACCAGACCAGAACATGCTTTAGTTTGGGGATATCCAAACAATGTTCTTCTGATCAAGCACTGCGATGCCTACACAGAATAAGAATGATCCTTTGTAGTGTTGCTGCTTTATAAAACTTGTATTTAGGTGCTATCAGTTAACTTGATGATTGCATGAAATATTGTTTATCCATTAAGTCTCAAATGAGCAACCGCCTGTGAAACACTATGGGTTAGGTTATAATTTAAATGAAATAAGATAAAATTTCCGTTACAGAGCTGCCTTTGGCACAGCAATGAACTCCCATCCGCGCTATCAACAAACACACACCAGCTTAATCTACTCTTGACAGAAACAAGGGCCTGCAGGGGACAGGATCGGGGGACAGGAGGAAGGGATGGGATGAGGGGAGGGATGAGGGGACAGGATCAGGGGACGGGATGAGGAGATAGGATCAAGGGACTGCATCAGGGGACGGGATCAGGGAACAGGATGAGGGAACAGGATAAGTGGACTGGATCACGGGACTGGATCAGGGGACAAGATCAGAGGACAGGATCAGCGGCTTACCCGGCCCGGCCCCGCTGCCCCGAGCCTGCCCCGGCCGGGCCGCTCCCTCAGCAGCCTGGGCCCCGCTCGCAGCCCCAGCGCGGCCATGGCAGCCCCGCCCTGCCCGGCCCGGCCCGGCCCTGCCCGCGGCCCGGAACGGGAAACGCGCCGGGCCCGGCCCCTCGCGATGGCGGCCCCGGGCCCGGGCGGCGGCGCGGCCGTGCCGGAGGGGCCCGAGGCGGAGCGGCTCTTCCTGAGGCAGCACCCGCTGCTCAGCCCCGCGGGGCCGGGCAAGGTGCGCCCGTGTGAGGGCTGGGAGGGCTGGGAGGCACCCTGAGGGGGTGGAGCGGCCTCCCTGAGGGTCCGTGATGGGGCCGGGGCCGCGTGGTACCCGGTGGGCTCGGCCCCAGCGAGCTCCTGCCCCGGGTGTTTGTCAGGCGGAGGAACGCGGAGAAAAGCCAGGAATCAGAACGCTGGTCTGTCCTGCCCTCCGCAGCCCTGGGATGGATACGGGAAGGGTGATTAGACATTGGAAGGGGCTGCCCAGGGAGGTGATGGAGTCCCCATCCCTGGGGAACGACTGGACGTGAGTGCCATGGTCTGGTTGAGAAGGTGGGGGTCAGTCACAGGTTATACTTGATGATCTCAGGCGTCTTATCCAGCCGATTGATTCTGAGATTCAGTGGGATAATCCCCTGNCCCGGCCCGGCCCCGCTGCCCCGAGCCTGCCCCGGCCGGGCCGCTCCCTCAGCAGCCTGGGCCCCGCTCGCAGCCCCAGCGCGGCCATGGCAGCCCCGCCCTGCCCGGCCCGGCCCGGCCCTGCCCGCGGCCCGGAACGGGAAACGCGCCGGGCCCGGCCNGCTGCCCAGGGAGGTGATGGAGTCCCCATCCCTGGGGAACGACTGGACGTGAGTGCCATGGTCTGGTTGAGAAGGTGGGGGTCAGTCACAGGTTATACTTGATGATCTCAGGCGTCTTTTCTAGCCGATTGATTCTGAGATTCAGTGGGATAATCCCCTGGGTTTCCTGACCATTAATGTTTTTTTTCAGGTGAGGTGCAGGCTGACAGGGCATGAGCTGCCGTGTCGCCTGTCGGAGCTGCAGGCTTACACCAGCGGCAAGAAGTACCAGCGGCTCATAAAGGCAGCCAGAGAGTTTGACTATGGCACGTTTGAGCCTCACATAGTGCCCAGCACAAAGAATTTGTATGTATTCTTCCTCCTGTGTGTTATGCTTTACACTTTGTTCAGTCTCACACATAAAGTGGTTGGGCTTTACAAACTTCGTTATGGCTTTGGGGAGACTGGGAAAGGCTTTATAGAGTATTTATCAGCTTTGAGTATGGTGCTTGTACATAAAAGTTATGAAGTCATAGCACACTTTAACTCTGTTGCTGGCCCTTTCTGTCTGTCAGACACCAGCTGTTCTGCAAGCTCACCCTCAGACACATCAACAAGCTTCCAGAGCATGTCCTGCGGCACGTCCAAGGGAAGCGCTACCAGAAGGCCCTGAAAACGTGTAAGTAGCTTTTCTGAAGCTGTGCCAGGCAACATTTCTTTCCTGAGCTGTTGAGATTCCAGTGGATCTGTCTGAAGTGGGACAGTTTTGTTTAAATTGTCAGCAGTGTGTTACTATCAGTGTGTCCTCCTCTGCTAGGAGGGAAGGTCTCAGATATAGGGAGCAGTTTGCCTCTGGCAAATACCTTGGAACATCCTGAGAGGATCAGCTCTAAAACTCCCCCATGGAGTGTGATTCATGTGTCCAGCACAATCCGTGTTAACATCTTCCCCGATCCATAATGCTGCAGATGGATGTGTATTTGGGTTGGAGCATGCTGTACTTTTGAGCTGCGTTTCCTACAAGCTTGAGCCGGGAATGGGAGGACTCGGGGACTGGGCAGCTGATCAGTGCATCACTCTTAGATGAGGAATGCCAGAGGGAAGGAGTGGAATACGTCCCTGCCTGCCTGAGACAGAAGAAGCAGCGGGCACAGCACCCTGATGACCAAACAAATGGGAGCAGGCAGCCTCACAGAAAAGAGGAGTTCTGGGAGCCAAAGTCCAGCGAGGAGGATGGAGAGGACACAGACGACAGCATGAGTGACCTGTACCCACGTGAGTGAGAACCTTGGTGTCATCCACGTCCTGAAGGGAGTTTATTGGCTAATTGTCTCCTGGTTTCTTTACAATTGCTGCCGGATGCTGCTGTGCCAGAGGCACCTGACTTCATCCAGTTGGGGATCCTTGGGTTTTGGAAAAGTTTACCACCACCCAATAAGAAATAGTTAATGCTCAGTAATAATGAGTTAGATCATGCAAGATGTGAGGGAAGGGATAAAAGATCCACTGGGATTTGCTGCTTTAGGAATCTCCACTTTCCTTGTTTCTCAGCAAGTCCTTGACAGAAGGTGGTCAGGCTGTTCTGCTGACTTAGATCCGGAGGTGCAAATCCCTCTTGCTGCAGCAGCAGAGGTGTAACACGTGGCAGCACCTGTGCTGAAGCTCCCAGAATGGGAATAGAAAGAGCACCAAGGCACATTTCCAATAAAACACCAGTTTATCTCCCTGTCCAATAAAATACCTGTTTATTTCCCAGGTATTTCAGTAGTGACACATGTATGCCTGGTGACTGGAAGCAGCTTAGCATATCACATTTAAAACGAAGTTAGGGGAGGCAGAGCCTGTGTGCACAGGGAACTGGTTTTAAGCTAAATCTTTGTATTTCAGCTGCACTCTTCCCAGAAAAAAACCCATCAGCTCCACAGACCACAAAGGGCAGCGATGACTTTGTGACAGACAGTGAGGACGACGGGGCCAAGCAGAACGGAGCCGTGAACGGAGAGCACGGGGCAAGGAGGGATGGCAGCAGAGCAGCTGGCAGCAAGAGAGGAAAGGTGGGAGTCAACCCGCTGCCTGCAGCAGCAGGGGGTGTGGAGCTGGGATCCCATCCCGTAGGTGTTCCAGCTATTCCTGTCTGGGAACCAGCAGAAGGTGCAAAGCTGTTCAGAATAGACTTTTCCCTGTCTGCCAGACTGACTTGCATCTCGAGGTGTGAATTCCTGCCAGGCAGTATTTATTCTAGCTGCAGTACTGAGGGATGTTCCTGCCTGTACAAAGAGCTCATCTTGGGTGGGATCCTGCCCCACACCGTCTCAGAAGGAAAGCTGATGTTTGTCTTGTGGGTTCTGTAATTGTCCTCCCAATACACAAACACAAATTCAACCCTTTTGCAGTCATGGAGTCCCTTTAGAGCCTTTTCCTGCCCCTTCTGAGGCACTGCCTTACATGACAGCACTGATCCTCCTGAGTTACATACATAAAGAGGGATAAACCTTTAACTCTGAGGCAGGCTCTGAGGAATGGGTTGGATCCTTTATAATTGTGTCAAACTAGAAAGTTAGGGCTGGATAAAGTTTGGATTCATTGCTGCAGGGAGCCTGTCAGTTTGTACCTAATGAAACCATCAGAAAGGGCAGCTGAGCTGCAGGATCCTGGCTCTGTGAACAGGGCTGGGCTCATTCTGGCTGTTCAAGGAGATCACACTCAGTTTCTCTTTAAGCTGTCTCAGGCAAGGCTTGATTTGGATGCTGGAAATAAGCTGATTAATTTTCTTCTCTACAGAAACAGACAGGCCCTTTAAAGAAGAAATTCAAGAGCCATCATCGAAAACCCAAAAACTTCAAGAAAGCAACCAATGGGAAATAAATTTTATGATAAATACCTGGCCTGAAGCCTGTTGTGTAACAATTCCAGTGGGAGCACAGGATGAAGTGTTTGCCCATTCCAGTTAACTGTTACAGGTGGGGAGGGGAATAATATTCCAAGAGCTTCAAGCCAGCCCCACACCAAGGGAAGGATGTCTGCTGCAGTCAAGTCCAGGCAGCTCAGGTTTTTACAGAAAGCTGAGTTTTGGTAGGCAGGAATGTGCAGCAGCTCAGCAGTGGAGCAGCACCAGCCACACACGCCAAGTGGATACAAAGATGCCATTGTTTTATTTTGATTGTTTTCAAAAATCAAAACATTTTCAAACACAACTAAGGTACAAAATACAGCATAAAATGAGAATTTATACTTATTTCTTTTTTTTTTTCCACATAGAAAGCAAAAATATATTCAGAATGAATTCCAGAACACTTTGCAGAGCCAATTGGTAGCTGACATCCTGCTTGTGAGAGCTTCTCAGCCACGGGGAGAGGTCACTGTAATTCTGGGAGATGCACAAGTACAGCAGTGTATGTAGGAAACCAGAATCTTCTGCATCAGGACTCACAGTTAGTAAATCTGCACATTGTGCTGCCTACAAGTATCTGATAATGCCCTCCACCTAACCGTGCCCCTGGAATACTGAAATATTCCTGCTGCAGGGGACAGCATCAGTTCCTTTTCTAGGGTCTTGTGTTGGAAAGGGGACTTGATTTTCACAGAGGAAACTGGTCAGTATTTCAGACTAGTCTGTCATCCAGCTCCTTAGTTAGACAGGACACAAGGAAGTCGAGAAAGACAACTTAAGGGGCTACTTGCAGGAGTAGTTTCTGTCATTTATAAATACTATGAACATCAACAGCAGTTCAGGTATCTGAGAGTGGCTGCCTTGATCAGTCTAGAACCATTGTAAGACCTGCAGTGAAACAGTGAAAGCCTCCCGTGCTGCAGATCTGTGACTGAAAGGACCAGTTTGTTTAGCCAGGAAGAGTCAGGCACAGGGAACATTTGAGGTGAAGACTTCTCTTGCAAAACTTCCTTGGAAAGAAAGCCATCAGTGACCTGACCTTAATGCTGAATTCCCCTCCCATCAATCTGGAAGTGGGAGTTGGGCTAGATGATCTCCAGAGGTCCCTTCCAACCCTAACTATTCTGGGATAGCAGCTGGCTTCCTCCAGCAGCAGCACATCTTGCCCTTACAGAGGCTATTATCCCCTTAAGATGATGAAATCACTGGTTTAACTTTCAACAGTGCTCTTCTGTTTTTCGTTAGTTCTTTCAGCCCAGTTTTCTCTCCTAAAAAGCAACCGTTTAACTGAACTGTCCCGGCGAGCATCCTCATCAGGAGACCCCTGGGAAACAGCTCCCACTGGAGATGTTCAGCTGAATTCCTCCTTGAACAAAGAGCTGAGCATCTTCCTCAGGGGAGACCACAGTGCAAGGAATCAGTGTAATAATGGTAGGAAGTTGGTAGGGCTCATGCTGTCTAGAATCCCTCCACAATCTAGTGAAACAGGTTCACACCTAGTTGACTAAGAGAGGACAAAACGCCTCCTCTGAGCAGCACTAAGCATGGTCATGGCACAGAGGTCATGGCACTGAGAGGCCAAACAGGGCCTTCCTCTCCTCACCCTCACGAGTTCCTCCCGTGGAAGGTCCATCCCTGGCTGCTTCTCCACTGCCCAGGCTTTGCACTCACATTCCTCAGCTATAACCGTTGGCAGAGTTGGGAACGGGGGCCACTTCCACATTTCCTCCCTGCACAGCTCAGGGTGGGCTGAGGTGGCAGAGGAGGGGCTGTCCTGGAGAGCTCAGCACCCCAGCTCTTCAGTCAGCTGGGACTTTTACAGCCAAGAGACTGACAGAAGTGAATCTAAGAAGCAAAGACTACAGATTAGGAGATCGACTGCTCTCATCTGGCGAGTACTGAGTGCACAGAAAAGGGGAATTTCTGTAATTCTCAAGACATTTTCACCAATAACCTGCAATTCAAATATGAATTTGGGGCATATATGGATGGAAGCTGGTTAATAGCAGAAAGGAGCTTTTATTATGGAACCTGCAGCACAACTTGGCTCCCTTCTTGGGAATTCAGGAGGGGCAACTTTGGGGAAAGAATGTAGAATAAAGAATTCTTTTGGCACAGAATTTTCACAGAATCTAACATTCTACCTCTTCAGGATTATCTCCCCCACTTCCTTTAAATCTGATTAGCAGTACAGGATTCATAATTAATACAGGATTCTCCCTTGTTCCCCTCAAGGGCAGAACTGGGACATGTTAGAAAACCCTCTCCCTTTTCTTACCCAGAAAGGGGGTACAACTACTTTCAGGGTTTTCTTTTTGCCTTCTGTTCAGGAGCAGGAAAGACCTCTCCCTGTTAAACAAAAGGGAATTACAGGCCTCTGAGCAGCAAAATAACAGTGATTTTCTGGGTTTTCTTAGATGCTGCTTTCCACCTTGCTATAACCAGCAATGGAACTCCTTATGCACAAGACAGTTTTGATAAGGGCAAGAAAGGGGATCCACTTTTTTAATTACAGCTACAACCCAACAGCACACTGAATGATCCAGCTGTATCTGCTCACCTTTCTGCAAATTTTAAGACATTGCTGACATCCCAGACAGCAACTGTTCTACTGCAATTCACTGAAGCATCAGCAAAATGCAGGTTCCTCGGGTTAGTTCCAAATCTAGGAAGTTAGAATAAGCCTAGGCAACATTCCTTGAAGAAATAGGGTTTTATCTATCGTATTACTGGTGCCACAGTAAATCAAATTCAAAACATCTGTGCCTTTTATAGGAAGGGGGCATGTATGTGTAAAATGCTGGCAGTTTTTGTTGAATCCATAGAGAATCAGTTCTGGACTTAGTACAGTATGTCCCAAGAAGTGTTGCTATTCCTGTTACCACTCTTTTTTCTTCTCATCCATGGAGACTCCGCCGGGACCCAGTGCAACCACGAGGAGGAGCCCTCCAATGACAGACATGGTCTGGAAGAAATCGTATTTGAGGAAGTCGTGCATGGGCTTGTAGGCTGGGACGGTCCAGAAGGCATTGAAGTAGATGTTGATGCCAAACAGCCAGATGACCAGAGTCAAGGCAGCCAGCTTAGTCTTGAAGCCAATTGCCACCAAGATAATCAGGGCTGTGCCCACAATGTTCTGCAGAATCTGCAGGGGAAAAAGCCATGAAAAAAGCCATTTACTTACACAGTTCTTAAATAGATACACCAACATCAGAGCAGAGCTGGGATAAGTTCAGTTGTCATGGCACAGACAACCTAATAACATTTTCTAAAGTGTTAATTCTACTTATGGATTTCAATAAGCATTGAGCAGATCCTGCAGGCCATCTGGGCACTGCTACTGCGTTCTAGTTGCTCACCTCATACTTTAGTAGTGGCATACTTACAGAAAAGAAGTTCATATCAAAGTGTAGCAGGGTCATGAACATGAGGACAAGCAGCACACGCCCCCCCAGCTGCATGTACTGCTTTGGGGAGCTCTCCCTCATGGTGGGGACACCAGCAAACATGCTCTTCCCCTCCGAACGGGACTCAGCCAGAAGCAGCAGCAGGCCTCCCCCAAGGGCAAGATTCCTACACAAATGGGGAAAAAGGAAAAAAAAAAAAAAAAAAAGAAAAAGCAGTTTAGTACAGCTTGCATTGATCTATATCTGTAAAATCTTATCTGACAATTTCAGTAAGGATCTGAGTGAAAGTGAGGAGTGACTTGCTCTGGAGTGGGATGTGTTGGTCTGTGTCAGACTTCCCAGCCCCAGCAGCACTGAGCACACCAAGGACTTGTGGGAACACAGCCTGCCAGGGAAGTCCAGCACCCACCACTCAGGCACAGTTGCTTCAGTGGCTGTTACAACACGGATTTAGTTGTGTTAAAGTTATTCTGTACCTCAGGTTTAGCCATATATGCCAAAGTAGTTCAGAGGTTGCTTTGAGAAAACAGAGCAGCAGCACTGCTAAAAAGTTACACATTGACAGGGCTGTAGTAAGCTGTCCTCCCCTCAGAGGGGTGGAAAGGCAACAGCAAACTATCACTCAGGGCCTGACAGGAAAGCTCATGTTTATAATCTTGTCTTCTCCTTAGGGAGGGTGTTAAGAGGTTTAAAATCCCAGAAACCACTCCAGTGACTGCATGCTGTAGTTTTCTCAGAAAAAGGCTTCAGTCATGCAGAAGCAGAGTTGCTATTTTAGCCATTTAGGAAATAAAAGCAGCTCTGATCCAGTGTAGACAGTTGGATGAGCTCTCAGCCAGGTTAAGCAGCAAAAGCACTTGGATCCCAGTGGGTTAGGATTAGTCCTTCCCTTCCTGAGCCTACTGTCTACAGTTTAACACTGATTTTTCAAGTGCTGTCATTTCTTCTTTAATGTAAATGCATCACTTGTAAAATCTTTCTAGTAAATACTATGTACAAATATCATTTCCTCTGCCACCAAGTGTCAGTTTTCATTCTGGTCCCATAAAAACTTCCAGAAGCAGGCATACCTCATCAAGAACTTCAGGTCCCATAGAATGCTGTATGCAATAGTCTAGGCAAAGAATAAAACAGGTTAAAACACCATATAAATGTCACTGAAGTTCTGAATTTCTGTTACAAAATCAAGTCTCTACCAGCCATAGCAGAATTCAATTATAAATACAATATAGTGAGGGAAACAAGGTAGGTCACATCAGCATGTTCTAGTGAGTCTGTGTAGAACAGGGAATGGAAGCCAGAATTTGATTTGTGCTTCAGGCCCCCAAAAATTCCCTGGTTTTGTAGGGGAAGGATGCTACTAGCTAGGATCCTTTATGGTGGGAACACAGCTGAAGGCCAAAGCAACTGCAAGTTCCACATTTGGCTCATTAACTGACATGCAGGTAAATTGCCAGTTACTTCTGCTAAATTGGTCAAGGTCAAGTATTGAATGAATGTCTCCAAGCTGACTAATTGCAATTACATCCATTGGGCACATCAGGAGAACAGAAGCAGCAAAATAGTTCAATGCCATCAAGGACTGGCACTAGGCCAGGGTGGAGAAAAATTCCAGGGCTGAAAGTTATATTTAAATATGTTGGGAGTACTGGGGCTAAGAGAGATTTGAAAGGTACAGTTTAGAAGGGATGAAGATTTAAGCCTCCTACCTGTAATGCTATAATTCCAAACAGTCCAAAGCAGGCATATTGCACAAAGTTCCTACTCAGCACCAGGATACAGCCACCTGAGGTGGGGAAATTGAACACAGTTACACTTGGAAAAGCTGCTGCAGGAATGCTAACTTGGATTTTCCTTTCTTTTTTTTCTTTCATGAGGTAACTGTCAGGGCCACCATGCTGTATTACTTTTCCTTGAAGGGATAAAACCCAAAACCTTTCTCAAGTCTTCCATCACAAAGCACTGACAGCCTTTGTCACTTTGACATGAGGACTGGCAATTGCATTAAGTTAAGGTGACTCTCTACACAAAATAGTGAGGGCAAAAAAAATCTAAATCCAGACACAAGATAAAAAATTGGCAATCAAGAACACTAAATCAGGGACATAATATAAACAGAAAAGGATTTTACCTCTCCCCATTTTTGATACCCTGAGCCCACCCAGCACACATAAAGCAGAGCAGTCCTTGTGGGATTATTTTGATTTCTGGGCCTTGGAAAAATTTCTGACACAAGCACCTCACTCAGGCTTAAGTGCATACACTGCAGGGTAAGACTTTGCCATGGAGATGAATACACATAAAAACAGGAGGCTGAGGAAGTCTCAACATTGCCCCATTTAAGAAAACAGGAGTATTTAATTTAGAGAACTCTGGGTGTGGTTTTTATTTATGGATGCATGTACAGAACTGAAACCAGATTGTCCTGATGGATTCTTGGCATCTCTGACTCAGAGGCAGTGTGTCACAAGAAACTCTCTATGACTGCTTCCAGGAAAGGCTGGAGCAGGTCAGTTCAGAGTTCTTTTCATTCAGCCCATGTAGTACTATCAGTTCTGAGCTGTCAGGGGCTATTAGGAAATCAGTGAGGCATCCCACGCTGCCATGATTCACAGTGCCTGCACGAGCCAGGGCTGCAGCCACGCTGGAGCGCTCTGCCTGCACCTGAACAGCCCCAGAGCCACTTACTCAGCTGCCCGAAGAGGTTGAGGAACACGAAGATGGAGGCCAGGAAGTAGCCACAGTTCCACGTGCCATCGATGTAGTCCCTCTGTTCACTCCACTGGAACCACATGCGGATGCCATCCTCCAGGAAGGTGCTGATCAGGCACAGCCGGGCCACGTGGGGCAGGTACTGCTTCGTCACCCTCAGGAACTGCACGGGCACACGGGGCATTAGCAGGGAAGGCAGGGAAAGGGAGACTGCAGGGAGAACAGAGCCCTGCTCTCTGCAGACTGAGGTCAGCAGGTCTCACGCACTCAGGGTCACCAACATCTAGAGAGAAACTGGGACTTGGATTTAATGAACTGCTTCTTCACCCACTGGGAGCAGCAGGGGAAACCTGTTGTCACTCTCCATTGGACTAGGACTTGGAAACAAGCAGAATCCAGCAGCACATTTCTGTGTAACAGGAACTGTGCTTTGATGGAGCTCTCGCTAATGAAGGCTGACCTTGGTTTTAGTTTCTCTATCTCAGGGTTTCATGTTACAGCTCAACTATCAGCTGGGAGCTGAAAGGGCAGTCCTGCTCCCACCTACGTGTTCAGGCACTCACCACCCTGCAACTACCCGGATCCAGGGAGCCAGGCTGACAGAAGACAAGTTCTGTACAAATTAGAAAACATTACACAATTTTTTGCCAGGCTTCTTCCCTTCAACAGCTCAGAAAAACAGTAGCAGCAGATCTTAGATCTACATGACCCCCGCATGGAATTGCACCCTCTGTCCTCTAGGCAGGTTTTTACTTCCATTAAAAGGAGCATCCTCTGCAGAAAGGAAACAGACGTTTACAGCCACAGTTCAGTGCAGTGGTTAAAAGGAAATTATATCATCATGCAACAGATGCTGAGCTTTAGTTTTGGGGAATGAAAGATGTATTTGGGTCCCCTTCATCCTGCAGGCTCCTGGGGCAGTTTGCTCTGCAATTACAATAATTAAAGGAACAAACAGAGAACTGCCAAATCTAGAGGGTCATGTTCTATAGGGTTGTGGGGTGCACAGGAAAACTTACTGCCTCTGGGTTAGCACAAGTGTTTAATTGTCTGGGAGCACTGGTTATTACTTAATTGAGACTTCCACCAGGAAGGAGACAAAAGCCATTTCTGACAGTTTATTCCTGCCAGCAGCAATCAGTCAATACTAAAGGCTACGCAAATGACAAGCCTAGCTCACTGTGCAACTACAGATTATCACAAGAAAAAAAATCAGCAAACATGCTTAAGAGTCAATTAAATAGTTAATATTGGAACAAACTGCACTGTTGTACTGCCTGTATCCAGAGTCTAAGGGTCAAAATTTACCTTAATCGAGTGTATTTTAAGTGCAGCTGTACTCTGCCTCCAGGCTGCCACTTCAAGCTTTTTTAAGCCATGTCAACAGTTGGATGAATGAGTCAGAAGAGAATTTCTGATCTTTGTCACTCACTGAATGAGACACACATCTTGGTTTACAGCTTTCCTCCCTCCTGGGTTTTACTGTGAGGTCGAGGAAACTTGCTGAGGAATACTAAGAATAAAGCTCTTACAAGCCAGAAGTCATTTTTAAGATATAGAACAAGTAACTTTGGTCTAGAAGGAAATGAAAGAAGACAAGTGCTGGGAATCTGTAAGGAAATGATAAAAACAGAGCTGTGGAAAGGCTGAAAAAAGCAACAAATAGTAGAGAATATCTTCCTCCAGGCCCCATCTTTGCTGTTTTGAAGTGGGTCATGGGAGCTGATCTCATTTTCCTCTTCCCTGGAACCAACCAACCATGAACAGCCCAGGTGAAGGATCCAAGAAGACACTTAACATTTACCTGTTCTCTTGGCATACAGAGGGGATTTAACACTGGCCATTAAACACGAGTGCACACATCCAATGGGCTCCAGACAAGTCAGAGAGGCTGCAGCCTACAGCAGCTGCAGTGCTAAGCAACCTCATGGCACACACATCATCCCTGGACACCCACAGCTCCTGGAGCTGCACTCGAGTTGAACCCCCTGTACACAGCAAGCTCAAATAAGCTTCAGAAACAGCCTGTGGGAACAAAAATCCAAGCCAAAGGAACCAGGGGATCCAGAGAGAAAGGAAGAAAACAGCTACACCACAACTACAGGAAGAGAATGTAACAGGCATCAAGTGATTTTACAATTGGAGGATCTGGGTGTAAATCACTCAAGTAATTTACAGATTTTTTTTTTTTTTACAGTAATTTCAAGATGGAATAAATGACAAGAAACATGAGAACTGCAGCAGTGGGACTGAATGAACAGCACCAGTCACCCTGGGCTGGTCCCTGCACAAGCACCATGTGGCTCAAAAGCTGCACCCTGAGCCCACTTCCTTTAAGATTCACACAGATAAAGTGGCACACATGGGAAACTTGGTGGCTGCAGTTCAATATCTGCAGCTAAGAAACGGGGCCTGAAACACACCCTGCACTGAGCACAACACATCCAAGTCCAAACTGCTGGCACTGATGGAGGTGGCAGCATTAAACTCACGACATCAAATAACTGCATGGCTTTTTCTGCTCTGGGCTTTGCATCAACTGCTCTCCACGCATCCTGTCTCCTTGGAAGAGGTGAAACATCGTGAGAAAAGACAAGAGAATGCTAAATAAAACTATTTTAAAGAAGAACAGCTGGTTCTGTGTTGGCAGCCAAGTCACTGACATATGCCAGAGGGGCTTTGTGTTGCCACTTCCCCCTCTAATGGGATTAGAAAGGCAAAGATAGATTTAAAGGCTCCTTTAAGTTTAACAACCAAAGATGTACAAGAAGATCCAGAGATCCCTTAATCAAAGCTCTGCTCAACCCCCCATTTTTCTAAAGGGGGACTGAAATATTCAAACCCATAAAGGCCTGACCAAAAGAGAGGTAATAAAGTGATTCATTTTGACCCCACCTCCAACAGTTTCAAATTTGCAGGAAGTCCACTCGATTTGATAAAAGTGTATATACCACGGTACAATTCCAGGTATTTTAAGTCCAATAAATGGACATGAGTTGGGAATTGTTGCAGGTATGTTCTGTCCAAGCACAGAAGCCTTTTTCTGTGTATTCTTGGATCAGGGAAGTTCTGGTCACGGTGAGGAACAGCACACTGCTCATTTATACAGAAACCCTCCTGAGCTGCACAGCATTATTAGTCTAGAGCTTCTGGTAAGGCATATTCCAAATATCTTGTATACTTTAAGGGATTGCTTGGTTCTGGGAGAACAAATTCCTCCAGCAGCCTGGGACACCACTGATCTTTCCTGGAAGAGGATGCTCAATCCAATGGCAGAGAGAAAAATCACTTCTCATCAGCCTGGATGTATTCACTCAAAAAGATCCCACCCCAAAATCACAGGCAAGCAACACCCACCACATTCATTAGCCCAATGCCTATAAAGTACTGTAAAAACTGGGAACAGGCTTTCCCATTTATTTCCAAAGGCAGGAAGAGGGCTCTGACCCACTAGAGCATTGCCAGCAATATTAATCAGGTTTTTAATTGCAGGAAGATTTCTCAAAGCTTTTCCCTTCTGAGGCATGCTTTATACCAATTCCCTTTTCCAAAAGGCTATTTATTAATGAAACTTTTAAAATGGTACTTTTAGTAATTTATTGCATTTTATTATCACTCTTCACGGGAAGATTTTTCCCCAGCCTAACCAGAACAGGCTATTTGGCTGATAATGATAAACAACCACTGCACTGTCATGACAAAGTTCTAGAGAACATTTCCAAATTCAGTCATTTTAATATAACAGACAAAGTTCAGAAATGTTTTCTTCTCCCTTCCATTTTCTGCAAAATAGGATACTGAGGACAAGTGTTCAAACTGAAAGAGGGGAAATGCAAGCTAAATATTAGGAAGAAATTCCTCCCTGTGAGGGTGGGGAGGCCCTGGCACAGGGTGCCCAGAGGAGCTGTGGCTGCCCCATCCCTGGAAGAGTCCAGGACCAGGTTGGACGGGGCTTGGAGCACCCTGGGGTAGTGGAAGGTGTCCCTGCCCATGGCAGGGGGGGGAACAAGATGGGCTTTAAGGTCCCTTCTAACCCAAATGGTTCTGTGATTCTATATCAGATTTATCTGGACAAGATACATCAGCATTTATCTTGGAAAATTAAATAAACTCCCCCAGTCTGGCTCTCCCTTGCAGCCCTCTCACTGCTGTACAATGACTCAATAGTCTCCTCACATTTTTGTCCACGAATATTTTTTTTTTCTGAACAGCAGAAATACCAAGCACCCACATTCCTAAGGATTTATTCTTAAAGATTATTACAGACACTAGGAAAGTTGCCTGAGATCTGCTCCCTCTTAGGAAGGGATTACTAAGGAGAGACAATCCTGAACACTCTGTGCAGGCCCCAGATACAGCTATTTTCAGTACATGGTGGCTGCACTGAAGGGGTTGCCATGTAGTATTTGAACAAAAACCACTAAAAATGGGTTTAAGTTCCAAGTATGTAAATTATTTAATTAACAACACTGAGCTAGTATTACAGTGTCCCCTCCACTGCAGTCCTTGGGAATTTCTTACAGCTCAGAGCACCCTTTCACCACCAATCCCACCCCCACTATTGCTCCTCACTCGACCTAAACACAGAGATAACTGAACCAAGTGAAAAAAAAAAATCCTCAATTTTTTTTTCCTGCCAGTTCAACTCCCCAGTTCAATGGTGAGAGAGAAGAGGGGAATGTAGCCTTGGGAGAAGTAGGACAAGCCCTTTCACTGACAACTGGCTGTCTGGCAAGCTTAGCTGCCTGTAAGACAGTGCACTAGTTCACCTCTGGATTAAGAGCCACTTATTACTGCTGAGTATCTCGGCATCTAGGGCATAATTTGCTAATTCAAAGGGAAATTACAGTATCTGAGAAAAGCTAAGTCCTACTGTTTGAATTTAAGGAACAGATTATTCTTGCTTTTGTAAGAGACATTCAGGATTTCCTGGTAAGCCATGGAATTAGCTATAACATTCTCCCACAGGGTTTTTATGCTACAGAAATTAAGACTCATTATGTGTTGAGCACTAGTACAGAGAGTGGAAAAAGCAAGAACATCACTGAGAATGCATTCAGCTCCCAGAACAGCCATTGTCCAGCTTCCATCAGGGGAGTTTCAACACCATTTCAGTCCAAACGTTCCAAGTACTTTTTTTAATCCAAGCTGAACTAACAGCTCGTGTAATGCCAAGTGTTAACTTCACAATATATACCAAAGGTTAGTGTTTAGCAAGTCACTCCTACATTGGTGTGACACTGAGCTTTAGCAGCACAGACAGTACTGAAAGGTTCTGACTGAGCTACAGGCAGAATTATCACAGGAGTTATTACTCAGAACACCATAAAAATTGGTTTGCAATCTGATGGTAAGAGTAGCAAAACTCCAAATTCTGCAGCTAAAGGCAAGACTCATCTTTCAACAGGATGTGGCCGAGCACAAGTGAATTTGTGCCGTTAAAACTCACTTCAGGTGGAGGCAAACTACATTTAAGCTGGACAAAGGAGCTTTCAGCAGAGTGAAAAAAGGGGCGTTAGGGACATCTAGAAATAACCCCCCCCACAGGAATAAACAGAGAGGTGTTATAAAAAGGTCAGGATGAGCATTGCAAATTTTGGCAAGTACTGTGAACACTGCAGTGATGGTTTACTTTCTCCTCTAAAAGGAGCAAGAGGACAAGGTAAACAAGAGAATGACCAAGATAATCCAGACATCCCTTAAACCAAGTATTCCACACACCACAAGAAGCTCTGTCTCTAAATCGAGTCCTCCTTCTTCCATCTGGGGGTGGGGAGGAAGTGCAGAACAGGTTTTCCCAGTGAAATCAGTGAAAGACACAGAGGCAGCACAGCCCCCTCAGAGCTGTGCCATGTTATCGTGCACCACACAACTCACACTAAATCACAGCAGTTGTAGAACCAGGCAGAATCAGATTTTCCAGCCAATTTGCTGAATATGATTACTTGCTGCCTCTTATTGTCGATTAGATGAATCACCATGACTGTGAAGATCTTTCCAACACCATCCCCAGCAGAGCAACTACTTACACTCAAAATATTCCTGTTGTCACACATTGTAAGAGATCACAAACTTCTATTTAAGAGAGAAATCACTCGGGCCTCCACTGAAATAAACGTAAGAAGGTTTACAAGACAACATCAGCTTGTTTGCTTTCCTTTTGCCCCAAGCCTGAGCACAGCACCACGGTGCTGACCAACCTTTTCCAGTTCGGGCTTCCAGACACGGGTCAGGGTTTCAAAAAATCACAGAATGGTTTGGGTTGAAAAGCCCCTAAAGCTCCCCTTGTTCCACCCCCCTGCCGTGGGCAGAGACACCTTCCACTACCCCAGATTGTTCCAAGCCTCGTCCAGCCTGGCCTTGGACACTTCCAGGGATGAGGCAGCCACAGCTTCTCTGGGCAACCTGTGCCAGGGCCTCATCACCCTCACAGGGAAGATTTTCTCCTTAATATCCCATCTAACCCTGCCAGGTTGGATACCCCACTCACTCTCCCGTCCCTGCCAGCTCACCCCAGTTCCCCCCACACCCCTCTGTGCCCTCCTCACCAGCCGGGACGGCTCCTGCTCTCCTTCCACTTAATCCCTCCTGGGAGAAGCCCTGTCCCCAAGGAGAACTCGCCGTACGAGAGGCTCGGGCGCTCACTCGAGGGCAGGGGCGGCCGCAGGGCCTGCGGCGGTGGGAGCCGGGCCCACGGTCCCCTCGCAGGGAACTTAGAGGAAACTTACAGGCGAGATGAAAAGGGACTACTTCCAGGAGCAAGTAGTGAGAAGGCGAAGTAGAATGGGCACAAATCGAAAGTGGGGAAATTCAGGTTGGATATTGGGAAGAAATTCCCCCCTGTGAGGGTGGGGAGGCCCTGGCACAGGTTGCCCACAGAAGCTGTGGCTGCCCCATCCCTGAAAGTGCCCAAGGCCACTTGAACAGGGCTCGGAGCACCCCGGGATAGTGGAAGGTGTTCCTGCCCAGGGCAGGGGTTGGAAGGAGACGATCTTTAGGATCCCTTCCA